>JAMZAV010001457.1:0-340000 GCA_024449915.1 Sweltsa coloradensis
TTACTATTCATATCTACAAACATTTAAGCTACAAACTACTTTCTATTCTATAGTCTACCTGAGACTAAAACATTTGGATTAAACATAACTTAACATAAAAACATAACATAACTGTACCAACATATGGTAACACTTATACCAACTGGTGGTAAATCTAAGGGGGTGGCAGGAGGGATCGCCCCCCATGATTATTAAAGAGTTTAATTTTATTCTATTATGATTATAACAATCCTGCAGCGTGATGATAACATACAAACTGTTTGGTAAATGTAATAAATCATATTAATATACTGTCTCTAGATCAAGGGTTATGATATTTTAAACACATTTTAGACAATATCTTCTTAAGAAAATTCCCTGCAGTACTAAGCTAGGGGCTCCCAGCCCCACGATGTTTCGTTGCGCCATCTAGATCACCCTTCTTGTAAAGCTCATGGATTTGCTCCTGACCTATAGCAAAAAATTAATGAAATATGATTTTAATGATCTTTTAGTTGCATGTAAGGTGAACCTCTTCAAGGAAACTAGTATGCCGAACTGAATTTTAGTTTCGCACTTTATTCTATCTCCAAACCTGTTGTAGGTGTTGACCCGCTTCAGTTGCCAGACTACCCAGCCTCTTCCCGTGAACAACATCAAGCCAAGCAGGAGGTACACTCTGTACTGGTGAAACAAGAGCCAGACAGTAGCCCAGACGAAGTCTGTCATTTGTCTAAAGCTGGCGTGCAGAGTGATCTAGGTAAGCAATAGGAGAACATGCTGTACCTTGGACATAGTTGTACCTTGGACCATTCAAGATATCTCTGCTATCTGTGGTAAAAAAAATAGCTAAAATTTCTAGTTGTCAATTATGCCACTAGGTGTCAGACTATTACCAAACTGGGATGGCGGTAGAAAACCTAGCATCATTAAAAAAATAATTTTGTGTTTTCAACCATTCAAAGTAAATATTTTGCATGTTACTATTTTGCTTTTTAAAGTCTTGAATGATATTTTACTGCAAAAAACACTTTATTAAGTATGAGAACCATGTTTTGATGTATAATTATACCAATTACATAAATCAGCAACTTAACCTCAAACTAAATTGGAGTGAAATCAAAAGTTACGTGCTTGGTTGTACCTTGGGTCACCTTATTAATGTACCTTGGACCATGTCCAAGGTAACTTTAACATGGCATTCCTTTACCATGGTAGGCCAATTCGTTTTGTTTTCTTTACATAATGCTACGAAGAAAAAGAGGGCAAGGTAAGGGTGAAATTAGTAGAGTTGGAGGGGGGCCCGAAAAGGGCCACCGTGGGGGAAGCAAAATGCTTTTTCCCGTTTGTCAGCTAGGCCCCCCCCTCGGCACTTCGCGCCACCCCCCAACCTACTATCCACTTTTTGGGGGAGGGGGGGCTAGCTGACTACGGCAACGCACTTCCATGTTTCCCCCCCCCCAACCCCTAACCTACTTTCCTTTTCGGGGGGTCTAAGTACCGATTTTTTCTTTTATATTCTATAATTCAAAATGGCTGGCCCTTTAATAATATTTTTAGTCAATAGAAATATAACTATACACTCCCACTCTTTAAATATGAAGTACTAACAAGAAAGAAAACATTAAGTAGGCCTATAGGCCTATCCTTAAATTTTTTCTATGTAATTATGTACATATAAATTACATGGTCCAAGGTACGAATTACATGGTCCAAAGGGTACATCGCTATGCTGTACCTTTGAACCACTTTGCACTAATTATTAAAATGGTTAATTTATAGCAATAATTGTAAAGTGCCATATACAATAAAATCAACCAAAGTTTGTACAAGGCATGTTCTAGCAAATACAAAAAAAATAAACCAAATCATCATCTCATTTCTCCAAGAAACCATAAAAATGTAAAAAGTGGTCCAAGGTAAAAGCATGTTCCCCTACATATTACCCTGCCTCTCCCTGTGAACAATATAAAACCAAGCAGGAGGTACACTCTGTACAGGTGAAACAAGAGCCAGACAGACCCAAGGAAGTCTGTCATTTCTCTCAAGCTGACCTGCAGAGCAATCTAGGTAAGCAATACATATTTCGTTTGTACGACCTATTTATTAACCAGCAATTTTATTCTATAGCATCTTTTGTTTGTGTTTAAACTTTTGAACAATGGGAAAGTGGGCGTAGCACAATTAAAAGAGAGCTGAAAGCAGTGGCGCCATTTTGCGCCTGGCCACTGCAAACATAATCGACTTTTGTAACCTTGTTTTTAAACCTAGACCTTTGACCCTGCGCGCCTACTATACATTGTTTACTTTCAAACGCCGCCACGGTCCACTAGAACCTAACAGCTGCTGTTAGCAGCTCAGCATAAGTATCTAGTGGACCCTGGTTCTAGGGCGGTAGTGCCGTGACGCGCTCTGCGTGGAGCTTTGCGTGGAGCTTTGCGTGAACAAGCCAATTGGTGTTTGATTATGAGTTATGACCAGACCTGGGTAGCAACGTTACGGAAGTAACGCGTTACTGTAACGAAATTACTTCTTTCAGTCACGAGCCAGTAATTTAATTACAATTTTCTCAATGTAACGGAGAGTAATTCACTTTTCTTTTTATTATTTTTATTTGGCATAAGTAACGTGTTACCTTTGCCGCGCCTTTGTGTATCAAATATCAGTCACAGTCACTGTGCCAGTGCGCCTGCTGCCTTTCTACGTATAGCCCGCTTCAACAAATGTGCATGTGCATGCAGCATTTCCCACATTTCGTAGGTCTGATCGAGAGATTTCGAGTCCCGAGTTTTTATTTCAGAACCTAGCCATGTTTACTTTTGGTACTTCCGCCTATGACGAGCGCCGTTGACGACATAATTATCTACTTGACATCAAACATTCAAGTTTCTGTCAAATAAATCAATTGTTACACTTGTAGTGTAATTACAACATTTTGCCGATAGTTGTCACCCGCGTAATCAATAACTTACATCTATACGTCAATATCTACACTATCTCTGTGATAGGCCTCCGCTGGTTTTAAAGTGTGGGCGTGGATAACACCCTGTCTGAGACCTGTCATCGGCCGACAAAGCACTTGCGTCATACCATTGATTAAAGAAGGCTAGCCTTCTTTAATCAATGGTCATACTCGTCCGCACGTCAGATACATTTTAAATTAAAAAGTAATTTTTGAAAGTAATTTCACTACTTGTTTTCATAAAAAGTAACGTAATTTTATTACTTTCTTGGAAAAGTAACTAAATAGTAATTTAGTTACATTTTGGCTGAAGTAATGAGTAATGTAATTTCATTACTTTTCAAAAGTAACTTACCCAGGTCTGGTTATGACCTACCGGAATTGTCAGTAACCTAACCGCTTCAACATTGTTTAGTCTGTGTTTAGGATTAGAATTTTGAATCTATTTTCCCTCCCTTCCATATCCTTACGCCGCACTGCAAATATCAACTGTAGTACAAACCAGTCCGACAACTATGTCATTAATATCATGTGAGTTAGTTCAAGTTTGCGTCATTGGCCCTAGGCAGGCGCCCATTCACTGCCGAGCTACAGTGGTGTGTAGACCACATCGTGTGTTTATAAGTTTAAAATTATTATTAGTGGAAAAGTCAAGACGTCGGAACCAACCAAGCTGAGCTGTGCTGTGCCTTGACCAACAAGTGACTTTAAGGTGAGTGCGGCTTCCTAAACAACAACATTCATTCCTAAACTCTATGCTCCTAACGCCAACCTCCGGCGACATTTATTTTACAATTTTTACATTCGTATTATGTCTCCCTGCATAGACATAGTTCTGGTCCCCCGGGTAGGCCCGATCGGGTTTCGTTAGTCTAGCATTTTTTGATTTAGGTTTGTTAATTTTTGTCTTGATTCTATTCACTCTTTTTGATAGGCAATCTAGCGCCAGGGCTATCGCTTTTGTTTTGTATTAGTGTCCTACGTAAGTTGTCTGTCATTTTTAGCTATGGCCGAGAAAGCACTCAAAACTAAACTTGAAAATAAATTAGCCAGTCTCGATGTACGTAAACAACGAGAATTCCATAAGCTTCAAACGCTCTTTGACCAAAACTAAGGAAATCCCAGGAAACGCAGCGAAGTAACAACCTTAAAAGTGAGATTTGAAACACATCGATAACATTTCCGAAGAATCCCCAAAAATCCACGCGGGAAATCGTTAAAAACTCAATTACTTCTTGATTCTGAGACTGTTGTTGACTCGAAAGTCTTAGAATCATTCGACGATATTTATTATGAGGTAAAGGCATTTGCAGAGTCACTTAAGATACGAAAACTGCAACATCAGCTAGGGAGGGCCGGGCCCACCCCTCGTTACCAAAATAAATATTCCTACGTTTGATGGCAGCTATCAACATTGGGTGTCATTTTATGATACTTATCGCTGCTTAACCCAGGGAAAAATGAGTCACTTAGGAACATAGAGCGACCCCAATACCTTATCACGTTAGTATGCGGACCGGCTACAAGCATTGTATTGAGTCTGCCTATTACAGATGCTAATTACGTAATTGGTTTGGCAAGCTTAATAGAGAAATACCACAACAAACGAGTCCTTGCCACAAAATATCTAGACAAAATTTTTGAGTTTTAAAGCACTCACGTCTGAGTCTTTATGGGGACTAAACTCATTTCTAGAATTTTTTCAAGAGTGCGTCGTAGCCCTTCGTCACCTAAACATTCCTGACTTGGGTGACTTTGTATTATTATACATAGCATTACACAACTTGGACCGACCAACTCGGAAGCTGTTTGAGATGCAATTGCAATTGACGGACATACCAAGTTATGACAGTTTGATGAAGTTTATTCAAGGTCATTTTAAAAGTCCTTAAAATATCTAACATTGACAAGACTTCCTATAAGTCTCCCTCTGTGAAGCCTACGCAATCTAGCCGGCCATCACATTCATTTGAAAAATAAAGTTGTTCACGGTCGTTCATTGTTCATTCGTGGCGGCTGTTCAACCCAATACCAAATCTTGCCCGGCTGAAAAGAAAACAACATTCTATCTTTAAATGTCCTGAGTTTTTAGCTCTTGATCCTAGTCGACGCCACGATCGAGTGCGATCTTTACGTTTATGTTTCAATGCTTAAAAAACACGCACATGAAAACGCAATGTCCTTCAAACACGTCGTGTTTACAATGCAACTATCGTCATAACACGCTACTGCATTCTAGAAACCCAAACACAACATGACCAAATGTTATATCACCTTCAAGTTCTGACACAGGGGGGTTTCATCAACCTCGACGAGTAAATCGTGCCATGCCTCGCCACTCCGGTAGCCTCCACCCCTGTGTTGTTAGGTACAGCTGTTGTTCACTGCAAGGACAATTTTGGTTCTTACCAACCGGTAAGAGTTCAAATTTGATTCAGGAGCTCAGTCGTCGTTCATCACCTCAAGTTGTGCTAAACTTTCTTGGGCTCCCTGTTTCTCGCTCACCTAGTAACATTGCTGGTCTAAGTCAGACATGTGTCCAAACCACGGGAGTTGTCAGTTGTACAATCAAGCCAGAGTTTCGGATCATCTAGGTTGATGACAGATGCTATCTTTTTGTCTTACCATTACCTCGAACATGCCTGTTATTCACGTTCCTCTTTCTTCCTGCGCCAATTTAAACATTTAATTTTGGCTGATCCACAATTCAATCTTCCCGGACTATTGATTTCTTCTTGGTGCCGACTTATATCCGGAGGTTTTCATTGGTCCCAAGGTTAGTGGGTATCCTTCAGCCCTTCTTAGTATTTACGGCGGGGGTCATCATGGGTAGGATGGACTCTTCATCGATATCGCCTTCCACTGTCACCACGTTGCTAGCCTCAGTTGATTCTTCACTTGAGTTCAACATGAGGAGGTTGTGGGAAGTTGAAGAACCTCCACAAGCCAAGATAGCCATTGACCCTGCTGAATTTATTGTGAAGAGTTGTTTACTAAATTTTCATTATCGTGATAACACTGGACGGTATGGGGTTTCCCCTTGCCTTTTAAAGAAGATGCACCTACACTAGGCGATTCCTATCCACGGGCACTCTCTCGCTTCCAGAAAATTTGAACGTCGTCTTACTCGACAACCTGAACTTCAGAAACCTTATGCAGAGTTCATGCGGGAGTATGAAGAGCTGGGACACATGGAAGAGGTGTCCTCTTCTTCTAATTCGTCGCAGTTTGTTATTCCTCATCATCCCGTTCTCAAGTTGTCAAGTTCTACCACTAAGCTACGTTTTGGTATTTGACGCATCTGCTAAAGCTTCATGCAACAGATCGCTCAACGATATCCCATACGGGACCAAAGCTTCAAGCCGATATAACAGATGTTATTCTAAAATTTCCGGGAATGCACCCGGTTGTATTCTCGGCTGACATTTGCAAGATGTATCGGCAAATCTTTTTTTTACCAGAGCACAGGCTGTTCCAACATATTTTATGGAGGAGTTCATCTGACTCCCTCATAAAGCGTTTCGAATTGAAAACCGTTACCTACGGAGTCTCATCTGCCCCTTGGTTGGCTATAAGAACACTTCATCAGCTAGCTCGAGATGAAGGTGCAAAGTATCCGGATGCAGCAAAGATCCTTCAAGAGGACGCATCTATGTTGATGATTTATTGACGGGGAGCAGATTCAATTGAAGAGGCGCTTTTCCTTAAAAATCAACTTATTGATCCTCTCAAGCCAGGCGGTTTCCAAACTGCGGAAATGGAGCAGAAAACTGCCGGAAATTCTTGATGATGTCCCACTGATAGACAGGGAGGTTTATTTGCATTGACTTCTCCTGACGATTCAGTTGTGAAAATTCTAGGCCCCTCCACTGGGATGCACAGGGGACGCATTTTCATACAACGTTTCTATGAAAAATGACGTTCACACCAAACGAGCTTTACTGTCCGTACTCGCACGATCTATGATCCACTGGGTTGGGTCACACCAGCAGTCTTCACTGCCAAATGCATTATCAAAATTGTGGTCCCTTGGCTCGGTTGGGGACGATCCTATACCTCAAGTGATTCACGACCAGTGGAGGTGTTTGCAAACCAACTCGACGAATTAGCAAAACTAAGAAACGAACGTTCATATTTTCATCCCACGAACGTAAAAGCCAACCTAGTTGGATTCTGCGATGCCTCGGAACAAGGTTACTCTGCAGTGATCTACCTTCACACATGTGATTCTCATTTCAACACTAATGTAAGCTTGTAATGGGAAAATCAAAGGTAGCGCCATTGAAAACTCTTTCAATTTCTCGCCTGGAATTGTACGGAGCCGTGCTCCTCTCAAAATTGTTGCAGTATGCCATGCCCATACTCAGCATCAAGATTAATTGTATCGGTATCTATGCTTTCTGCGATTCGGCCACAGTCTTGGCGTGGCTTCTTACGCCCCCATAAGCTGAAACCATTCATGTCTAACCGTGTCGTCCAGATCCTTGAGGCAACCGAGCCGTCAATATGGAATTATGTTTCAACACATCAAAAACCCAGCTGACTGCGCCAGCAGGGGGCTAACTCCAAAATAGCTACTCACTCATCCCTTGTGGTGGGGGGTCCAATATGGTTGTCGTCCCAAAAAGAAGAAGGGGCCATTGCAACTGTACCATGCCTACAGCCTTGCGACTTTCCCCGAAGTCAAAACTTCATTCAACATGTTGGGAACGACGAATGCACCCATTGCGTCTGATGTTTTGGAGAGATTCTCCACTCTGACCAACCTCCAGTGCGTTACAGCTTGGTGTTTAAGTTTTGGGCAAGGAAACGCAAAATCATCAGTGAGTTTGCGTTGCACGGAACGTTGACGCTAACCGAGCTACGCAAAGCATTCCAACTATGGATTAAAACAAGTTCAGCAAGATCATTTCGGCGAAGATTTCCATTTGTTAGCAAAGAAGTTACCATGCTCTCCTTCTTTGCAGCGATTAATCCCTTCATCGACCATCAGGTTTGATTCGAGTAGGAGGTCGACTGCGGAATGCACTTTACCTTACAAATCCCGGCATCCCTTGCTGCTGCCGTGGAAGAACCATTTGAAAAACCTCAAAATCGACCATTACCATCGCTCATACCTGCATATCGGACCACGAGCTTTGCAAAGTGTGTTACAACGCCACTTCTGGGTACTTGCAGTTTGCCGAGTTATTCGCTCAAGACTATCAAAGTGTGTCATATGCCACAAGATGAGGGCCTCCCACTCCCAACCTCTCATGGGAGATCTTCCAGCTTCGAGAGTGGAACAAGGACGTCCATTTTTGAATGTGGGAGTCGATTTTGCGGGCCCATTTGCATTAAAGAGAGTAAGAGAAGGAATCCCAAAGATATCCAAGGCCTACATGTGTCTTTTGTTTGCATGGCAACGAAGACAGTGCATTTAGAAGTTGTTTCTGACTTATCAACTCTGCTTTTCTTGCTGCTTCTGGACCGATTTGTCGCAGACGTGGGTTATGCACTGCCATATACTCGGACTGCGGCACTAACTTTGTCGGAGCCAATAGATATTTGCTGGGAATATCTAAAATCTGCATGACGAATAAAAACAGATCACTAACGCAACTGCTGCTAGAGGCATCCTATGGCATTTAAAACCCCCCTTCCGGCCTCACTTTGGTGGGTATGGGAGGCTGGAGTACGCTCAGTGAAGTATCACTTGCGCCGTGTAGAGGTGAACAAGCTCTTACGTTCGAAGAGCTCACAATTTTTGCTTAGCAAAATAGAAGCTATTTCAAATTCGAGGCCTTTTTTGATCTGTCACCGGATGCAATGAGTTCGATACGCTGACTCCGGGTCATTTTCTTATCGGAGTCCACTATTTTCGCTTCCAGAAGAAATTGTTGATGATATTCCATTGAATAGACTGTCGCGTTGGCAACTGATCCAGAAGGCGCCCCAAAACAATTTTGGAACAAATGGAAGACAGAATATCTGCATACTCTGCAACAACGTCAGAAATGGCCCTTGTCCAAACCAAATTTGAAAACTAACGATCTCGTCATCATCAATGACGGAAAAATCTCCACCATTGAAATGGAAACTGAGGAGAGTAATCGAGGTCCACCCGGGGATCGGACCAAGTGGTACGAGTCGCCACCGTTCGCACATCTCAGGGAACAGTTACTCGACCGGTAGTGAAGCTATGTCCACTACCAGCCGTAGAGTGAACCCAGCCCTTGAGACGTTTTTATTCTTTTATATTTTGAAATAGACTTCCCTTTGGTTAGAAATCTTATCTTTCTTCCATTTTTTTTTTGGAGTAGAAACCTCACTTTGGTTTCGGTGGGGGGTATGTTTAGGGTTTGGATTTTGAATCTATTTTCCCTCCCTTCCATATCCTACGCCGCACTGCAAATATAAACTGTAGTACAAAAACCCGTCCGACAACTACGTCATTAATATCATGCGAGTTAGTTCAAGTTCGCGTCATTGGCCCTAGGCAGGCGCCCCATTCACTGCCGAGCTACAGTGGTGTGTAGACCACATCGTGTGTTTATAAGTTTAAAATTATTATTAGTGGAAAAGTCAAGACGTCGGAACCAACCAAGCCGAGCTGTGCTGTGCCTTGACCAACAAGTGACTTTAAGGTGAGTGCGGCTTCCTAAACAACAACATTTATTCCTAAACTCTACTGCTCCTAACGCCAACCTCTGGCGACAATTTATTTTTACTCTTTTACATTTCGTATTATGTCTCCCTGCATAGACAGTCTGAATTGCATAACAAAAGTTTTCTATTGTTCATTAAGAGGCGTGTTTCATTCATATACTGAGACAACTCACTTACTGTGATGTATGAGTTAACTTCCAACGCTTCAATGTCTCTCTCTGACAAAACAGCCGTAGCGTCGTCTGCGTATAAATTGATTGTTCACTTGGTTAGGGCCTCCGGGAGGTCATTGACATGAATTTTAAGAAAAAAGGCACCAAGGACAGAGCCTTGGGTGCGCCCATTGTTGGCATTTTAAAATCAGCACAGGATTGTTGGTTGACAATTATTTTTGTTATCTTCACTTGACAATTCAACATATGGCTTCCGGTTTGTTAGATACGAAAAGATCCATCGAAGAGCATTCCCTCTAACCCCATAAAGGGGAAACGTTTACTGATAGTGATTATTAGGTATGTCAAAGTCCAAGCAGTCAAACCCTTTTGAAGATTACAAAAATAGCTATCACTTGTTTATGCTTATATATATCTGTCAACACATTATCAAAACAGAACAAATTGCCGTCTCGGTAGATCTTTTCTTACGAAAGCCATGTTGCTCATTAGCAAATAGATTGTTGCTCTCTAAAACTCAGTGATCTGGATTGTGCAACGCTTTTTCAAAATCCTTACTCAAAATGTTTTAACAGAGAAATAGGCCGATAATTGTTTAGTCTTCCTTGTCATTTTTTTTAAATACTGGCGTTATGCGGGCTGTTTTTGCATTATTAGGTAATAAACCTCAGCAAATGATTAATTTAAATTAAAAAAGCCAGGGGAGCTGCTAAGTACTAGTTAGTTGATCTCTTAACTAGGAAGCTTCGCAAACGCTTTTTTTTGTCGCGTTGATGAATGAGCTTTTTTTTAGTTTTTAGTTTGCGTCGGATATCTTTACTTTGCAAGTGCTTTGCTTTGCTGCCTACGCATTGTAGGTGATTGTTGTCAAGTTCTATTTTTACTTGTCAATTGGTATTATTTACCGTAAAAAACTTATATTAAAAGCTTTATTTATATGGATTCTAGCTTTAAATTTTTCAACTTTTTCTTTCAAAAGGTACTACATCACCATAACCTTAATGTCCCTTTTATAATATGAACGTTGTAGTCGCACCCGTTTGGTCAGAATCGGCCAAATGGCACGAAAATATCGCACAAAAAATCAAAAAACTTATATTAAAAACTTTATTCTATGGATTCTGCCAAACTTTTACCCAAATTTTTCTTTCAAAAGGTACTACATCACCATAACCTTAATGTCCATGTATAATATGAACGTTGTAGCCCACCCGTTTGGTCAGAATTGGCCCAAAGGCACGAATATCGCACTAAAATCGGAAAAAAAAAACGTAAAAGTACGATATTCATGAGAAATATTTCTTCGATTGTACCCCAAAAACAATAAACCTCTAAGTTCAGAGATTTCGAAGGGCCCTCCAATTTTCATCAAATCAGATGCCGTTTGCCCAGTAGAGAGTTAACAAACAGACAGAAAATAAACAACAACAAAAAACACCAAGGTAAATTTTTTGGGGGTCAGTGAAATTGAAGTCTTTGCTTCGCTCATCCAATAATTGTTACTAGGTAGTTAAGAGTGCAGCCCTTATGTGAAGCCCCTTTTGTCAATAGTATTATATCCTAATCTTTGAAATTTGAACTGTTCAAATTAAGAGTGCGGCCATCACTCGATTGTGGCTATAATCAAGTCAATATGGTCAGTGAATTGAAGTCTTTGCTTCGCTCATCCAATAATTGTTTCTAGGTAGTTAAGAGTGCAGCCATTATGTTTAAGCCATTTTGTCAATAGTATTTATATTTATTCTTGTTGGTACGGTTGTGTATAGTATTCTTCGTATTTAAAGTATTCGTTAAAACTCCCAAAAATTTTAGTGGTGACATTAATACTCTGTTTATGCAACGACACTACTGTGGATTGCCTGTGAAGACCTCATGGTTAGTACCAAGTGCCGAATGTCATGTTTGTCCCTCTGCTTGAGTTCCATACTTGGCCGTTCTTATGTTCTTCTACTTGAAAGGGAATATTGGATGTTTTGGGCGGTCCTAGTAAAAGGGGAAACGCAGGGTTACGGTTACTCGCTCTGTGAAATGCCCTGGAAACATGGGTAGTAGTTGCTTTGCTTCTTTCCCGGCTCTGTCAGGCGATGTAGAATTGAAAACCCCGGGCCAGTTTGTAACTACAATTTACCATCTACTAGCAGTGTGTCATCTGTGTTACCCACAACGTGGTAGACTTGGGGCTTGGGAGAAATCATCGTGACATCTGGACTCTGTTTCAAGCACATCGGCCGCGTCGTCAAAGATTGCCCAAAATTAATCTGCCTGTTAGTATAAACCCTGAAATATGACGAACTCGGGGCCCAGTTGATAAGAAGGCGTGTTACATATTTTGGATTAAAAGAGAGCTCATTGCCAAAAATTTGAGAGCCTTTATAGCAAAGCCGAATGGAAAAGCAAAATTTTTTCTGGTGTATATGACCGTCCAAGATTGAATAAGGGGGCTGTTCCTACAAAAAGTGCTCAGTATGTGATTTGTCTGGGAGAAAAAATCAGCTCTTTGTTTATTGTGCTCAATGTAAAAATCCTTGTCATAGGACGTGTGCCAATATTCCACAATCTAAATTTCGTGAGTTGTCAGCTGGAAAAAAATTGTGGAAATGTTGGGCCTGTACGTTGCCATGTTTTCTGATTCTTTTTTTAGTATAGACTCAGAAGGGGGACGTGAAATCAAAATGAAACAAATAGATCAACTGCTAGTGGTATAAAAATTTTTTTATTTTAATGCCAGAAGCCTTAAAAAAAACCCCAAAAAGTAATCCAGATATTCAGGCTTTGGTTACAGAGCAAAGTTCACATATTGTATGCATCAGTGAGACATGGTTGAACTCTGATATAAGCGATGAAAGAAAATTTTTCAGATCTTGACTACGTAATTTTCAGAAAAGATCGGCAGTCGAGAAAAGGTGGTGGAGTCTTATAGCAGTACAACCAAATTTTAAACCAATACGCGTGCCTATGCTTGAAAATGATTCTGAATGTATATGGATTTAGTTTAATATAAAAGTAAAAACATACTTACTTGGGTCTGCTTACCGTCCTCCGAACTTTCTGATAGCTTGAACAATTCTTTGCTTGCCTCGCTACAAAAAACCCCAGATAATGCTAACAAATATGAAGCAGTTTTGATATGTGGCGATTTTAATCTTGATATTTCTTGGGAAAAGTCCAAAAGCAAGAAATTCTGTTCAGAATCTTTTTACCTGCTTTTATGATCTATTTCTTACTCAACTTGTCAAAAGGGAAACCACTCATATAAAAACAGTCGTCCTCGCCCCAATTCTGGACCTTCTGTTATGCAACAATTCTTCTCTTATTTCCAACGTTGAAGTGATTCAAGGAGTGGAGCGATCACTTAGCAGTTACAGCAATATTAAAAGTCAAGATGCAAAAATCCAAAGTCATCGGTCTGAGGTGCTCAATTACAACAGAGCTGATTGGGAACTTCTGTCTAGACGTTTGCAGACCATCTTCCTTGCAACTGGAATAGTTGGGATATTGATAATGCGTGGAACTGCTGGGTACGTATTTTCTGGGATTGTGTCAATTCGGCAATTCCCCAAAAACAAAATTAACTCCAAACGAAGGCCTCCATGATTACTAATAAGTTAATTAAAGATATCAGAAGACGTGACTCTATGTTTTGTAAATGGGAAAAAAACCCCCCTCTGAAAATCGAGAGGTAGTTTATAAAAAAATCAGAAATCAAGTTAAAACATCAATTAGAAAGCTCATGATGAATATGTGTGGAAGATGGGAAATGACTCGAAGAAATTTTGGAAATATATTCATAGCAGAAAAGGCAGTCTTGCACCCGATCATTACACTTGCGATGGTGTCAAGGCTTTCAGATCCAGTTGAAATTGCGAATGCATTTTAATAAAAAGTTCCATGACAACTTTACTCCTAATGACACGTCCCCCCTACTAACTGGGTTCCAGGAAATATTGGCCCAGTAGCTCCAATAAGATATCTATTTTTCATCGAAGAAGAAGTTCAGGAATATTTAAAAAAGATTCGACCCAACGCGGCGCCTGGACCTGATCTTCTTACCGGGCCGAATTCTACATACCTGTGCTGAGCTCTGGGTCCTCTCTATGCAGTATCTACAATCTATCAGCATCTACTGCATGTGTTCCTGATGTATGGAAGACAGCATCTGTGGTTTTCCCGTCTTAAGAAGGAGATAGATTGAAAATCGAGAATTACAGGCCCATTTCGTTTACCTCACTTGCATGCAAGGGTATGGAGAAAACTGATTGCTAAACGGTTATTTAATCACTTTAAAAGAAACAAACTTATCAAAATAAATCAGCACGGTTTTTTTACCAAAAAGGTCATGCGTAACTCTCTTAACTGACGTTATCGATCAGTGGTTAAATTCACTTTAATGTACTTCTGTCAAACAGGTTGACTGCATTGCTTAGATTGGGCAAAAGCTTTGACCAAGTCCCTCACACAAAATTGATAGCAAAATTAAAAGGATATAAAGTTGAGCACAATGTTAATAGGGTGGATAAACTCTTTTCTTTCCAATAGGAAACAATCTGTAGTTTTTAATGGTTCTCGATCTGTAGAAGCTCATGTTACTTTGGGTGCCACAAGGGTTTTTGTAATTGGGCCTCTCCTATTTACAATCTTCTTTTTAGATCTTCCTCAGTGTGTGTCATCTCAAGATTACCAGTATGCTGATGATACAACATTTTTTTCGACCTATTTCAGGATTAGAGGATGTTTATGCATTGCAAGCAGATCTATCGCACTTGAAAATTGGTGCTTGTTGAACTGTATGCAGCTTAATGCTAGCAAATCGCAGTAATACGTCTAACTAGGTCCAAATCACCCATTGCTTCTAATTACATTCTTTTAGGTAATGCTCTAGTGAGGCAAACAACTATTAAACTCCTCGGTCTCACTATATCTTCAGATTTGAAATGGGATTTCATACAGACAAAGTTAGAGGGCAGAGCTTCCAAGTTGTTAGGATTTGTCAGTCGTAATCTATATAAAAGTAAATCGAAATCTTTAAAAACGCATATCATCTCTTATTCGCCCTATATTAATGTATGGTCTACCAGCTTGGCACCCAACTTCTCACTAAACATGCATAAACTTGAGTTATTCAAAACCGTGCAACTAAAGTTATTTTAAAAAATGTTTTTTATTCTGAAAGTGCCTCTGAGCGCTTTAAAAAAATGTGGACTGCATCAATACAAAATTATTGTAAACAAACGATGTTAGATTTTAAGTAGCTTAATTACCGGTGTTACTGACCTTGATCCTTTAAAAGAAAACAATTCAGAAAAGACAGTTTAACCGACATAATACTGCCTAATTTTAACCCTCCCCGGCTAGAACATCTATATACCCAAATCATTTTTATAACCGTGCTGTTACTTTATGGAAAACTGTTCCTCTTGAAATCAAAGATGCTCCAAATTTCAAAAATAGAATAAAAGAATATTTTAGTTAAATTGTTTTTTTGTCAGTATACTACATGAGGCCTACCATATTTTTATACTACAACATGATGTTAATTTATTGACTATTTTATCCAAATTTTTTTCAAATAACATTAGGCCTAAGTTATTTAAATTAGTTTTAATGAAGGGAATCAGGGATTCTGCTATGGGCTATGCCCTCTCTGATTCTCTTCAAAATGTTAAGTGTACATTGTACTTTGTAGCTTGATTTTTTGAAATAAAAAATAATTAAATAATAATCCTAATCTTTGAAATTTACTGTTCAAAATTTAAAAGTGCGGCCATCACTCGATTGTGGCTATAATCAAGTCAATACGGTATGTGTTTTTTTTATTTTAGATGAAATTTGCCGCCCCCCGGTTACAACCTTCTTTCCGGGCAAAATTTTTGAAGCTTCAAAAAAAGGAGGGTTCTGAAGAAATAACATTAAATTCAAGTAACTTCAAACCCAAGGGGTAGTTCCCGCGTAAAAGCAGCACTTGGGCCCCCACTCTTGGGTTTGGACCCCGGGGGTGAGGAAAAGGTTTCATCGACCCTTTCTGTCTTGCAAGACGAAGGGGGAACAACAGGGCCCACGTTAAGATATATAAGAAAAATTTTGGTAATAAAAATAACCCCTGGCAACAGTCCCCACTAAACGCACAAGAGTCCACACTTGAAAAAAGCCTTCTCTTGTGATCTATTTTAAAAAAATTTTTTTTTTAAGCAATGACCTTACCAGAAAAAGAAAAACACACCCCCGGGGGGAAAAGCCTTTTCCCCCTTGGTAAATCTATGTAAAAAAATTTTTTTTAGGTACATTTTCCTTAAACCCTCACAAGAAACACACAGGGGCGAGAAGCCACCCCTTGTGATCTATGGGGAAAAAAAACTTTTTTCCGGTAGCTTTCACCTTCCAGTCACAAGAAACACACACGGGCGAAAAGGGGCCATTCCTTTGATCTATGTAAAAAAACGTTTTCTGTAGCAATGCCCTTTTCCCAAAAGCCCACAAGAAAAACACACACGGGCGGGGAAGCCATTCCCTTGTGACCCTATGTAAAAAAACTTTTTCCCTGTACAGTAACCTTACCAACACAAAAAACACACCCGGGTGAAAAGGCCTTTCCCCCTGTACTTGTAAAAAAAAACGTTTTCCTTTAGAAGTGCCCTTTACCATACACAAGAGAAAACCCCCGGGCGAGAAGCCTTTCCCTTGGGTCTATGTGAAAAAAAAATTTTCCTGTACCCATAAATTTCCAGTCAAAAGAAAACCAAAACCCCGGGCGAAAAGCCTTCCCCCTTGTGATCTATGGAAAAAACTTTTTCCCTGTAGAAATGACCTTACCAACACAAGAGAACACACACAGGCGAGAAGCCATTCCCTGTGATTATGTAAAAAAAATTTTTTCCCCCTTTTAGAAATGACCTTACCATCACAAGAGACACACCCCGGGCGAAAAAAGCCTTTCCCTTGTGATCTATGTGAAAAAAACGTTTTTGTAGCAGTCACCTTCCCAGTCACAAGAAAACCACACCCCGGCCCGAGAAGCCTTTCCCCTTGATCTGAAATTTGTAAAACAGTTTTTTCTTGCCCTTAAACCCTTTACCAAACACAAAGAAAACCCTTTCCACGAGGCTAGAACCCCTTTCCCTGTTAATGTATTTGAAAAATTTTTGGGTTTAAAAGTCAATTTTAAATTTAAAAAAAAAATTGCTTTAAAAATTTGGGGCACCCCAAATACTGTACAAAATTTGGGTTCTCCATTTTTCATTTTTGTGTGAGTTTTTTATTCTAACTTAATTTCTAGTGCGAAAAAAAAAACAATACAAAAATGCCTACCGGAAGCCCTTAAATTTACTTATTTTTAAATTTTCCCCAAATTTTTTATACTCTTCTAAAAAAACGGGAGAAATTTATCAATGGAAATAAAATTTTTAAATTGGTTTAGCGTAGGGGCCCCAAAACCGAAGATTCCAGTTAAATACACTGGAGGAAGAATTTCTGATTTTTTTTCTTTTTTCCCCCCCTTCTTTCTGTTTGTATTATTGTGTGTCTGTTGGGCCCGTTTTCCGGAAAAACCCGTACCCCAATTGCGATAAAATTTTTATGGGGCCCCCGAAACTCTAAACCAAAAAATGCCACTTTTTTTGAGCGCAATCAAAAAAACATTTCTCATGAAAATCGCAATTTTACGTTTTTTTTTTCGTTTTTTTTAAAAATTTTATCGAAACAACCTCCCTGCTTTACCCCAAATGAAATGATTTTTCACAAAACCTTAATTTAAAATTTTATGTATTCCTTTAGCAATGCCCTTTAACCGGGACACAAGAAAACCCACACACCGGGCGAGAAGCCTTTCCCCTTTGTGATCTATGGAAAAAACGTTTTCTCGTGAAATTAAACCTTTTCCCAAAGACACAAGAAAACACACACGGGCGAGAAGCCATTCCCTTTTTATCTATGTAAAAAAAACGTTTTTCTGTAGCAATGCCCTTCCCCAGACACAAGAAAAACCACCCCCCCGGTCGAGAAGCCATTCCCTTGTGATCAAATGTAAAAAAAACGTTTTCTGGTACAGTCCCCTTTCCCAGTCAAAAAAAGAGAAACACACACGGGCGGAAGCCTTTCCCCTTGTGATTTTTGTGAAAAAACTTTTTCCCTGGAAGCAGTCACCTTCCCAGTCAAAGAGAACCCCACGGGGTGAGAACCCCTTCCCCCTTTTTGATTTTATTTTGAAAAAACGTTTTTCGTGGGAATGCCCTTACCGGGCCCCCAAGAAAACACACACGGGCGAAAAGGCCTTCCCTTGGGGGGATCTATGTAAAAAAAACTTTTTTTCTCGTAGAAAATGCCCTTACCGGGAACAAGAGAACACACCCGGGCGAGAAGCCTTTCCCCTTGTGATCTATGTGAAAAAACTTTTTCCCTGTGGGAAGGTAACCTTCCCTTTACCAAGAGAACACACACGGGGGGAAAAGGGCCAAATTCCCCTTTTGTGATCTAGTAAAAAAAACTTTTTCCTGAAACAGTCACCTTCCCGGAAAACAATAGAACCACACGGGTGAAAAACCATTCCCTTGTGTCTTGTAAAAAAAACTTTTTCCCTGTAGCAGTGTTCCATACACAAGAAAAACAAAAACGGGGAAAAAGCCATTCCCGGTGATCTATGTGAAAAAACTTTTCCCTGTAGCATTTGCCCCTTACCATACACAAGAAAACCCAACAGGGGCGAGAACCCATTCCCTTGTGATCTAGTAAAAAAAAAAATTTTTTCCCTTTAGCAAGACCTTACCAAAACACAAGAGAACACACACGGGCGAGAAGCCTTTTCCCTTGGGTCAGGTAAAAAAACTTTTTTTCCTTTTAGCATCCCCTTTTCCCAGCCAAAGGGAAAAACACCACGGGCAAGAAGCCTTCCCTTGTATCTATTTAGAAAAAAACGTTTTCCTGTAGAGGTAACCTTACCTTACACAAGAGAACACACACGGGCGAGAACCCCATTCCCTTGTGATCTATGTAAAAAAAAACGTATTCTCGGGAAAAGTCCCCCTTACCACACCCCCCAAGAGAACACACAGGGCGAGAAGCCTTTCCCCTTGTGATCTATGTAAAAAACTTTTTCCCCTGTAGCAGTCCCCTTACCACACAAAAAGAGAACACAAAACGGGCAAAAAAGCCATTTTTCTTTTTGATCAAATTGTAAAAAAACCCGTTTTCCTGTACCCAGTCACCTTACCTTACACCAGGGGAACCCACCCCGGGCCCAAAGAACCCATTCCCTTAAATGTGTATTTGAAAAAAAAGTTTTTTTTTGTACTTAACCTTACCAAACACACAGAAAACCCACTAAAACGATGGCTAGAAGCCGTTTCCTTTTAATGTATTTTTGATGATATTTTGGTTTTTAGGGAAAAGTTGATAAAAAAAATAATTGCTGTAAATTGGGATCATACTGTACTAAAAATTTTGCTTCTGCTTTTCAATTTTTTTGTATGTTGTTATTCTAACTAAACTTCTAGTGCGTATCAAAAGCAAAACAATAGGGCCCTACCGGAAAAAATTATTTACTTATTTTTAAAAAAATTCCCATTTTTTTTATACTCTATTATTAAATTTTTAAATTTAAAATTTTTATTATTATTATTATTATTATTATTATTATTATTATTATTATTTATTTTTTTTATTATTTTTTTATTATTTTTTTATTATTATTATTATTATTATTTATTCCCAACCCGGGCATTTCAATCCCCATTGCTGGAGGTTGGGGGTTAGATTTTAAGCCCCCTAACACAAAGTGTCTACCACCAGGACAATTACACAATACAATTTTAGAAAATTTTCAAAACCATTCAAAAATATAAAAAAACATAATAACAATATCCCCAATTTTCTCCAATAAGAAAACCCCAAAATAATTTACAAAAAATTTCTCATATAACCCTAATATATAAATTAAATACAAAAAAATGGCAATGGAGTGTGAATTTTAGTGGGGAAAGGAAATGAGTGGATGTGTACATGTGAGTTAGTGAAAATTTGTTTAAATGGTATGGGTCTTTACTTCATTAAAGTTATTCTAAGGGCCCCTCCCAAAAATTTTTTGAAAATCTTGTTCTGTGCAGACCTCATAAAACAGAGCATTCCAATTACTAAAAAAGATCGCAGAAAAAAACCCTTTCTGGGTACTGCGTTTTTTCTAGCAAAGGGGGGATCGAGTAAGCTCTACCTTTTCCCCATGGCAATCCAAGTTTTATTCTGGCAATGGATCCAGGGCGACTAGCCGTTAAATATTTTCTTTTAATAAAATTTAACTTAAACAACAGGGGAAAAAAAATCTTTGGGAAAATTTAAAAATTTTTTTATATTTTTTTAAAACCAAAATTATAGGATTAAAATTGTTAAAATTAAAAATCAAAAGCCCACCCAATGCAAACGGGAAAGCAATTGTGGACTAGGTATCGATTTTAGTACAAGCAAAAAAAAAAAATAAAAAAAAAAACTGAAAAAATAAAACCAAAAAATTTGGGGTCCCAAATAAAATTCAATTGTAAAATTTAAATTTGGTTATAAAAAAAATTTGAATATATGGTTGGGCTTTGGAAAGGGTCACGAACAGTGGGGGGGGGGGGGCAAATTTTTGGTTTTTGACAGCCCCGTTATGGGGGAAATTTAAAGCACAGCAAACTTTATAGTGGAAAGTAACTTTTAAAATTAAAATTTTGGGGGGGTGTGTGTGCTCTAGGATCATTTTGGAATTTGTGTAACACACATAACAAAAAACTTGTAAAAAAAACAGGCACAAACCCTTTCACACTTTAAAAAAAATGAGATCTTAAAAAGGGCCCTATTCCCTTTCCCCATTTGCGCATTCTTAAATTTATTTAAAAGACGTGTCCCGTAACAACATCCTTTAAAAACTTTGGGAAGAAAGGGAATTTTCAGCCCATTAATTTAAACGTAAAAAGTTCAGAAATTCTTTTTTTTTAATTAATTATAACGTCATGGTCATACTAATTCTATTTAGCCAAGCTTTTCAAGGTGTTGTTACGGGACAAATGTAAAGTTTTTGAAAATTTAAAATTAAAAAGGGGGAAGGGTAAAATGAGCTTGGCCCTTTCTTTTAGATCTCATTTTTTTGAGTGGTAAAGGTTTTTGGGTGTATTTTTACAAGTTTTTTTTATGTGTGGGGGTTTTATTTCTTTTTCAAGTTCCATTGCAAAAATTTTTTGTTAAAAAATAATAATTTTTTTCCCAAAATTTATTAAAATTTTTATGGTAAAAGATTTTTAAAAATTAGTGGTCCCAAAAACTTGTTTTTTGTAAACAAGGGAGGGGATCATTGGGCAAGTAAATATAGGGTTTCTTGTTTATTATATTCTTGTAAAAGGCTTTTTAAATTTCAACCCCTTTTTTTGGAAGCCTTTCCCGCAAACTTTTTTTATTTTTTTCTTTCAAAAGGGATATATCACTATAAACCCTTTAAAGTACATGGCAAATATGAATGGGGGGCCCTACCCCTTTTGGCCCAAATGGAAATTGACAGTAGTAGCAGTAGTAGAGTAAATCCTTAAAAGGATTTTGGGGCATGTTTTTAAATATTTTTTTTCCCAAAGGGAAAGGGAAACCCCCCAAAAATTATTCCCCCGGGGCCCCCTTTGGGGGAAAATTTTAAAGGGGAAAGGGGGGGGTAACCCCGGGGAAAAGGCAAGTTCGGGACGGGCCCCCACAGGACCCCGAGGGAAGTTTTAAGGGAATCCCCTAAACTGGGGGAAAGGGTTTTGGGGCGGGCCCCCCACGGGAAAACGCGAGGGAAGTTCGGGACGTCCCGCATAGTACCCGCGAAAGGGAAAGGGGTTCGGATAAAGATACGTACGGGTAAACTTCAATTCCCCTATATTATGGCCCATCCAGTTAGTCAAATAAATTTTCTATTTTCCCTGTGAACAAAATGAGCCTAAATTATGTAATATATGTACAGTTTTATTGTACTTTTAATCAAACTCCACCATAAAAGGGGTTGTGTGTAAAATTTTTGATAAAAAATCAAATTTTCCTATCACCTTGATAGTGAATATATTGTTCATTTGTGGGTTTTTTAAATTTAAAAAACTGGGGAAAGCATCAAGAAATTAAAAAGGAAAAATTTTTTGATGTCCTGTTTTTTTGCGAGATAGGCCTCGGGGAATTTGAAATTGTCAATTCAAAAAGGGGGGTGCGGCCCTTTTGTTTAAGCCAATTATCAATAGATTTTTATCCAAAACTTTTTTAAACCCGAGTGGTCAAAATAAAGGGTTCGGACTTCCAGGGGCGGCCCCAAATCGAGGGAAATACGGGATTTTTTAAAAATTTAAAAGCAATTTGTAGAACGCTTTTTTTTTTAATTTTTCCGCCACGAGCCAAAAAATTCATTTGCAAACGGAACAAACCCTTTAATTGTTTATGCAGATAATCTGTGCTTTTGGGGCCCGTTTACATTTTTTTTTGTTATACATTTTTTGGGGGAGCGAACAAAGGGTTCCCTTTTTACTACACTGGAAAAAAAATTCCCGGGAAAGTTTTTTTCTCTTTCTTTTGGGATTTTTTTGGTTTGTTCACACGATTCCCGGGGAAACCCATTTCCCCTTAAAAGCGATTTAAATTTTTTTGAAAAGGCCTTTTGGGAAACTATGAACTTAGAAAAGCCACGTTTTTTAGCGGGAATCTAAACATTATTTCTCATGAAAACGCAAATTTTACGATTTTTTTTAAAAAAAAATTTCTTTTTTTACGAACAAAAACCTTTCTGCTTTTTCCCCAAATTTTAATGAAATTTTTTAAAAGAATCTTAAATTTTTTAAAATTTAAAGGGTATTCAAACCCCGTTTTTATATTTTCCCAAAAAATGCTACCAAGTCAAAAAATGTTAATAGCCCTTTAAAAACCCGTCTATTTTAAAAAATCAAAAAATTTTTTTTAAAAATTTTTTTGATCCGGTCCCAAGGGCCCCTATACCAAATTTAAAAAAAAATTTCCCGCTTCAATTCGCCAAGGCCCCACCATTTTTAACGTAGGGTGTTGGGGTTTTTTTGACTTAATTTTAAAAAAAATGTTTTTCTATGGACTGGGCTGAGAGAAAACAGATTTATTTTTTCAATTTTCTTTTCCGCAAATTTTTCGTTTGGCGGTATTTTTTACGGATTTGTACCGCCAAACAAAAAAATTTGCAGGATTCGCGCATATTCGCGTGAAATTTGAGCGCAATCGAAAAATTATTTGTCATGAAAATCACACATTTTATGATTTTTTAAGACTTTAACAAATTTCTTTGACTTATAACACCTATATGATTTTCCGATTGTTTTGATTTTTTCAGTGAACCCTTAATTTTATGAATGTATATATTCTTGTAAAATTTGAGCGCAATCAAAAAATTATTTCTCATAAAAATCTCAATTTTACGATTTTTTCGATGTGAGTAGAGTAGAGTCGTTTATTTACCAATTGATACATACATAGTACATATATTAGGGGAGCAAGTTGTCGATGATGGTGGCAAGATCTTGGTGACCAACCTTTGATGCTTGAAATTGAAAGAACATGAGTCAAGGATGTAGGAAAGCCGAGTTTACCGAAATGTACCGATATGGAAAGGGCCTAAATGACGTCATCAAGATGGTGGACGAGAAATATAACGTTCCTTCAAACATGACCCTGGCTTTGCCTGTAGAAATATTTCGTGTGATCAAAGTAGTGAGTGATATGTTCAGGAAGGTTCATACTTCAAAATTATTAGGAAATAAGTTTTTTATCGTACCTCCTCTAATGACTATTATGATGACTATTTCAAATTTGTTATTAATGTTGTTGGGCATTTCCCCTTCTTTAGCCTGTAGATTTTTTCCTTGGCGGCAAATACAAAAATATCTCAAACAAATGTTTGAGAGGCTCCTTTTTTGAAAAAAAGTTGTATGACTTAGACCTCTAGTGCAAATACATCGCGCAGTATGATATTTTGAAGGACACAGAGTGGGCCTACGGGGTGCTCAACGGCCTTCTATTGCAGTGGATCCCAAATTTCAAGGAAAAACATGATACAAACAAAACATTTTTGGGAAAATGTTCTATAAACATAAAAACGGTTTATCTTGTGGTATTGATCCATTTACCCCCTAAAAATTTAAAATGGTGGCCCTTTTCCAAAAAGGTACCATAGTGCTGAAATTTCTTTTTTTAACGCACAATATTAATGGATATTTTTAACTAACTTGAGGGTTTCGAATGCAAATACACATTAAAACCCCCTTTTGGGGAAAAATTTTACGCTGTTTTGAACAAAAATGTTCAAATTTTGACTGTATTTTGAGCATGGTAATAACTAGGGAAAACCAAGCGTTTTAGACAGTGGTAAACAGTGTTTTAGTCCCGGTAACTTTCTTTTTTCCCCTACCTTTGGGCCCCCCTACCCAAGGCTAGAGTGGGATTATGGCCTTTCAGTTTTACGGCCTTACACCAAAATAAACTTTAAAACCCTATTATTTTAAAAATATAATTTTTCAAAATTTAAATAAATATGCAAATGTTGCTGGGGATTTAACCATGACTCGCTCACTGTTAACAAAGCTTTTGGGGTAAATTATTAAACAGTTTTGAAATGCATATCGCAAGTATTCCCATCATCTGTGACAAAATTATGGAAACATAGCCATACGAAATATGTGAAAATATTTCAAGGGTTTTCAATCTACAGTGGAATTTGGGGGTCCCTTTACGTTTAACATTCGATAGACCTTGCTGAGCACGGGATTTTCCCGCCCGGGAAAAAAAAACAAAAACTTTTTTTTTTTTGATTGGGAAGGGTTGACCGTTGGAAAACTAAGAAAATAAAAGCCCCCTGAAAGGGCGGGGCGACAAAACTTTTTTCCCGCTGAGACAAAATGTAGCAATTTAAAGTTGTTACTTTAAACCACGACGCGTTTCGTCCTTCTGGGGACTCTTCAGGCGGATGTGGCCCTAAAAATCAGTAACTACGCAACCAAACCCCACCAAAACATAAACCAAACCTGTGGGAGGGCCCCGCAAGAAGTAAATTCTGCAAAATGTTGTCATCATCACAAGGTTACTTTACCACCCATTCTACTGGGGCACACAGTCCACAGACAGTAAGGGGGCTTCCCTCCCCAACTCGGTGCTCGGGGAAAAAAAAAAAAAAAAAAGGTTTGGGGAACCAGAGGGGAAAAAAAAACTGCTCCCTGTTCGGGCAAGGGGCCCTTTTCCCCAAAAAGAAAAGTTGGTGGAAGGGTGGAAAAATCAAAAAGCACAACCCGTGAGGGGGTTCCCCCCTAGCTCTGGTGCTTGGGGGAAAAAAAAACCCGGGCTTTCCCCGGATTTGAACCCAAAACCCGTGGCAAAGAGAGAGGCTGCCCTATAATTGTGACGGATTTAACGAAAGGAAACAACTACAAATTGCAAAACTCTTGGGTATAGCACAGGTACACTGCTATATTTGCTCTTGGCGCAGATAAGAGGTTGAAGGAAAAGACGAGTAGGGGTTTCGGGGCATCACCGCTGCCCCCCCCACAGGGCAAAGGGTCACACTTGTTTGAAAAAGGAACACGGACCCCCAGAGGGTGGAAGTAGGCCCCCCATCTCGACCCCATAGGTGAAGAAGATGGAAAAGATAGGGGTCAAAGACTTGGTTGTTCAATTGTTTGGAAAAGGGGAAAAGGGTTTAACAAAAACTTTTGTTTAATAAAAGCTATCCAATTTCGTTAAAATAATTTTTACCAAATTGGGATCCCATTTTTCAGTTTTTTATTTTTTTTTCGAGCGGGTCTTTGGGGGCGCTTTTTTCTCTTTTTTTGAAACCAAAAAGGGAAAAGTCACTGTCAATAATCATTCCTATGAGTAGACTGGGCATTTGTAGAATTGCCCTGTTGTGCAGTTTATTTTTTGAAAAAAATTCACAAAGGAACCCCTTTTCAAAATTTTTTAATTTAGGGTCCGTCTCAAATCAATATTTTCTTCAATTATTAACAAGGAGTCCTCCCCTGACAAATAACCAAATTCTTGTCAATCGGACAGAAATTGACAGATTTACGGAAGTTTTTTAATTTAAAACAGGATTTTTGGGGGCGTTTTATTAAAATTTTTTGAACCAAAAAAGGGAACGTCACTGTGAATCATATTCAATATGAGTAGACGTGGGGTAGCAAATTGCCCTTTTGTGCAGTTATGTTTTTGGGCCCAAAAAATTCACAATTTTTTACAAATTTGTTAAATTTTGGGTCCCTAAAATCAATTTTCATCAAAATTTTTAAAAAGGGAGTCCTCCCATTGAAAATAACCAAATTTATTGTCAAAACGGACAGAAATTGACGATTCGGAAGTTTTTTTAACTTTTAGCGGGATTTCGGGGCGTTTTTTTCCCTTTTTTGAACCAAAAAGGGAACTGTCCCGTCATCATCATTACTAAAAAAGAGTAGACGTAAGCAGAAAAAAAATTGCCCGTTTTTTGCATTGAGTTTTGCCAAAAAATTCACAAAGGCAACCCCTTTGCAAAAATTTTTTAATTTAGGGGCCGTCTCAAATCAATATTTTTTTCAAAATTATTAACAGGGAGTCCCCCCTTTTACAAATAACCAAATTATTTTCAATCGGCAGAATTGAAGATTTCGGAAATTTATTCACTTTTTAGCGGCATCTTCGGGTGGGTTTTTTTTTCTCTTTTTTTGAACCCAAACGGGAAAATGTCCTGTCAATCATCACCCTTTAACTATAAGTAGACTGGGCAGAAGCAGAATTTCCCCTTTTTGCAGTTGATGTTTTTGCCAAAAAATTCACAAAGGCTAACCCCTTTACAATTTTTAAATTTGGGGCCCATCAAAATCAAAATTTTTTTTCAAAAAATTTTTAAAAAGGGAGTCCTCCCCTTACAAATAACCAAAACATTCAATTGACAGATTTACGGAATTTATTTTAAATTTGGCTGGGTCTTCGGGTGCTTTTTTTACTCTTTTTGAACCAAAAAAGGGAAAATGTCACTGTCAATCATACAAATAACTAAGAGTAGACGTAACTTTTAAATTGCCCTGTTGTGCAGTTGATGTTTTTTTCCAAAAAATTTACAAGGGTAACCCCCTTTTCAAATTTGTTAATTTTGGGTCCGCTCAAAAACAATTTTTCTTCAAAATTATTAACAAGGGGGTCTCCCATTTGTCAAAAAACCCAAATTTATTGTCAAAACGGGCAGAAATTTACAGATTTACGGAGTTTATTTAAATTTGGCCCGGGTCTTTGGGGGCTTTTTTTTCTCTCTTATGAAAACCCAAAAAGGGGAAATGTCATTTTAATCATCACAACTAAAAAAAGAGTAGACTAAACAGAAGTAAATTGCCCGTTGTCAGTTGATTTTTTTGCCAAAAAATTTACAAAAGGGTAACCCCTTTACAAATTTGTTAATTTTGGGGCCTCTCAAAATCAATACTTTCTACAAAATTATTAACAAGGGTCTCCATTTCAAATAACCAAACATTTTCAATCGGGCAGAATTGACAGATTTTACGGAAGTTTTTTACTTTGGGGCGGGGTCTTTGGGGGGCAGTTTTTTTTTCTCTTTTATGAAACCAAACGGGAACTGTCACTGTCAATCATCCTTCTAACTATAGAGTAGACGTGGGCATAGCAGAATTTTCCCCCGTTTTGCAGTTGTGTTTTTTCCAAAAAATTCACAAAGGCTAACTAACCCCCTTTTCAATTTTTTAATTTAGGGGCTTCTCAAAAACATATTTTTTTCAAAAAATTTTTAACAGGGAGTCCCCCCTTTACAAAAAAACCAAATTTATTGTCAAACGGACGAAATTTACAGATTCACTGAATTTTTTTTTAAATTTGAGCGGATCTTCGGGGGCAGTTTTTTTACTCTTTTTGATCCAAATTTGAACTGTCTCTGTCAAACCACTACTAACTATAGAGTAGACGTGGGCATAGCAGAATTGCCCTGTTGTGCAGTTGTTTTTTTTTTGCCCAAAAATTCACAAAAAGGGTAACCCCTTTTCAAAATTTTTTAAATTTAGGGTCCCTTCCAAAATCATATTTTCTCAAAAATTTTAACAAGGGATCCTCCATTGACAAATCCAATTCATTGTCAAATCGGACGAAATTGACGATTTACAGAAATTTATTTAACTTTAGCGGGATCTTCGGGGCTTTTTTTTACTCTTTTATGAAACCAAAACGGGAAATGTCACTGTCAATCATCACTTTTAAAATATAAGGGAAAAATGGGCAGTGCAAAATTTCCCCGTTGTGCTTTTATGTTTTTTCGCCAAAAAATTCACAAAGGAACCCCCTTTACAAATTTTTTATTTGGGTCCGTCCAAATCAAAATTTTCTTCAAAATTATTAAAAGGGTCCTCCCATTGACAAATAAACCATTCATTATCAAATCTGACAGATTTACGGGAAAGGGATTTAACTTTGGGGGATCTTTTTGGTTTCAGTTTTTTACTCTTTTTTGAACAAAACGGGAACTGTCACTGTCAAACATCCATAACAAAAAGTAGACGTAAACGTAGTAGAATTGCCCTGTTTTGGGAGTTGATGTTTTTGCCAAAAAATTCACAAAAGGGTAACCCTTTACAAAATTTTTTAATTTAGGGTCCGCTCAAAAACAAAATTTTTTTTCAAATTTTTAACAAAGGGGTCCTCCCTTGACAAAAACCAAAATTTATTGCAAATCGGGCAGAAAATTTACGATTTTCGGAATTTTTTTAACTTTTAGCGGGATCTTTTGGGGCAGTTTTTTTTTCTCTTTTAAAAGAAACCCAAAACGGGAATGTCACGCTATCACTTCAAAATATAGAGTGACAGGGCAGTAGCAGAATTGCCCCGTTGTGCAGTTGATGTTTTTGCCAAAAAATTCCAAAGGGTAACCCCTTTTCAAATTTGTTAATTAGGGGCCCCTCTCAAAATCAATTTTTCTTCAAAATTATTAACGGTTTCCTCCCATTTCAATAAACCCAATTTTTGTCAAATCGGACGAAATTGAAGATTTTCAAAGTTTTTTTTTAAATTTGGCGGATCTTCGGGTGCAGTTTTTTTTAAATCTTTTTATGAACAAACGGGAACTGTCCTGTCATCATCACTTCTAAATATAGAGTAACATGGCAGTAGCAAAATTTCCCTTTGTGCAGTTGATGTTTTCGCCAAAAAAATTTCCCAAAGGGTAACCCCTTTCAAAATTTGTTAAATTTTGGGTCCTCTCAAAAAAAATATTTTTTTCAAAATTTTAAAAAGGGGGGCCTCCCTTGACAAATAACCAATTTTTTTCAAATCTGACAGATTTACGGAATTTTTAACTTTTAGCGGGATTTTGGTGAGTTTTTTTACTCTTTTAGAACCAAAAAGGGGAAATTTCCTGTCAATCATCACAACTAACTATGGGTAGACTAAACGTATAGAATTGCCCCTTTTTGGCAGTTGTGTTTTTTCCCAAAAAATTTACAAAGGCTAAACCCCTTTACAAATTTGTTTTTTTAGGGTCCGTTCAAATCATATTTTCTTTTAAAATTATTAACAAGGATCCTCCCATTTAAAATACCAATTCATTTTCAAATCGGAAGAAATTGAAGATTTACGGAAGTTTATTTAAATTTGAGCGGGGGGTTTGGGTCAGTTTTTTTTTCTCTTTTTTGAACCAAAACGGAAAATGTCACTGTCATCACACTTTTAAAAATAGAGTAGACTGGGCAGTAGCGAATTGCCCTGTTGTGCAGTTTATGTTTTCGCCAAAAATTCACAAAAAGGGTAAACCCCTTTTCAAATTTGTTAATTTGGGTCCGTCTCCAAATCAAATTTTCTTCAAAAATTTTTAACAAGGGAGTCCTCCCATTGCAAATAAAACCCAAATTTATTTTCAAATTTACAATTTACGGGAAATTTTTTTAACTTTGAGCGGGGTCTTTGGGGGCGTTTTTTTACTCTTTTTTGAAAAACCCAAAAAAGGGAAATGTCACTGTCAAACATCACAACTAACTAAAGAGTAGACGGAAACAGTGTAGAATTGCCCTGTTGTGCGTTTATGTTTTTGCCAAAAATTTACAAAGGTAACCCTTTACAAAATTTTTAATTTAGGGTCCGTCTCAAAAACAAAATTTTTCTTCAAAAAAATTAAAGGGGGCCTCCCTTTGTAAAAACCAATTCTTTTCAAATGGACAGAAATTGACGATTTTCGGAAGTTTATTTAACTTTTAGGGGATCTTCGGGTGCAGTTTTTTTCTCTTTTTTGAAAAAAAAAACGGGAAATTCATGTCAAACTCCAACTAAATAAAAGTAGACGTAGCATATAGAATTGCCCGTTGTCAGTTTTATGTTTTTTCCAAAAATTCACAAAGGCTAACCCCTTTACAAATTTTTAATTTAGGGGGCCGTTCAAATCAAAATTTTTTTCAAAAATTTAACAAGGGGGTCCTCCATTGTCAAAACCCAAATTTAAATTTCAAAACGGACAGAAATTTACAGATTTACGGAAGTTTTTTTTAAATTTTAGCGGATCTTCGGGTGCAGTTTTTTTTTCTCTTTTATGAACCCAAAAAGGGGGAAGTCATTCAAACATCAACTAACTATAAGTGACGTAAAACAGAAGTAGAATTGCCTTTTTGGCAGTTGATGTTTTTGCCAAAAAATTTACAAAGGGTAACCCCTTTAAAATTTGTTAATTTAGGGTCCGTCTCAAAACAATTTTTCTTCAAAATTATTAACAAGGGAGTCCCCCCATTGACAAATAACCATTCATTGTCAAAATCGGCAGAAATTGGGCAGATTTCGGAAGTTTTTAAATTTTAGCGGGGTCTTCGGGTGCATTTTTTTCTCTTTTAGAAACCCAAAAAGGGAACTGTCACGTCAAACATCACTTTTAAATTGAGTAGAGTGGGCGTAGCAGAATTGCCCTGTTGTGCAGTTTATGTTTTTGACAAAAAATTCAAAATTTGTTACAAATTTTTTTTTAAATTTTGGTTCCTCTCAAAAACATATTTTATCAAAAAATTTTAACAAGGAGTCCCCCCCATTGACAAATAAACCATTCATTGTCAAATCGGACAGAAATGACAGTTTACGGAAGTTTATTTAACTTTGAGCGGGATTTGGTGCAGTTTTTTTTTCTCTTTTTTGAACCCAAAAAAGGGAACTGTTCACTGTCAAAATATTACTATAAAAGAGTACGTAAACAGTAGTAAATTGCCCTGTTTTGCAGTTGTGTTTTTGCCAAAAATTCACAAAAGGGTAACCCCCTTTAAAAAAATTTTTTATTTAAAGGGGCCGTCTCAAAATCAAAATTTTTTTTCAAAATATTAACAAAGGGGGTCCTCCCTTTCAAAAAACCAATTCTTGGGCAAAAACGGACAGAATTGACAGATTTCGGAATTTATTCAAATTTGGCGGATCTTCGGTGCGTTTTTTTTCTCTTTTATGAACCAAAAAGGGGGCTGTCACTGTCATCACACTTCTAAATATAGAGAGCGTGGGGAGAAGCAAATTGCCCCCGTTGTCATTAGTTTTTTCCAAAAAATTCACAAAGGTAACCCCTTTAAAATTTGTTAATTTGGGGCCACTCAAAACAAAATTTTTTTTCAAAAATTTTAACAAGGGAGTCCCCCCATTGACAAATTAAAACCCAATTCATTGTCAAAACGGCAGAAATTGACGATTTAGGAAGTTTTTTAACTTTGAGCGGATCTTCGGTGAGATTTTTTACCTTTCAGTACCAAAAAAGGGAACGTCACTGTCAATCTCACTACAAACTATGAGAACGTAAACTATAAATTGCCTGTTGTGCATTGTGTTTTCGCCAAAATTTTACAAAAGGGACCCCTTTTTAAAATTTGTTAAATTTTGGGTCCTCTCAAAAAAACAATATTTTTTAGAATTTTTAAAAAGGGGTCCCCCCTTGACAAATCCCCCTTTTTGTCAAAACGGACAGAAATTTACGATTTCGGAAGTTTTTTAAAATTTTGGGGGGATCTTGTGTGCAGTTTTTTTTCTCTTTTTGAATAAAACGGGACTGTCACTGTCAATCATCATTTCTAACTTAAAGGGGACTAAGTGCAATTGCCCCGTTGTGCATTGAGTTTTTGACAAAAAAAAATTTACAAAGGCTAACCCCTTTACAAATTTGTTAATTTAGGGTCCGTCTCAAAAAACAAAATTTTTTTTCAAAAAATTTTAAAAAGGGAGTTCTTTATTGACAAAAACCAAACATTGTCAAATCGGACAAAAATTTACAGTTTTCGGAAGTTTATTTAACTTTGACAAATCTTCGGGGGCAGTTTTTTTTTTTTTTTTATGAACCAAAAAAGGAACTGTCACGGTCAATCATCACTTTTAACTAAAGGGAACGTGGGCAGTAGCAAATTGCCCCGTTGTGCAGTTGATGTTTTTGCCAAAAAATTCACAAGGGTAACCCTTTTTCAAAAAATTTTTTAAATTTTGGGTCCGTCTCAAAAACAATATTTTCTTCAAAATTTTTAAAAAAGGAGTCCTCCCCTTACAAAAAAACCAAAACTTGTCAAATCGGCAGAAAATTTACAGATTTACGAATTTTTTAATTTGAGCGGGGTCTTGGTGCAGTTTTTTTACTCTTTTATGACCCAAAACGGGGAAATGTCATGTAATCTCATTCTAACTATAGGGACGGGGCGTGGCAGAATTTTCCCTTTGTGCAGTTATTTTTTTGCCAAAAATTCACAAAAGGGTAAAACCCTTACAAATTTGTTAATTTAGGGTCCGCTCAAAATCAAAATTTTCTTCAAAAATTTTTAAAAAGGAGTCCTCCCATTACAAATAAACCAAATTTATTATTAATCGCAGATTTACGGAAGTTTTTTTTTAACTTTTAGCTGAAATTTGGGGGCAGTTTTTTTTATCTTTTATGAAACCAAACGGGAATTCCCTGTCAATCATCACATAACTTAGGTGACGTAAACGTAGTGATTGCCCTGTTGTCGTTTATTTTTTTTCCAAAAAAAATTTACAAAGGCTAAACCCCCTTTACAAAAATTTTTAATTTGGGGGCCCTCTCAAAATATATTTTTTTCAAAAATTTTTACAGGGGGTCCTCCCTTGTCAAATAACCAATTTTTGTCAAAAAGGACGAATGGGCCCGATTTACGGAAGTTTATTTAACTTGAGCGGGGTCTTCGGTGCAGTTTTTTTTCTCTCTTATGAACCAAAAAGGGAACTGTCACTGTCAATCTCCCAAATAACTATGAGTGACTAAACAGAAATGAATTCCCTTTGTGCGGAAACCAAAAAGGGGAATTCACTGTCAATCTCCCAAAAAAACTATGAGTGACGTAGCGAAAAAGAATGCCCGTTTTGGGGATTGATGTTTTTTTCCAAAAAAATTCACAAAGGCAAACCCTTTACAAAATTTTTAAATTTTGGGTCCGTCTCAAAAACAAAATTTTTCTTCAAAATATTAAAAAAGGGAGTCTCCATTTCAAATAAAACCAATTCATTTAAAAAATACAGATTTACGGAAGTTTTTTAAAATTTGAGGGGGGTCTTCGGGGGCGTTTTTTTACTCTTTTTTGAACCAAAAAGGGGAAAATGTCCTGTCAAACTCCAAAATAAATAAGTTTGCGTAAGCAGTAGGAAATGCCCTGTTGTGCAGTTGATTTTTGCCAAAAAAATTACAAGCTAACCCCTTTCAAATTTTTTAATTTAGGGTCCGTCCAAAAACAAAATTTTTTCAAAATTATAACAAGGGTCCTCCCATTTTCAATAAACCATTATTGTAAAACGGACAGAAATTACGTTTTTAAAAGGTTATTTAAATTTTGGGGGGATCTTGGGTGCGTTTTTTTTCCTTTTTTTGGCCAAAACGGAACTGTCACTGCAAAAATCCAAATAATATAAGTAGCTAAGCGAATAGAATTGCCCCGTTTGCAGTTATGTTTTTCCAAAAATTCAAACTAACCACTTTCAAATTTTTTAATTTTGGGGGCCCCCTCTCAAAAACAAAATTTTTTTTCAAAAATTTTTAACAAAGGGGGTCCTCCCCTTGACAAAAAACCAATTCATTTCAAATCGGGAAATTTGACAATTGGAAGTTTTTTTTACTTTTGGGGGGATCTTTTGGGGGCAGTTTTTTTACTCTTTTATGAACCAAACGGGAACTGTCACTGTCACCTCACTTCTAGCTATAAAATGACATGGGATTTCGAATTGACCTGTTTGCGTGATGTTTTTGCCAAAAATTTACAAAGGTAAAACCCTTTTCAAATTTGTTTAAATTTTGGGTCCGTCTCAAAAACAAATTTTTTTCAAAAATTTTTAAAAAGGGAGTCCTCCCTTACAAAAAACCAATTTATTTTCAAATCGGGCAGAAATTGACAGATTCACGGAAGTTTATTTTAACTTTTAGCGTATCTTCGGGTGCAGTTTTTTTCTCTTTTATGAACAAAAATTTGGGAAATTCTCTGCAAACCACTACTAAATATAGAGTAACGGCATGTAGAATTGCCTGTTGTGCATTTGATTTTTTTGCCCAAAAAAATTTACAAGGCTAAACCCCTTTTCAAATTTCTTAATTTAGGGTCCGTCTCAAAAACAATATTTTCTTCAAAAATTTTTAACAAGGGGTCCTCCTATTGACAAATAACCAATTCATTGCAAAAACGGCAGAAAATTACAGAAATTTTCGGAAATTTTTTTAACTTTGAGCGGGATTTCGGGGCTTTTTTTTACCTTTTATGAACAAAAAAAGGGAATTTTCACTGTCAATCATACTTTTAACTATAGAGTGACTGGGGATAGAGATTGCCCCCGTTTGCAGTTGATGTATTTGCCAAAAAAATTCCAAAAGGGTAACCCCTTTAAAAAATTTTTTAATTTTTGGGGCGTCTAAAAATCAATATTTTCTTCAAAAATTTTTCAAGGGAGTCCTCCCCTTGACAAATACCAATTTTTGTCAAATCGGACAGAAAATTTACGATTTTTGGAAGTTATTTTTAAATTTGAGCGGCATCTTCGGTTAGTTTTTTTACCTTTTATGAAACCCAAAAAGGGAACTGTCACTGTCAAACACACTTCTAACTTAGAGTAACGTGGCAGTACAGAAAAGCCCCGTTTGCGTTTATGTTTTTCCAAAAAATTTACAAAAGGGTAAACCCCTTTCAAATTTGTTAATTTAGGGGCCGTCTCAAAAACAATTTTTCTTCAAAAATTTTTTACAAGGGATTCCCCATTGCAAATAACCAATTTATTTCAAAAACGGACAGAAATTGACAGAATTCGGAAATTTTTTAACTTTTAGCGGGGTCTTCGGGTCAGTTTTTTTACTCTTTTATGAAACCAAAACGGGGCCTTCACTGTCATCATCATTACAATATAAGTAGCGTAAGCATAGTAAATTTCCCCCTTTTTTCAGTTTTGTTTTTTCCAAAAAATTCAAAAGGCTAACCCCTTTTCAAATTTGTTAAATTTTGGGGCCCCTTCCCCAAAACAATATTTTTTTCAAATTATTAACAAGGGGTCCTCCCATTGCAAAAAACCAATTTATTTCAAATCGGCGAAAATTTACAGATTTACAGAAATTTTTATAACTTTGAGCGGGGTCTTGGGTGAAATTTTTTTTACCTTTTTTGAACCAAAACGGAACTTTTACTGTCAATCTCACTTCACTATGATAGACGGGGGCATTTGCAGAATTGCCCTTTTTGCAGTTTATGTTTTGCCCCCCCAAAAAATTTACAAAGGGTAACCCCTTTTCAAATTTTTTTTTTTAGGTTCCGTCTCAAATCAATTTTTCTTATAAAAAAATTAACAAAGGGGGGGCCCCCTTTACAAATAAAAAATTCATTTTCAAACGGACGAAATTGACAGATTTACGAAGTTATTTTCTTTTAGCGGGATCTTCGGTGGTTTTTTTTTTTCTCTTTTTTTGACCAAAACGGAACTGTCACTGTCAATCATCACTTCAACTAAGAGTGACGTGGGGAGTGAAACCCCCAAAAAAAAAAAACACAAACAAAACCCTTTTAAAAAAACCCTCAAAAAAAACCCCAAAAAAAAATCCCCCCAAAAAACCAAAAACTTTTTTCAAATGGCAAAAATTAAGAATTTACAATTTTTTTAATTTGGCGGTCTTTTTCCCTTTTTTTATTTTTAACAAAAGGGCCTTCCTGCAAACATCATTCAAAAAAGAAATGACGTGGGAGTAAAATTGCCCTGGGTTTTCAGTTTTTTTTTTTGCCCAAAAAATTCACAAAGGCTAACCCCCTTTCAAAATTTGTTATTTGGTTTTTCCCCGTCTCAAATAATTTTTCTTCAAAAAATTAAAAATTTAAAAGGGGTCCTCCCATTTCAAAAAACCCTTCATTGCAAACGACAGAAAATTTACAGATTTACGGAAATTTTTTTTCTTTGAGCGGGATTTCGGGTGCAGTTTTTTTTTCTCTTTTATGAACCAAACGGGAACTTCCTTTCAAACATCACTTCAACTATAGAGTAGCGTGGGATAGCAAATTGCCCTGTTGTGCGTTTATGTTTTTGCCAAAAAAAATTTTCAAAAGGGTAAACCCCCTTTCCCAAAATTTTTTATTTGGGTCCGTCTCAAAAAACAATATTTTCTTTAAATTATTTCAGGAGTCCCCCATTGACAATTTCCCCAAATTTATTGTCAAATCGGACAGAAATTGACAGATTTACGGAAGTTTTTTTAAATTTGAGCGGGGTCTTCGGGGCAGTTTTTTTTTTCTCTTTATGAACCAAAACGGGACCTTTACGGGCTCATCATTACTAACTATAGAGTGACGAAGCAGTAGTAAATTGCCCTGTTGTGCAGTTGATGTTTTTGCCAAAAATTCACAAAGGCTAACCCCTTTCAAATTTGTAATTAGGGGCCGTCTCAAAATCATATTTTCTACAAAATTATTAACAAGGGGGGTCCTCCCTTTACAAAAAACCCCAAATTTATTTCAAATCGGGCAGAAAATTTACAGATTTCGGAAGTTTTTTTAACTTTTCGGGGTCTTCGGGTGCAGTTTTTTTTTCTTTTATGAACCTAAAGGGGAAATGTCACTGTCAATCATCCTTCTTCTATAGAGTAAACGTGGGGAGTACAGAATTTTCCCTGTTTGCATTGAGTTTTTTTCCCCCAAAAAAACACAAATTTTTTTAAAATTTTGGTCCGTCCAAAATCAAAATTTTCATCAAAATTATAACGGGAGTCCCCCTTGACAAATAACCAAATTTATTTTTCAAATCGGCAGAAATTGCAAAATTCGGAAGTTTATTTAAATTTTAGCGGGATCCGGGGGCGTTTTTTTTATCTTTTAGAACCAAAACGGAAAATGCACTGTCAAACTCATTATAAATATAGAGAGAGAACAGTAGTAAATTTCCCTGTTGTGCAGGTGTTTTTTGCCAAAAAATTCACAAAAGGGTAACCCCCTTTTCAAAAATTTTGGGAATTTAGGGTCCCTCTCAAAAAAAATTTTTCTTTTAAATTATTAAAAAAGGGAGTCTTTCATTGACAAAAACCAAATTTTTGTCAAATCGGACAGAAATTTACAGATTTACGGAAGTTATTTAACTTTGACGGGGTCTCGGGGGAGTTTTTTTTTCCTTTTATGAACCAAAAGGAACTTCATGTCAATCATCACAACTAACTATAGAGGAACGTGGGGGTAGCAGAATTGCCTGTTGTGCGTTGATGTTTTTTCCAAAAAATTTTCCAAAGGTTACCCCTTTTCAAATTTGTTAAAATTTGGGTCCGTCTCAAAAAATATTTTCTTAAAAAAATTTTAAAAAGGGGGGTCTTTTATTGACAAATAACCAATTCATTGACAAATCGGCAGAAATGGACAGATTTCGGGAAATTTATTTAAATTTGAGCGGGTCTTCGGGTGCAGTTTTTTTACTCTTTTTGAACCAAAAAAGGGATTCACTGTCAAAACATCACAAAAATATGGGTAGACGGGGAGTAGCGAAATTGGGCCCTGTTTTTCAGGGGTTTTTGTTTTTGCCCAAAAAATTCACAAAAGGGTTTCCCCTTTTCAAAATTTGTTAAATTTAGGGTCCGTCTCAAAATCAATATTTTTTTTTCAAAAATTTTAAAAAGGGGTCCTCCCATTGACAAATCCAATTTATCTCGACAGATTTACGGAATTTATTTTTTTGAGCGGGATCTTCGGGGGCATTTTTTTTCTCTTTTTTGACCAAAAATGGGAAAATGTCACTGCAAAATCACAACTAACATAGAGTAGATAAACGTAGAGAATTGCCCCTTTTTTGGCGTTTTTTTTTTTGGCAAAAAATTTTAAAAGGCTAACCTTTACAATTTTGTTAATTTTGGGGCCGTCTCAAAATAATATTTTTCCTTAAAATTATTAAAAGGGAGTCCCCCCCTGTCAAATAACCCAAATTCCCCTTGTCAAATCGGACAGAAATTTTCAGATTTACTAAATTTTTTTTACTTTAGCGGGATCTTCGGGTGCAGTTTTTTACTCTTTTTTTAACAAAAACGGGAATGTCACTGTCAATCATCAAAACAACTATAGATAGACGTGGGCGTAAAAATTGCCCTGTTGTCAGTTTGATGTTTTTGCCCAAAAAATTCACAAAGGCTAACCCCTTTACAAAATTTTGTTAATTTAGGGTCCCCTCTCAAAAAAATATTTTCTTCAAAAATTTTTAACAAGGGGTCCCTCCCATTTACAAAAAACCATTTTATTGTCAAATCGGACAGAAAATTGACAGATTTACAGAATTAAATTTAACTTTAAACGGGGTCTTCGGGTGTTTTTTTTTTTCATTTATGAACCAAACGGGAACTGTACTGTCAATCATCACTTCTAACTATAGAGTATACTGGGCTACAGATTGCCCTGTTGTGCAGTTGATGTTTTGCCAAAAAAATTCCCCCAAAGCTAAACCCCTTTCAAAATTTTTTAATTTTGGGGCCGTCTCAAAATCATATTTTCTTCAAAATTATTAACAAGGGAGTCCTCCCATTGACAAAAAACCAATTCATTGTCAAATCGGACAGAAATTGACAGATTTACAGAAGTTAATTTAACTTAGAGCGGATCTTCGGGTGCAGTTTTTTTACTCATTTAAGAACCAAACGGGAACTGTCACTGTCAATCATCACTTCTAACTATAGAGTAACGTGGGCAGTAGCAGAATTGCCCTGTTGTGCAGTTGATGTTTTTGCCAAAAAATTCACAAAGGCTTGCCTCTTTAAAAAATTTGTTAATTTAGGGTCCGTCTCAAAATCAATATTTTCTTCAAAATTATTAACAAGGGAGTCCTCCCATTGACAAATAACCAATTCATGTATCAAAATCTGACAGATTTACGGTAGTTTATTTAACTTTGAGTGGGATCTTCGGGTGCAGTTTTTTTAACTCTTTTATGAACCAAAACGGGAACTGTCACTGTCAATCATCACAACTAACTATAGAGTAGACGTAAGCAGAAGTAGAATTGCCCTGTTGTGCCAGTTGATGTTTTTGCCAAAAATTCACAAAGGCTAACCCCTTTACAAATTTTAATTTAGGGTCCGTCTCAAAATCAATATTTTCTTCAAAATATTAACAAGGGAGTACTCCCATTGAAAATAACCAATTCATTGTCAATCGGACAGAAATTGACAGATTTACGGAAGTTTTTTTTAACTTTGAGCGGGATCTTCGGGTGCAGTTTTTTTACTCTTTTATGAACCAAAACGGGAACTGTCACTGTCAATCATCACAACTAACTATAGAGTAGACGTGGGCTGTAGCAGAATTGCCCTGTTGTGCAGTTGATGTTTTTGCCAAAAAATTCACAAAGGCTAACCCCTTTACAAATTTGTTAATTTAGGGTCCGTCTCAAAAGTCACTATTTTCTTCAAAATTATAAACAAGGGAGTCCTTATATTGACAAATAACCAATTCATTGTCAAATCGGACAAAAATTGAAAGATTTTACGGATGTTTATTTAACTTTGAGCGGATCTTCGGGTGCAGTTTTTTTATCTTTTATGAACCAAAACGGAACTGTCACTGTACAATCATCAATAACTATAGAGAAACGTGTGCTGTAGCAGAATTGCCTGTTGCAGTTGAAGTTTTGCCAAAAAATTCACAAAGGCAACCCTTTACAAATTTGTTAATTTAGGGTCCGTCTCAAATCAATATTTTCTTCAAATTATTAACAAGGGAGTCTCCCATTTACAAATAACCAAATTTATTGTCAAACGACAGAAATTGACAGATTCAAGTTTAATTAACTTTGAGCGGGATCTTCGGGTGCAGTTTTTTTACTCATTTATGAAACCCAAAACGTGAATGTCCTGTCAATCATCACTTCTAATCTTATAGAGTAACGTAGGCAGTAGAGATGCCCTGTTGTGCAGTTGATGTTTTACCAAAAATTCACAAAGGTAACCCTTTACAATTTGTTAATTTGGGTCGTCTCAAAATCAATATTTTCTCAAAATTATTTAAAAAGGGAGTCCTCCATTGACAAATAACCAATTCATTATCAAATACTGACAGATTTACGGAAGTTTATTTAACTTTGAGCGGGATCTTCGGGTGCAGTTTTTTTTACTCTTTTATGAACCAAAACGGGAACTGTCACTGTCAATCATCACAACTAACTATAGAGTAGACGTGGCCTGTAGCAGAATTGCCCTGTTGTGCAGTTGATGTTTTTGCCAAAAATTAACAAAGTAACCCCTTTACAAATTTGTTAATTTAGGGTCCGTCTCAAAATCAATATTTTCTTCAAAATTATTAACAAGGGAGTCCCCTCATTGACAAATAACCAATTCATTGTCAAATCGGACAGAAATTGGACAGATTTAAGGAAGTTTATTTAACTTTGAGCGGGATCTTCGGTGCAGTTTTTTACTCGTTTATGAACCAAAACGGGAACTGTCACTGTCAATCATCACAACTAACTATAGAGAAGACGTGGCTGTAGCAGAATTGCCCTGTTGTGCAGTTTGTTTTTGCCAAAAAATTCACAAAGGCTACCCCTTTACAAATTTGTTAATTTAGGGTCCGTCTCAAATCAATATTTTCTTCAAAATTATTACAAGGGAGTCCTCCACATTGACAAATAACCAATTCATTGTCAAATCGGACAGAAATTGACAGATTAACGGAGTTTTTTTAACTTTGAGCGGGATCTTCGGGTGCAGTTTTTTTACTCTTTTATGAACCAAAACGGGAACTGTCACTGTTAATCATCACAACTAACTATAGAGTAGACGTGGGCTGTAGCAGAAATGCCCTGTTGTGCAGTTGATGTTTTTGCCAAAAATTCCACAAAGGCTAACCCCTTTACAAATTGTTAATTAAGGGTCCGTCTCAAAATCAATATTTTCTTAAAATTATTAACAAGGGAGTCCTCCTATTGACAAATAACCAATTCATTGTCAAATCGGACAGAAATTGACAGATTTACGGAAGTTTATTTAACTTTGAGCGGGATCTTCGGGTGCAGTTTTTTTACTCTTTTATGAACCAAAACGGGAACTGTCACTGTCAACATCACTTCCCACCCATAGAGTATCCCTGGGGGCAGTAGCAGAATTGCCCCGTTGTGCAGTTGATGTTTTTTTTAAAACCAAAAAAACACAAAGGCTAACCCCTTTTTCAAAAATTTTTTAATTTAGGGTCCGTCTCAAAATAAAAAATTTTCTTAAAAATTTTTAAAAAGGGAGTCCCCCCCATTGACAAATAAAACCCAAATTTATTATCAAATTTTACAATTTACGGGGGAAATTTATTTAACTTTGAGCGGGGTCTTTGGGTGCCCGTTTTTTTTCTCTTTTATGAACCAAAACGGGGTGTCACTGTTTAAACATCACAACTAAAATATAGAGTAACGTGGGCTGTAAAAGAAATTTCCCTGTTTTGGGAGGTTTAGGGTTTTTTCCAAAAAATTTTACAAGGCTAACCCCCTTTTCAAATTTGTTTTAAATTTTGGGTCCGTCTCAAAATTTATATTTTCTTTAAAATTATTAACAAGGGGTCCTCCATTGACAAATAAAACCCAATTTATTTTCAAATCGGACAGAAAAATTTCAGATTTTACGGAAGTTTATTTAACTTTGAGCGGGTCTTCGGTGCAGTTTTTTTTTTCTCTTTTTGAACCAAAACGGGAACTGTCAAATGGGCAACATCAAAAACTAACCAAAAGAGTGGACGTAAGCAGTAGCCGAATTGCCCTGTTGTGCCCGTTTTTAATTTTTTTTTGGCCCAAAAAAAAAATTTACAAAAGGGGTAACCCCTTTTTAAAATTTTTTTAATTTAGGGGGCCGTCACAAAATCAATTTTTTTCCTTTAAAATTAATTTAAAAAGGGGGTTTTCCCCTTGACAAATAACCAATTTATTGTCAAAACGGAACCCGAAAATTTCAAAATTCAAAGGAAGTTTATTTAAATTTGGGGCGGGATCTTCGGGGGGAGGTTTTTTTTTTCTCTTTTTGAAAACCCCCAAATTTTAAAATGCTCTGTCATCATCACATAACTATAAGTAGACGGGAAGGGAGTAGTAAATTCCCTGTTTTTGAAGTTGGGGGTTTTTTTTCCAAAAAAAATTTACAAAGGCTAAACCCCCTTTTCAAATTTGTTAATTTAGGGTCCGTCTCAAATCAATTTTTTTCTTCCCAAAATTTTTAACAAAGGGAAATCCCCCCATTGACAATAAACCCAAATTTATTGTCAAATCGGACAGAAATTTTACAGATTTACGGAAGTTTATTTAACTTTGAGCGGGGTCTTTCGGGGGAAATTTTTTTACTCTTTTTTTGAACCAAAAAGGGGGAAATGTCCCCGGGGGGGGGGGAAACATCACAACTAAATATAGGGGTAGGGCGTTTGGGGGAAGTAGAATTGGCCCCGTTGTGCAGTTTTATGTTTTTTTTCCAAAAAACTCACAAAGGGTAACCCCCTTTTCAAATTTGTTAATTTAGGGGCCTTTTTTAAAAACAATATTTTTTTACAAAATTATTAACAAGGGGTTTCCCCCCATTGACAAATAACCAATTCATTTTTCAATCGGACAAAATTGACGATTTACGGAAGTTTATTTTAAATTTGAAACGGGATCTTTGGGTGGGGAATTTTTTTTTTTTCTTTTATGAACCAAAACGGGGAAATGTCCTTCCAAACATCACAACTAACTATAAGAAACGTGGCCTGTAGGAATTGCCCTGTTGTGCAGTTGAGTTTTTTGGGGCCCAAAAAAAACACAAAGGCTAACCCCTTTTTCAAAATTTTTTAATTTAGGGTCCGGTTTCAAAATCAATTTTTCTTCAAAATTTTTAACAAAGGGGGTCCCTCCCTTGACAAATAACCCAAAAAATTTCAAATCCCGGGCAGAAATTGCCCGATTAACGGAAATTTTTTTTAACTTTTAGGGGGGATCTTTTGGGGGGCAGTTTTTTTTTTCTCTTTTAAAGAAAACCCAAAAAGGGGAAATGTCAAATGTTTAAACATCACAACTAACTATAAGAGACGTAAGCGTATAGAATTTCCCCCGTTTTTGGGCAGGGTTTATGTTTTTTGGGCCAAAAAAATTTACAAAGGGTAACCCCCTTTTCAAATTTGTTAATTTAGGGGCCCCCTCAAAATCAATTTTTTTTTTCAAAATTATTAACAAAGGGGGGCCCCCCATTGTCAACTAACCCTTCATTTTCAAATCGGACAGAAATTGGGCAATTTACGGAAGTTTTTTAACTTTTAGCGGGGTCTTCGGGGGCAGTTTTTTTAAATCTTTTATGAACCAAAACGGGAACTGTCCTGTCAATCAAAAAAAACTAACTATAGAGTAGACGTGGGCAGTAGCAGAATTGGCCCCGTTGTGCAGTTTTTAAGGGTTTTTTCCAAAAAAATTTACAAAAGGGTAACCCCCTTTAAAAAATTTGTTAATTTTTTTTGTTTTTTTTTTTTTTGGGGTTTTTTTTTTTTTTTTTTTGGTTTTTTTTTTTTTTTTTTTTTTTTTAAAAAAAAAAAATGGGCCTTCAAAAACTTTTCCCTTTAAAATTTAAAAAAACGGGGCCGTCCTTCCCATTGGCAATTAAAATTTTTTGCCAAAAAAACACAAAAGCAATTTACAAATTTTTTAATTTTGGGGGGCCTTTTTTCAATTTTTTTTAAAATTTTTTAACCAAAAAGGGCTTCCCCCTTTTAAAAAACCAATTTATTTTTAAACAAGAAATTACGTTTGGGAGAAAAATTTTTTTCCCATTGTGCATTTTTTTTTTTTGCCAAAAAAAATTCAAAAAAAAGGCTAACCCCTTTTACAAATTTGTTTTAAAAAATTTAAAAGGGGGCCCCCGGGGGCTCAAAATCAATATTTTTCTTTAAAAATTTTTAACAAGGGAGTTCCCCCCATTGAAAATAACCAATTCCCTTTTCAAATCGGACAGAAATTGACAGATTTACGGAAAATTTTTTTTTCTTTGAGCGGGTCTTCGGGTGGGATTTTTTTTTTTCTCTTTTTTGAAAACCCAAAAAGGGAAAATGTCACTTTTCCCCATCATTCTAACTATAAGTAGAAAGTGGGGATAAAAAGAATTTTCCCTTGGGTTTTGCAGTTGATGTTTTTGGGCCAAAAAAATTTACAAAAGGGTAACCCCTTTTTCAAATTTGTTATTTAGGGGGCCGTCTCAAAAACAATATTTTCTTCAAAAATTTTTAACCCAAAGGGGGCCCCCCCATTGACAAATTTAACCCAAATTCCCTTGGTCAAATTTGGACAGAAATTACAGATTTAAGAAAATTTTTTTCTTTGAGCGGGTCTTCGGGGGTTTCAGTTTTTTTACTCTTTTATGAACCAAAAAGGGAACTGTCCCCCTTTCAATCATCACTTCTAACCCATAGAGTAACGTGGGCAGTAAGGGAGAATTGCCCTGGGTTTTGCAGTTGATGTTTTTGGGAAAAAAATTTCCCCAAGGGTAACCCCCTTTTAAAAATTTTTTTAATTTAGGGTTCCCTCTCAAAATTTAAAAAAATTTTTTTTTAAAAAATTTTTAACCCGGGGGGCCCCCCCCATTGACAAATTTTTCCCAAATTTATTGTCAAAACGGGCCAAAAAAATTTACAGATTTTTCGGGAAATTTATTTCTTTGAGCGGGATCCTTTGGGTGCAGTTTTTTTTTTCTCTTTTTTTGGAAACCCAAAAAGGGAACCCGTCACTTTCAAAAATCACTTCTTTTAAATATAGAGTAGACGTGGGGAGTAGAGAATTGCCCCTTTTTGCAGTTAAAGTTTTTTTCCAAAAAAATTCACCCAAAGGGGAACCCCTTTCAAATTTTTTAATTTAGGGTCCCTTCCCCAAAATTTAATTTTTTTCTTTAAAAAATTTTTAACAAAGGGGGTCCTCCCATTGACAATTTAAACCAAATTTATTGGGCAAATCGGACCGAAATTTAAAAGATTTAAAAGGAAGTTTATTTAAAATTTTTAGGCGGGGTCTTTGGGGGCAGGTTTTTTTTTTTCTTTTTATGAACCAAAACGGGGAACCCGTCACTGGGCCCAAAAATCAAATTCTAACTATAGAGTAGACTTCAGTAGAGAAAATTTCCCTGGGTTTTGCAATTTAAAGTTTTTTTTGGGGCCAAAAAACAAATCCCCAAATTTGTTTTAATTTTGGGTCCCCTCTCAAAAAACAAAATTTTCTAACAAAATTTATTAACAAAGGGGGTCCTCCCATTGACAAATAACCAATTCATTTCAAATCGGGCAGAAATTGAAAAGATTTACGGAAGTTTAAATTTAAATTTGAGCGGGATCTTCCCGGGGGCAGTTTTTTTTTTCTTTTATGAACCAAAAAAGGGAACTGTCCTGTCCCTCATCATTCTAACTATAGAGTAACGTGGGGATTTGAAAAATTGCCCCGGGTTTTTTTCAGGTTTATGTTTTTGCCCAAAAAATCCCACAAATTTTTTTAATTTAGGGTCCGGGCTCAAAAACAATATTTTTTAAAATTATTAAAAAGGGAGTCCTCCCCTTGACAAATAACCAAATTTTTGTCAAAAACGGACAGAAATTGACAGTTTAAAGGAAGTTTTTTTAAATTTGAGCGGGGTTTTTCGGGTGGGGAGTTTTTTTTACCTTTTTATGAAAAAACGGGGAAATGTCACTGTCAAACATCATTTTCCCAACTTTTAAAAGTAAGGGACGTAAGCAGTAAAATTGGGGCCCCGTTGTGCAGGTTTATGTTTTTTCCAAAAAAAATTTACAAAGGCTAACCCCTTTACAAATTTGGTTTAATTTTGGGTCCGTCTCAAAATCAATATTTTTTAAATTTTTAAAAAGGGAGTCCTCCCATTGACAAATAACCAATTCCCTTGTCAAATCGGACAGAAAATTTACAGATTTACGAAGTTTATTTAAATTTGGGGCGGGATCTTTCGGGTGCAGGGTTTTTTTTCTCTTTTATGAAAAAAACGGGAACGTCACTGTCAAACATCATTTCCCCAAATTAAAGTAAAACGTGGGGAGAACAGAATTGCCCTGTTGTGCAGTTGATGTTTTTTGGCCAAAAAAAAAACAAAGGCTAACCCCTTTACAAATTTTTTTTAAAAAAATTTGGGTCCCCTCTCAAAAACCCAAAATTTTCTTAAAAAATTTTTAACAAGGGGTCCCCATTGACAAATAACCAATTTCATTGTCAAAAGGACGAAATTGACAGATTACGGAAATTTTTTTAACTTTGAGCGGGATCTTCGGGGGCCCTTTTTTTTTCTCTTTTTTTAAACCCAAAAAGGGGGCTGTCCCCTGTCAATCATTTACTTCAACTATAGATTTGACGTGGGGAAACAGAATTGCCCTGTTGTGCGTTGAAAGTTTTTTTTGCCCCAAAAAAAAAAAAAGGCTAACCAATTTTTCAAATTTGTTAATTTGGGTCCGTCCCCCAAAAAACAAAAATTTTCTTAAAAAATTTTTAAAAAGGGGGTTTCCCCCCCATTGACAAATAACCAATTCAAATTTTTAAAACGGACAGAAAATTACAGAAATTTTTAAAGGAATTTATTTAACTTTGAGGGATCTTCGGGTGCGTTTTTTTTAATCTTTTAAAGAACCAAAAAAGGGGAAATGTCACTGTCCCCCCACACTTCTAACTATGAGTAACGTGGGGATTGCAGAATTGCCCTGTTGTGCAGTTTTATGTTTTTTTCCAAAAAATTCACAAAAGGGTAACCCCCTTTCAAATTTTTTTAATTTTTGGGTTTCCCTCCTCAAAACAATATTTTTTTTCAAAAATTTTTAACAAGGGAGTTTTCCCTTGACAAAACCAAATTTATTTTCAAATCGGGCAAAAAAAATTTTACAGAATTTCGGAATTTATTTTTCTTTGGGAAGGGGGTCTTCGGGGGCAGTTTTTTTTACTCTTTTTTTGAACCAAAAAGGGAACTGTCACTGTCAATCATCACCTTTTTAACTATAGAGTTTGACGTGGGGAGTACAGAATTTCCCCCGTTGGGGCGTTGATGTTTTTTTTCCAAAAAATTCACAAAAAGGGTTTAACCCCCCTTTAAAAAATTTGGGTTTAAATTTTGGTTTCCCTCTCAAAATCAAAATTTTTCTTTAAAATTATTAAAAAGGGGTCCTCCCATTTTACAAATAAAACCAAATTTATTGGCAAAAACGGAAGAAAATTTACAGATTTACGGGAAATTTTTTTTCTTTGAGCGGGTCTTCGGGGGCAGTTTTTTTTTCTCTTTTTTGAACCAAAAAGGGAAAAATGTCCCTGTCAATCTCACTTCTAACATAGAGTAACGGGGCAGTAGCAAAAATGCCCTTTGTGCATTTAAAGTTTTTGCCCAAAAAAATTTACCCAAAAGGGTAACCCCTTTACAAAATTTTTTAATTTAGGGTCCCCTCTCAAATCAAAATTTTCTTTAAAATTAAATTTAAAAAGGGAGTTCCCCCCATTGAAAATAACCAATTCAAATTTTCAAATCGAAGAATTTTACAGATTTACCGGGGGGGTTTAAATTTTTTTTGACGGGGGTTTTTCGGGGGCATTTTTTTTTTTCTCTTTTAAAGAACCAAAACGGGAACCCGCCCCTGTCAATATCATATTCTAACTATAGAGTAACGTGGGGATAAGAATTTCCCTTTGTGCAGTTGATGTTTTTGGGCCAAAAAATTCCAAAAGGCTAACCCCCTTTAAAAAATTTTTTTAATTTAGGGTCCTTTTCAAAAAACAAAATTTTTTTCAAAAAATTTTTAACAAGGGATTCCCCCCATTGGAAAAACCAATTCATTTTCAAAACGGGCAGGGAAAATTTACAGATTTTCGGGGGAAATTTTAATTTTAAATTTGGGCGGGATTTTTCGGGTGCATTTTTTTTTCCTTTTATGAACCAAAAAGGGAACCCGTCACTGTCCAAACATCATTCCCAAAATATAGAGTAGACTGGGAGTAAAAATTGCCCGGGTTTTGCAGTTGATGTTTTTGCCAAAAAATTCACAAAGGGTTAAACCCCCTTTTCAAATTTTTTTAATTTAGGGTTCCCCTCCCCAAAATTTAAAATTTTCTTCAAAATTTTTAACCCAAGGGGGTCCTCCCATTGCAAAAAACCAAATTTTTGTCAAATCGGACAGGGAAAATTTACAGATTTTTTCGGAAAATTTATTTCTTTGGGCGGGGTCTTCGGGGGGGCAGTTTTTTTTCTCTTTTTTGAACCCCAAAAAGGGAAAAAGTACTTTCAATCATCCCCCTTCTAAATATAGAGTAACGGGGCCCTAAGGGAGAATTGCCCTGTTGTGCAGTTGATGTTTTTTTCCCAAAAAAATTTAAAAAAGGCTAACCCCTTTACAAATTTTTTAATTTAGGTCCGTCTCAAAAAACAAAATTTTTTTTTAAAATTATTAACAAGGGGGGGCCTCCCATTTACAATAAACCAAATTTATTGTCAAATCGGACAGAAATTGACGATTTCCCAGTTTATTTTTCTTTGGCGGGATCTTTTGGGTGGGAGTTTTTTTTACTCTTTTATGAACCAAAAAAGGGAACCCGTCACTTCAATAAACCCTTCTAACTATAGAGTAGACGTTAGCAGTAGTAGAATTGCCCTGTTGTGCAGTTGACGTTTTTGCCAAAAAATCACAAGGGCTAACGCCTTTACAAATTTGTTAATTGAATGTCCGTCTCAAAATCACTATTTTCTACGAAAATATTAACAAGGGAGTCCCCTTTATTGTCAAATTACCAACTCATTGTTAAATCAGACAGAAATTGACAGATTTACGCTAGTTTATTTAACTTTGAGTGGGATCTTCGCGTGCAGTAGTTTTACTCTTTTATTTATTAAAACGGGAACTGTTTCTGTCAATCATCACTTCTAACTATAGAGTAGACGTGGGCAGTAGTAGAATTGCCCTGTTGTGCAGTTGATGTTTTCGCCAAAAAAATCACAAATTTGTTAATTTAGGGTCCGACTCAAAATCAATATTTCATCAAAATTATTAACAAGGAGTCCTCCATTGACAAATAACCAATTCATTGTCAAATCGGACAGAAATAGACAATTTACGGAAGTTTATTTAACTTTGAGCGGGATCTTCGGTGCAGTTTTTTACTCTTTTATGAACCAAACGGGAACTGTCACTGTCAATCATCATTTTTCTAACTATAGAGTAGACGTAAGCAGTAGTAGAATTGCCCTGTTGTGCAGGTGATGTTTTCGCAAAAAATTCACAAAGGCTAACCCTTTTACAATTTGGTATTTAGGGTCCGTCTCAAAATCAATATTTTGTTAGAATTATTAACAAGGGAGTCCTCCCATTGACAAATAACCAATTCATTGTCAAATCGGACAGAAATTGACAGATTTACGGAAGTTTATTTAAATTTGAGCGGGATCTTCGTGTGCAGTTTTTTTACTCTTTTATGAATAAAAACGGGAACTGTCACTGTCAATCATCATTTCTAACTTAAGAGTAGACGTAAGCAGTAGCAGAATTGCCCTGTTGTGCAGTTGATGTTTTTGACAAAAAAATTCACAAAGGCTAACCCCTTTACAAATTTGTTAATTTAGGGGTCCGTCTCAAATCAATATTTTCTTCAAAATTATTAACAAGGGGTCCTCCATTGACAAATAACCTATTCATTGTCAAATCGGACAGAATTTGACAGATTTACGGAAGTTTATTTAACTTTGAGCAGGCATCTTCGGGTGCAGTTTTTTTACTCTTTTATGAACCAAACGGGAACTGTCACTGTCATCATCACTTCTAACTATAGAGTAGACGTGGCAGAAGCAGAATTGCCCTGTTGTGCAGTTTGATGTTTTTGCCAAAAATTCACAAAGGCTAACCCCTTTACAAATTTGTTAATTTAGGGTCCCCTCTCAAAATCAATATTTTCTAAAAATTATTAACAAGGGAGTCCTCCCATTGACAAATAACCAATTCATTGTCAAAATCGGACAGAATTGACAGATTTACGAAGTTATTTAACTTTGAGCGGGATCTTCAGGGTGCAGTTTTTTTACTCTTTTATGAACCCAAAACGGGAACTGTCACTGTCATCATCACTTCTAACTATAGAGTAGATCGTAAGCAGTAGCAGAATTGCCCTGTTGTGCAGTTGATGTTTTTGCCAAAAAATTCATAAAGGCTAACCTAACCCTTTACAATTTGTTAATTTAGGGTCCGTCTCAAAATCAATATTTTCTTCAAAATTATTAACAAGGGAGTTCTCCCATTGACAATAACCAATTCATTTTCAAATCGGACAGAATTGACAGAATTACGGAAGTTATTTAACTTTGAGAAGATCTTCGGGTGCAGTTTTTTTTACTCTTTATGAACCAAAACGGGAACTGTCACTGTCAATCATCACTTCTAACTATAGAGTAGACGTGGCAGTAGCAGAATTGCCCTGTGTGCAGTTGATGTTTTTGCCAAAAAATTCACAAAGGCTAACCCTTTACAATTTGTTAATTTAGGTTCCGTCTCAAATCAATTTTTCTTCAAAATTATTAACAAGGGAGTCCTCCCATTGACAATAACCATTCATTGTCAAATCGGACAGAAATTGACAGATTTACGGAAGTTTATTTCTTTGAGCGGATCTTCGGGTGCAGTTTTTTTACTCTTTTATGAACCAAAACGGGAACTGTCACTGTCAATCATCACTTCTAACTATAGAGTGACGTGGGCATTAGCAGAATTGCCCTGTTGTGCAGTTGATGTTTTTGCCAAAAATTCACAAGGCTAACCCCTTTACAAATGTTAATTTAGGGTCCGTCTCAAAATCAATATTTTCTTTAAAATTATTAACAAGGGAGTCCTCCATTGACAAATAAACCAATTCATTGTCAAATCGGAGAGAAATTGACAGATTTACGGAAGTTTATTTTACTTTGAGCGGGATCTTTGGTGCAGTTTTTTTTTACTCTTTATGAACCAAAACGGGACCTGGTCACTGTCAATCATCATTACTATCTATAGAGTAGACGTAAGGCAGTAGTAGAATTTCCCTGTTGTGCAGTTTGATGTTTTTGCCAAAAAATTCACAAACGCTAACCCCTTTACAAATTTGTTAATTTAGGTCCGTCTCAAAATCAATATTTTCTACAAAATTATTAACAAGGAGTCCTCCCATTGACAAATAACCAATTCATTGTCAAATCGGACAGAAATTGACAGATTTACAGGAAGTTTATATAACTTTGAGCGGGATCTTCGGGTGCAGCTTTTTTACTCTTTTATGAACCAAAACGGGAACTGTCACTGTCAATCATCACTACCAACTATAGAGTAGACGTAAGCAGTAGTAGAATTGCCCTGTTGTGCCGTTGATGTTTTCGCCAAAAAATTCACAAAGGCCCTTTACAAATTTGATAATTTAGGGTCCGTTTCAAAATCAATATTTTCTTCAAAATTATTAACAAGGGGGTCCTCCCATTGACAAATAATCAATTCATTGTCAAATCGGAGTGAAATTGACAGATTACGGAAGTTTATTTAACTTTGAGCGGGATCTTCGAGTGCAGTTTTTTACTCTTTTATGAACCAAAACGAGAACTGTCACTGTCAATCATCACTACTAACTATAGAGTAGACGTGGGCAGTAGTAGAATTGCCCTGTTGTGCAGTTGATGTTTTTGCCAAAAAATTCAAAATTCCCTTTACAAATTTGTTATTTTAGGGTCCGTCTCAAAATCAATATTTTCTTCAAAATTATTAACAAGGGATTCCTCACGTTGACAAATAAACAATTCATTGTCAAATCGGACAGAAATTGACAGATTTACGGAAGTTTGTTTAACTTTGAGCAGGATCTTCGGGTGCAGTTTTTTAACTCTTTTATGAACCAAGACGGGAACTGTCACTGTCAATCATTACTACTAACTATAGAGTACGTGGGCAGTAGTAGAATTGCCATTCATTTCCTTTTTTTTTTACTTGTACAATGAGCATAAGACGTAAGCTCTGGGCCTAATTGACTACCCGGGTTCAGACGTTGCTGAACTCATCTGGACACACAGACGGGCGCGTGGATAGACACAAAACTTGGTGTGCATATCATGTATACTGCCACTACAAGCATTAAAACTGTAAGGCATGGGGAGGGGTTGTCATTCCTTTTAATTTTATGCTTCAATATTCATGATCTAAGAAAAAACAGTGCATAGTAACAAAAATAAGATTTAAATATTACAATGCATCTTTATAGTATAGTATGGTAGTAGAATTTTTATTAGCATTTTTTGCTATTTTACATAGGTACACAATCATATTATTTAACAATTTAAAAAATTTTATATACAAATAAAATAATAACTACACTAGTTGGGTTGGGTCCAGAAATCTTCAATTTCCCGGAAACCTAAAACAAATTTTAAACAACTCAAAAAGGCTCTACTGGCCCTTATTTTTTTCGGTGTGTTGCAGGGGTTTTTCGTATTTCCCATCGTATCTAAAACCCCAAAAAGGGGAATATTTTTATAATTTTTTTTTTTTTCTACTCAGAAAAAAGCCCGCCCAAATAAAACGGGGTTTTTTGGGGGTATTTTTTTCCCAAAAATTGTCCTTTTTTTTTTTTAAAAAAAATTTTGGGGTTAATTTTTTTTGGGGAAAAATTTTTAACATTTACCTTTTTTTTTTTTTCGCGTTTTTTTTTTTAAAAAAGGGCGTAACCAAGCCTTTTTGGGAAAAACGCAACACACGTGTAAATATACACCTTAAACTACTTTCCCAAAAAAATTCTGAAAATTTTTTTGAAAAAGGGGGGGCCCCGCTGTACAAGGGAAAGTGGGGAAAGCATTTTTCGGCGCAAATTTTTAGGTTTTTTTGGGGGATCCAGAAAGGGGGCGCAACCTAGCGAAAACGAAGCTTTTTCCCCCAACTTTGAGGGGACAGGTCATGAAATTTTTTTGAAAGTTTGTTCTTTTGGGCCCTTTTAATGTTTTTGTTTCGTGAACTACTGCGGGACACCATTTGAATCTTTAAATGCTAGATCTGCGCTTATAAAATGCTTTTCTTGGCGCATTTTTTTTGGGCACCCCCTTACAGACAATTATTGTTGGGATACCGGAGACCCCCAAATATCAATTTATTATATGAAACCCAGGGGCCCCATTATTTTTGGGGTTTCGACCCCCCAGCCCGGGAAAATTTTTGTTTTTTTTTTTTCACAAACAAAATTTAAAAAAATTTATTAATCCCATCCAGCCCGCGCGTTATTACTTTTATGCATCTCTAAAGTCTTTCAAATTTCCTCCACGGAAATTGAATAAAAAATTTTTTAGTGTATCCCCCTTTTTGAAAGCGTTTTGGATGTACAATATAAGTTGGGGGCCGGAAAGTGGGGGGGGGGGGGGGGAGGAGGGGTTTTAGGGCAAAAAGTCCATTTGTTTGGGGTACAAACCCAAAACATCTCTAATGGGAAAAAAAAAATGGGTTGAAGCACGGGGAAAAACCCAACTTTCCATGAGGGGGATAATAAAAATAATCTAATACGTTTTTATTCGACTTTTTTGGCATTTCAATTAATTGTATATATTTTTAAATGGTTTTAAAAAACAGGGGCTCCACCCACCGGGGATTAAAACCCCACGGCTGTCAAAGGTTTGGTAAAGTCGTAAAAAAGGGGCCCTTTAATTTTTTGGCTATTTTTCTTTGAATACTAAATTTTTGGTAAAAAATTAAAATTTTTTTATTTAAAAACCCGGGCACGGGCCCATTTTTTTTTTAAGTTAAAAAAATTAAAATAAAAAAGGGGTGAGAGCATCTGCCCAGACTCAGGGGTTGGGGGTTAAATCCCCGGTGGAGGCCCCTTTTTTTTAATTTATTTATGATAAGACTACCATCATAACAGCGTCATATTCCCCCAAACTATAATAATATCTGGACATCAAGCAAAGCAAAGCCTCTGATGTAAATTTTTCCCTTTTGGGTTTTCATTTGCACCCACGATTTTATGAAAAGTTCTCTTACTCTCTCAAACCTCAATTTTTTCTGGAAGGAAAAAAGGAATTACTAGTTATCGAAAAATTTTTAAAAATCAATCTGTTTTTCCAAAAATTTTTAAAAAAAATTTAAAACCCGTTTTTCCCCTCTTTTTAATCTGGATAATTTTACCCTGCCTATTACACTACTTATTTTTGAAATTTTTTTAAATAAAACCATAAATCGCATTACTGCTTTTTATTTTTTTTCAACATTGCACAACTGTGGGGCCGATAAACACCCCCAGTCGAAAATTTAAACCATGCCCAAGGGCGCCCACCGGGACTTTCCATTTCTTTTTGGGGGGGGGGGGGTTAACATGCAGGGGCCCTTTGTAACCGACGAAATTTTCTGCCCACATCGAGATATAGGAAAATCTGGTTTTTTTTCATTCAGTTTTTTTTTCGTGATTTCTTGCTATTTTTCATACTTAAAAATGTGTGATTTTTCCCTTGAAAAAATAAGCTATAAAAGTGTGTGGTGTAGGTTTTGGGGGGTTTTAATGTTAAAAAAACCTTTTTGCTCCATCGTGTTTTTTTTTAAGAAAAAGGTAATTGAAAGACTTTTCCCTTTTTTGGGTTGTGAAATTTTATTTGATTTTGGGTCGATGGTTTTATTTATACTTTAACCTTGGCTTTATAGTAGCGACTAGGACGCGGGTTATTTAGAAACTTTAACAGAAATTAAAAGGGCCCAAAATACACCGGGGTTTGAACCCGGGCCCCGGGACCTTAAGCTGTCCGGGTTTGGGTTTTAAACCAACTGAGCAAATGCGGGGCCCCCCAATTTAAATCTTTTCTAATTTTTTGGTTTCTTTTTTTGTCCCTTTTGTAGAGAAACCCCTTTAAAAAAACCTAGAGAATAAAAACCCCATTTTCTAAAACCCCTAGATTGGGCTATACTTTTTTTAACCCTTTGGGGTTTTAAAAAGTGGGGCGACTTTGACCCCTGTTATTTTTGGGAACTTTGGAAAAAAAATTAAAAAAAGTGACTACCCCGGGGTTTTAAACCCCGGGACCAAAATTGTCCGAAAACACATGAAATGAAAAATAGACCAAGAATTAACAGTTTTTAAATTGGTGGGCTGCATAAGCCCACTGGTAAGAGCATAGCCCGGCCCACTAAAGGCCCGGGGTTTTTCAAACCCCCCGGTGTATTCACACAAAAAATAATGTTTTAGGGGGTCAATTTTTTTTCGTTGGAAAAATGCAAAAACGTATCTAAGGGAAATGTAAAATGGGTCACTATGTATTTGTATTTTTGTTTTTAGGCCGTATTTATTTTTTTTAAGGGAACTAAAAATTTTGGTTTTGGAAATTTAATAAAAATAAAACAAAGCTTATAAATTTTCCGCTCGAGATAGGGGGCCATTTCACCCCATTGATTGAAAGTTTTTGTAATATGCATATTTAAAATATGAGTAGGGGTCAATTTTTTTAAATTATTTTTGGGGTTCGATTCTCCCGGAAAAAACCCTCCATTATTTTGATGCGCGGTTTTTCGTAGAAACCATTGTATTGACACAAAAGCACACATCCCACGATTGACATTTTGTATAATTTTTTTTTTAACCCCCGGGAAATACATTGGGGGTTTTTCATGAAAAAGAAAAAAATTTGTCCTCCACAAGGTAATTAAAAGATTTTCAGGATTTTCACTCTCTCCGGGGGGATTCCCAAACCCAAATTAGCTTATAGAGACCCACCCTGCCCTTTTTTTAGTATGTATTTTGCTAATTACCCAATTTTTTAATTGAATATGAGTGAAAAAATTTTACGCACTCCTAGAAATAAAAACTTAAAATTGGGGTTGCCCTCCCCCGGCATTCCCCCTAAGGGGTCAAGAAATTTCCCGGATGACCCTTTTAGCCGGTTGCTGGTTTACGGGAAATTTTAACCCTTTTTCCCTTCCAAAACAGATCTCACGCTTTATGCCCTGAGCCCACCTCTAACGGTTATTCGGGCAAAGGGAAACCATGCAGGGTTTGACAAAAAGCTATGGGCGAGATGCTGGGGACATGTCCCAAATATTTTTGGCTGGAAAAATTTGTTCCAAACGGAAAACAAAAGAGAGGCGTGTTTTTTGTGTAATAGCATTTTGCCGCCTCCGGGTGCCCCCATTTATCCCAAAAACACATTGCCAAAAGCCCCCCGAAAGATCTTCCAAAACCCAAAAATATAAATTTTTATATAAAACTTTTACGCATTTTTAAAAAGACCTTCCCCAGGATGTTTTTTTAGTACGTCAAAGCCGGGCCCAAGGGAAAAAATCCCCGAGCGTTGATTCTATTTTAGTAATAATACATTGGGTTTTTTATAAACCAATGGACTTGGTTCGAGCTCATCATGCACCTCATTGGCTCATTACAGCCCAAAATTCACCCCCCCGGGGGTCGGGAAAAGGAAAGCCCGAATTTAAGTTGTACTTCAACCCTTTACACATTTGGGTTTTTACTGATCAAAAAATCATAATTTTTGGGGGGGGATGTGGGTTAAAAATGCAAAATAATAATAAAATTGAAAAAACACATGGGCAGCAAATGTTTTAAATTCCCGTATCAATGGGTGTACTTCGTTACTTTTTTGGAAATTAGCGAGAAAAGGGGTTGCTTTTTTAAAAATTTTTTTAGCATTCTTGAATAAGGGAAAAAAATGTGAAAAGGTTTTTTTCAAAAGTCCCCCGGAAAAAATAATATAAAAACGCAAAATAAGCAAACATAAAAAAATACTTCGAAAAAATTCATTACCGTTTCATAATTTTTAACACACATTACTACTTGGTTTCCTTTTCCTTTTCCCAAATTTTTTTTTTCACCCTTTATTAATTAACATACGTGCCTTGGGGCCGGGCGTTGTAAACATACGTGCAAATTTCATTGGATTTTCATTTTTGGGGACAGCTTTTTTTTGGGGATAGGTTTTAAGAAATTATTTTTAATGAAATTTTAAAGTTTTGGTAATCATGGAAATAGTTTTTATACAATTTTTAAATATTTTGTTTCTTATTAGGCCGCCAAACCCACAGAACAAAAATCATAAACCCCAAAAACCCCCGGGGAAAAGTTGACTTTTTTTTTATCTTTCCCGTTTAATGCAGTCCCGGGAAAAAAATCGGAAGCATAAACCCCCAAAGATAGGTTTTCTATTGTTTCCCCTATACCCTACTGTACCCTTTTTTGGATACGGACCTTTTATAGAAGAAAATGTGACGAGTTTTTCCCAAACGTATTGAAAATTCAAATGTCAAATGAAAATAAAAAAAACAGCCTTTTTTTCAGAAACCATTTTTAAAATTCCCCCTTCTTATATTTCCAGTCCCTCAATGGAAACAATTTCATGGTTTCCCTCAGGAGCTTTGGGACAGCTAGTTTAAAAAACTAGGGGAAAAACCCCAATTGGGCGCGTTGTTGACGAGCACCGGTTTCGTGCAACATTTAAACCCCAGTACGACATTCCCTAAAATCCCCCACCACAAAAGTGTTTGGCCCTAACTGGAAAATTGACATTGTACACTATATACAATTTTCCCAAAATCTTTGGGTTGGGACTAATTCACGTCATGCCTTCTAAATTTGTCTTGTTTTCTTCAACTGCCTCCTTCAATTTTTTAACATCAATTTTTTTGAAATTTTTGATTACCAAAAAGTCCCCCTTTAAATTCTTGAAACCCATTTTTCGAAAAATTTGGGAAAATAGGGGAAAAATGTTGTAAATTATTGACCCCCGCAAAATTTCTAAAGTCGGAACATTTTTTTTTTTTTATTTTTTTTTTTTTTTTTATTTTTATTTTTTTAACCAAAGATTTGGGTTTTTTTCAAAAACTTTTACAGCCAAAAACCCCCTAGGTTTTTATGTAAGTGTGCAAAATTTCAGGTCCACAAAAATAAAAATTTTGCGACCTGTATCCCAAGCGTAACAAAAAAAAAAAAAAAAAAAAGACATTCGAGGGCCCTAAGAGTCAAGGGGGAGACCCCTCGCCCTTTGCTCGCTTTAATAATTTTCCCGTTAAATTTAAATTTACAACCCCTAATTTAAAATTTTTGGTTTTTACTTAAAGTTTCGTAGGCTATAGCGCCAAAAAACGGCCCCCTTCCCGTAAACCCACCGCATAAATAAATTGCGATAAATTGGGAATAATAATTTGATTTAAAAATGTACAATTTTATGCCTCAAGTAAAGTCTTGTGGTCTTAAATCAGCCCTTTCGAAATATACATATCTTTTTACGGGGGTGTTTCGATTCCACAGTTTTTTAAGTCGGTTTGATTTTACCCCTTTTTTTCATTCATCACATACATTTTTTAAACCCAAATTTTGGGAAATTTTCCCGATCATAAAATTTACTCAATCCCCAGATTAGCACCCTCTTTTTGTAATAAAAACTCGTCCACGGAGCGAAAACTGCGAACGAAAGTGAAATAATACGTTGAGTGACTAAATTTTTTCCCCTCAACGATAATAGAGCTTCGCGCCTCGCGGGCCGTAGACCGGGGCTCACGGGGCCGCACCCTATCGGATCTTTTGCCCGACATCGTTCCCCCAGACGTACATTGCAACTGCGGCCCCTATTGGGGCGGCTATTTTTTGAATATTCCCGAGTGACATTTTTTCGAAAACCCACCTCCAGTTGGGCCTTTTTTCCCAAACTCCCCTTATCACCAACTTAAAGGGCCCACTGGCCCAAAAAACTCCCGGGTTTACTCTTAAGAGGCTGGGGTTTCGATTCAAAAACCATTTGGGGCCCTGTCTTGCAAATACTTTTTGTACTTTTCAAAATACGGGTCCCGTAAAATTTAATTTTTTTGTTTCTGTTTTTTTTTCCCCCCGAAAGGTAACTAAAGTCGTATTTTTAGTACGTTTTTCCCCTTTTTTTTTTTTTAACCATAAAATTTCCCCCCTCGAAAATTTTCAAAATCCATAGAAAATGTCGGAAAATGTTTTATTTTTTGGGCCCCAATTTTTTCTGACTTAGTGAGATCAAAAAAAGGGGGCAAATTTGGAAAAAACCGCCAAAAGTTTCTGAGATTCACATTACTGTTTTTTTTAATATGCAAAAAAAAAACCCCAAATTTTTTTTCGCAACCCGAAAAAAATTGGCCCTAGGACGAAAAGTACAAAAACCCCTTTCAAAAAAAACCCCTTTTTTGGGTCTTTTTTGGTGGGGCCCCTCTAGCAAAAACCCAAATTTTGTTTGCTTCGAAGCAAGTAGGGGGGGAAAAGTGGGCGGGATCTGGACTGGTGTGCTTGTCATTAGATTACAAAAAACAAATCTCTATTTTGAGGTTTGCTTACAAATTTTTTTAAAACTGTACTGAAAAAATTCTTTTAATAAATTCGATATAAAAAATTAAAGGGTGGGGTGATTTTTGTTTGTTTTAAAAAGCCTTATTATTGCAAATTTGCTTTTTACGAGCGTGAGTAAAAAGAAAAGACATGTGGAAAGGGCAAAATTTCAAAAAAAAGTGCCTTGTGCAGGGTTTTGAATCCGGGTCTTCTATAGTGTAATTTTTCCAGCGTCACAATGTATAAAATTTTTTCCCCCCCGGGGGACGGCATCGAAATTTTAAGGGGTTTCCTTTCTTATTTTTATATTTTTCATTCTGTTGATTTCTATGATGATTGGGTGATGATGATGATGGGGATTTCTTAAAAACCAACTTTCTATTTCTATTTTAAATAAATGGGGTGGAATCTTTCATCATAATTGTGGCAAAAAAAGTAAAAACATTTTTATAGGGCTTTTGGCTGTCAGTCATTTGGCAAAAATCCATAGGCAGACAAACTCGAAATTTTTTGCCCCTATAAATTAGACGTAAAGTTTTGAAATCACTATTAGGTTTTCGATTTTTTTCCAGATTTCTCCCCTGGGGTAAGGGAAAATATATTTTTTTTAAAGAACCTAATTTTATTTTTTAGTTGAAACCCGATTTAATCTTTTGATTTTTGGGGGGTTTTCCCCTTTGGGGGAAACGTGCCCCGCTAGTTTTGGAAGGGGTTTTCTTATTTTTTAATACCGATCTTTTTTTTGGCGCATGTTCACGCGTGGGTTTTGCCCACTGAAAATCATTTGTCCTTGTTTACTGATGAAAAGGTAACTGTCCCCCAAATATAAGTTATGTTAGTTTTTTGGCCTTGGGCCCTATGAAAAATAAATCACTTTTTAAAAAGCTTTGATGCCGTGAACGGAGCACGTCCCCTTTGGACCCCGCCTTACGAAAATTTTTTACCCCGTGGTTAAAACGTCTTTATTCTTTTTTCCTGCTTAAAGACGAGTCTTTTGATACCCATTTCTATGTGCCTGCAAATAACTTTTAAAATTCAAAATCAATAGTCACGAATATTTATTTTTTTTATTTTATTGTTTATCAGTTTTTACATTTTTAACAACAAAAAAAGCCTTTCGCTAGCAATTTTTGCTAAAACACTTGATATCTTTGTAGAAATCTTGTGCCCCCGGAAAAGCCTTTAAAATATTTAAACAAAATTTCATGTGTAGTAACCTGACCCTTAACCCGGGAATCGACGGTTTCATCGCCATTCACTGCAATGGCCATGTTCGAAAAAATGCCACACACAAAGTCAGATCATAGAATTATAAATATACTGTCGTCCCATGGTCAAATTTACTCTTTTCATGGTTGTTATTGAAAAATATCTTTTTTTATACCACTGAGTGTACCCTATCTAATTTATTTTGATTTCTGATCAACATCATTTTAGATTGGGGAAGGGTTGACAGGGTTTGGGAAAGCTAGAGAAAATAAGCCCACCGAAGGGCTGGGGGCGCAAAACTTTTCACCTCTGATGACAAATGTAGCTAATTAAAGTTGTTACCCTTAATCCACAAGCGTTTTGTCCTTCAAATTAGCTACAGTTTCATCAGCAGGGAAAAATTTTTTCGCCCCCGCCCTTGGGTGGGCTTTATGTTCTCTATCTTTCCCAACCTGTCAACCCTTTCCAATTAAACTAAAAAAGCCATTTTGGGCCTTTTTTTCCAAATAATTGAACATACTATTTTTTATGAATAAGATTGGTCATTGGCCGGCTGTTTTCTGATTGCGCTCACCATAGATACTAAAATACCCTACAACATAAAATTTCACTCACATCAGGAGCTGTGATTGTTTTGTGGGCTACAGAAGGCAGCATACGTCGTAGATTGTTGTTTCTAAAACAAGTGAATAAGATTACTTATTTATTACCTATTTTATCTATTATTATTTATTATTTATTGGATGAGCGTAGCAAAGATTCCATTTCACTACACTGGAGAAAAAAATCCGGAATGTTTTTTTTTTCTTTTTTTTTGTATTTTTGTGTGTTTGTCCACACGATTCCGGCTAAACCGATACTCCAATTGCGATGAAATTTTATGAAGGCCTTTGAAATCTCTGAACTTAGAACTGCCACGTTTTTGAGCGCAATTGAAAAATTATTTCTCATTACAATCACAATTTTACGGGTTTTTTTATTTAAAAAAACATTCTTCGACTTATAACACCTACATGCTTTATCCGATTGTTATGTTTTTTTTACAAGACCTTAATTTTATGAATTAATATATTCGTGTAAAATTTGAGCGCAATCGAAAAGATATTTCTTATGAAAATCGCAATTTTACGATTTTTTTAATTAAAAAAACATACGCTCATCCAACAACGCGCCTGAAAAAGCGTTTGCGAAGCTTCCTAGTTTTATTACCTACTTATTGCACAATACTAAATGGTATTTTTTTTATAAATAAAAAATTTTCATTTTAGTTTTCATTTATTTATCAAACCCGGAAATTTACTATCAAATTCCCTACGTCAAGACAGCCAAATAAATTATGCATTTGTTGTTTCTGGAGAGACACAAATTTGGAAATTTCCCAAATTTACCGTGTTAAAATATCAAATTAAAAAATTTGTAAAATTGGTATGTTATTCTTAGAATTTAAAAACAAAAAAAACAAGAAAATAAAATTAGGATAGGAAACATTTGTAGAATAGCATTTTTGCTCTATGCAGGTTTGGGGCAATGGGGTTGCCCTTTGGGCAGAATTTTCTCGTTGTAGGAGTCAGACTAAAAATCATCTGGCTTCATCTGTGCATTACCCCTCCGGGGCTGGCGGCTAGTGCCATTTTTTGTATCCCGAAAATTTAAAGTGGGATAAATAGTTCCCCCTTTTCCCCCCCCCGTCCTTCCCCCCCCAAGTTTGAAAATTTCCAACTAAGTTCCTACAGTGGTTACTGTTTTACCCCCCTGTATATTTCTAATTTCTCTAAAAAATAGTAATAAAAACAAAGATTATATTTTTTCATTTTAGGGAAAGGCAGAGGCATATTACAATAAAAGAGTCCCAGGAATAGTTCAAAATACTTTGATAGTTACACATTTAAAAAAAATGTACTGATTCTAGTTCTTCAGTAATCAATTCAAAAAATTAAATACCAAGTACAAGAAAAAAAAACGTAGGCTAGTAGTAATTGAGTCCCTTTTGACAGACTGTCAAAATATGGGGGTCCCAACGAAAGAATGCAGGTGGCTCGAAATTGTTTTCCCAACAAAACCCTTTTGCACCCCCAACTCGGGGAGGAAAGGGGTCGAGTAGTAATCGCCTTTTAGCAGTCGCGTGCGCTTGGCTGCGGCGAATGATGTCCCCCCTAGATAATCGCTTTTAGTTGATGCTTTTTTCTTGTTTTGGAAAAATCACCCCCCCGTAAAATTTTTTTTCTTTTCACCCCAGAATAAGAAAAATCATTTTTTCCCGTGTCGTTCTTTTGTGTGTGGTAAGGTTTCTTTCGAAAAGTTTTTTCACAAACAAAACAAGATTTTTGCTTCTTGCCTGTGTGTGTTATCTAGGTGTGGTAGGTTTAGCTAGAAAAAACTAAAAAGGGAAAAAAGCTTCTCTTGTATGGTTCTTTTACTTTTGGTAAATCCTGCTCGAAGAAAACATTTTTTCAGTACGAAAAAAAAAGGTTCTCGCCTGTGTGTTTTCTTTTGGGGTGGGTAAGGAGACGCCTAAATTTTTTTTTTCATACAGAACAAGACAAGGGCTTCTCGGCTGTGTGTGTTCTCTTGTGTATGGTGAGGGAACTGATCTGAGAAAACTTTTTTTTACATACAGAACAAGAGAATTGCTTCTTGTCTATGTGTGTTTTATTGTGCATGGTAAGGTAACTGATGTGAGAAAATTTTTTTTCACATACAAACAAGAGAAGGGTTTTTTCGCTCGTGTGTGTTCCCCTTGGTTTGGGTAGGTGACTGCTAGAGAAAACTTTTTTTACTACAGAAAAGAGAATGGCTTCTTGCCTGTGTGTGTTCTCTTGTGTGTGGTAAGGCTACTGTTATCATAAAAAGTTTTTTCACATACAGAACAAGAGGATTGCTTCTTGTCTTGTGTTTTTTTATTGGCTGGTAAGGTAACCGATTGAGAAAACTTTTTTTCACATTCAGAACAAGAGAATGGCTTTTCGCTCTTTGTGGTTACCTTTTTTTGGTAAGGTGACTGCTATGAAAAATTTTTTTTTACATCAGAAAAAGAAAATGGCTTCCGCCCGTGTGTGTTCCTTTGGGGGTAAGGCTATTTTATAAAAAAAAGTTTTTTCACATAAGAAAAGACAATGGCTTTTGTCGTGTGTGTTACCTTGTTTTGGGAAAGGGGTGACTGCTATGAGAAAACTTTTTTTACATAAAAAACAAGAGAAGGGCTTCTCGCCCGTGTGTGTTCTCTGGAAAGGGTAAGTGACATTTTTGAGAAAAACTTTTTTTTTTTTGCATAGGGAAAAAGAGAAGGCTTTTGCCGTGTGTATTCTCTGTGGGGTAACGCTACGTTTGAAGAAAAGCTTTTTTTTAAACAGAACAAAAAAAGCTTCTCCCCTGTATGTGTTTTCTTGTGTGGGAAAGGGGTTTCGGATGAATTAAAATTTTTTTCACATATACACAAGAAAAAAGGGTTCTGCCCTTTATTCTCTTGTGTATGGGGGGAACTGATCTGAGAAACTTTTTTTTTTCATACAGAACAAGAGAATTTCTTTTTGTCTATGTGTTTTTATTGTCTGGTAAGGAATGATGGAGAAAAATTTTTTTCAATAAGAACAAAAGAAGGGTTTTTGCCCTGTGTGTTACCTTGTGTTTGGGAAGGGACTGCTATTAGAAAACTTTTTTTACATAAAGAACAAGAGAATGGCTTTTCGCCCGTTGTGTTCTCTGTGTGTGGTAAGGCTACTGTTATCATAAAAAGTTTTTTTACAATCAAACAAGAGAAGGGTTATTTCCTGTGTGTTTCTCTTGTGTATGGTAAGGGGGAATGTTTTGAAAAAACGTTCTTCACATTTAGTGCAAGAGAATGGCTTCCCGCCCCGGGGTGTTCTCTGGGGTGGAAAGACCCTTTTTAAAAAAAAAGCTTTTTTACAACAGACAAGAGAAAAAACTTCTGCCCAATGTATTTTCTTGTGTGTGGGATGGGTTTCTGGGTGAAGAAAATGTTTTTTACCCTACAGAACAGAGAAAGGCTTCTCGCCCGTTTGTATCTCTTGTTTGGGAAAGGTATTCGTCTGAGAAAATTTTTTTACATACAGAACAAGAGAATGGCTTCTGTCCGGTGGTTCTCATGTTCTGGTAAGGCTTGGGTATCAAAAAACTTTTTTACACATAAATCACAAATATTCGCTTCCCCCACTAGTTTTTTTTTTGGGGCAAGAAGGGTAGATCTATGAGATACCTCTGTGCATAAAGGGCCCACATCACAGGGATAGATTTCTTTTTTGTGTGCGACCTGATGTGAACGATTAACATGCCTCGTGGAAACTTGCCCCACAGCATCACAAAAAATATCTAGTATCTTTTCAGCATCTCTTGTGCGTCAGTAGGAGATGAGGTCACTAAAAAGTCACATCACAAACTTACAACTAAAATCTTAACGTGGACGTGGGTTTCCCGCGTCTTGCAAGACAGGGGGGACGTAAGCTCTCCTCCCGGCTCCACCCAGGATGGGGGGGCAAGTGCGTTCGCGGGGAAAAATTTTGACCGGGGTTTTTAAGGTTTCTTGAATTTAAAAGTTAGTTCTTCGAAAAGTCCTTTTTTGATGCTTAAACTTTGCCTGGTAGACGGTTTTACCGGGTGACAACGGCAATTTATTGAAAAAAAATACACTATGTTTTACTTTATTTTAGGCCCCAACCCAAAATGATGGCCACACATTAAGTTTGACCACCCAAAATTTTAAAGTTAGGGTATAAATACTATTGAAAAAGGTTTACATAATGGCCACTGCCACTTTATCAATTTGATCATTTTTTAAAAGTAGTCCTGCTTACCCTAGGCCATTCACATAGAACATTACAAAGGAAATTCAACAAAATTCACATTACTTGTAGTAGGCTTTTTACCCAAATTGCAAAAAACGGGGAAGGTGGCCTAAAAGAATCCTTTGGAAAAAAAGGGCTGTAAAATAAAAATGGAACTTACGGAGGCTAGTTTTTTTTTTCAAAGCTTTCTCCATTATATTAAAAGGGTTTTTGGAGACCCCCAATTACAATGCACGTCAAAGACTAATCAGAAGTTTTTTTTTCGTTTTCTTTTTATGTTAGGCCGTTGGAAAAAATCAACACCCTACAACTTCGAAATTCAACAACACAAAAAACATCAAAATTATTTTGAAAAAAGTGATGGGAACCGAAGAAAAATATACTAACTTCCACATTTCGAATGCGTTATTGCGGACAATTAACAATGGTATGAAGCCTAACAAGTTGGCATTATTTTTTTTATTTTTTATAAAAAGTCATGAAATTTTTATCTTTTGTTACTCTCAGAAATTTTATCAGACATTGAAAAGTACAGATTGCTTCAAATTATTTTGTGTTTCAGTACTTATAGGCCTAGCGGAAGAGATCCAGAAAAAGAAATTGCAACAGAAATTGTTTTGTTTTTGTAGTGGATTAAGAACCACATAACACAATTTTTTAAACTTTAACCAAGGTAATTTGATTATTGAAATCAACAGTATTTCCAAGCTTAAATTCGAGTGAGCGTAATTGCACATCCATGTGATTTTTTTTAAATTTCAGATGTAGCAAGATGAAATTGCGCTTGTTAATATAAAAAACAAAATGGACCTAACCACACTACTTTTTAATTTATCGCGTTTTGAAATACGCTGGATAATGCTATCTAAGGCATTGTAACTAAGCAAAAACCTATACTTTCAATCGGATAACACTGTTTAACTACTATGAAAAAACATCGGATATTAATAAATTTAGTACCAAAATGTAGGTAACTTCATGACTTACAATATTACGCTTGAAAAATCTTGCTTTACCGTGTCCATTTCCGAGATAATGGCGTTTGAATTTTGATGTAACGCATTTAATTCCGTGTTTTATGCGAGATGTATGGCAACAGTGCGTGACGTCACAACATTGTTCGTCCGTCACGTCTCTCGGAGGCGTGCCCTTGTCGTTGGCAGTAGGCCTAGGGCTTACTACAGTACTACACTTCTCTTTGTTTTAGAACGCCTACACAAAGCCTACACTGCACTGCTGCAATTTGGCAACAGGCCTAGTGAAGTCCAAGTTCCAACAATAAAACATGTTTAATTCTTAGTGGCCGTGGTACGACACAAATACTGTTATAGGAATAGGCCTAGCTACTCCTAAGCCTACAGTATTTAGCGTAGTGCTAGGCCTAGCCAGCAATCAGCTTTGGCCACTGTGGTTCTATAATCAAAGCCAAGCCTATGCCTACAGTATTTACTATGGTCCTAGGGCCTAGGCCTACCTCTAAGAGTTTAATGTTCTACATCCCGTAGGGCCTAGTTAATATTTGTAGGCCTATGTCTCACTGATCAATCAAAAGCTAGGCGTAAATTTCATATTAAAAACATAGGTACATAAGTGTTGGGCGCAGTGCCAGTCTGAAGCCGGTAAAAGCACTACACCATAAACCCAAAGCTTATATTCTAGCCCTAGCCAAACGTTGAGGGAAGAATGTCTTCGGGTTCGAGTAATTACCATGAAAAGTTATAAAAATCATACCCGACATAGATAAGAGGTAAACAATAATGATGGGACGAGTAAAAAAAGTAAAAAAAAAATACCCGTCGGTACTCGAACCGGCGACCTCTCGTCGCTTGCAAGGAGAGTACTCTAACCTTTAGGCCAGCAGCGACTACAGTGAACGGCCGGTCCAGAGCTATACTTTTGCAACTCAGAAGACATGGGCGCTGACTCAAAACGAGCATAAAAGTTTTGTGATGGCAATTAGGGCACTTTTAATACTTTAAAGCCTGCTGCCAATATTTCTTGAATGTAATTGACGTCTGTACATAGCATGTGTACGCAATTACTGTTTACTTTTGGTATGAAACACTTTTGAGGTGGCAGTTCTTTTGACGCATCTACACTCGATCAGAATGAGAAGGCTGCGGCTGCCCGTGCCATGTTGCCAAGCCAAATACCAGGTTGGCCAAACTCTCAAGAAGAAGTTTCCAACCATTACGTATCGTATATTTATTGTTTATAATTACATGAAAGCCAATCATATTGAATGTTTAACGAGCATAGCATTATTTTGTCCATGGGCCCATTGGCATAATTTAGTGATTAACGTGTAATTTTGATGGGACGTTTCGATTTCCGAGGTTGGCAAATACTTAACTAGTCAGTTAGCAACTGTATCAACAAGAGATGCAAATAAATATGTTTTCCTAAAATGTAACTATTAAAAATAAATTAATACTTGCGTAGTAAAATAAACTACAGTTGTAAGATTACCGTATCTGATAAAAAAAATATTTAGTAGGCCCTATTTTATAAGTTGTTACTGACTAATAATATTATACTCTTGAGTCCGCTGGTACACTTGCTCGAGTCTCTTTAACGTTGGTAAATAATTAAACAATTCTGTCATTTACGTTAGTATATCCAGGTTAATAAGTTCTGCAACAAGCAAAAAAATTCACATTAGCCTACAAATGAAATCATTGATATGTCTCGTTGATGAGAGACAGTCTAAGGTGCTACTTTACGTCTGGGCACTGACGTGTTTATGACATGACACCCATTCGAGTAAAATATATTTTTATTACTCAAAGCAGACAGAGTATGATTTTTTTCTTATTTTGCCCCAGCTTACAATTATTATTTAATTTATAATGTTCTTTAATACGTACATAAGAGGCTCGTTGGACTTGTGGTTAGCGTATCGGTTTCCAATGCAGAAGGTCCAGGGATCGATTACCACCAAATTCAGAAGATTTTAACTTCTGATTTGGACTTAAGAGTCGAAAGCAGGGCCGAGCGCTTTCAAATTTTGCGGTGACTACCTAAACTAAATCGTCCGCTATCGGTAGCTCTGTCAATACAGTTGCGTCTTCTCCCCTAGGGTCCTAGGCTACCCGCATTACCAGCCACGTTTCAAACCACGAGATATTATTTGGTGGCGAGTTGGATGATTTTATGCGACTGACTGCCACATCCAGGAAAATGCGTTGTTGGATGAGCGTAATTGGAGCATTGAGCTGCCATGTGTTATGCGGATTTTCTGTTGTTCTGAGAAAAAATCATTATTTCATTGAAGATTTTTTTAAAAATTATTTCAATTAAATAAAAAATAAACTTTAATTTTTAATTTTTATAATAATTAATCGTAATTTTAAAAATCGAAAAAAATCGTAAAATTGCGATTTTCATGAGAAATAATTTTTCGATTGCGTTAAAAAACGTGGCAGTTTTTAGTTCAGAGATTTCGAAGGTCTCCAGAAAATTTCATCGCAAATGGAGTATCGGTTTAGCCGGAATCGTGTTAACAGACACACAAAAATACAAATAGAATAAAAAAAAGAAAAAAGAAAAGAAAGAAAAACATTCCGGATTTTTTTCTCCAGTGTAGTGAAATGGAATCTTCGCTTCGCTCGCTACGCTCGCCACGCTCATCCAATTATAATGTACAATCTCATGTATAGAGACGTAAATTACACTGTAGAAATATCGGCAGAAGGTTTTAAAACTATTGAAAGTGCCCTAATTGTAATGACAAATGTTTTACGCTCGTCTCAAGTTAGCGTGCATCTGCATAGGTATCACTGGAGACCGCCCGCTCACCGTAGACGTGTTGGCTCACTGGTCAGCACGCTTGTTTTGAATGCGAGAGGTCGCCTTTTTTATAAAACATTTTTTACTTTTTTTACTCATCCCATTATTATTGTTCACTCGTAATTTATGACGGAAACAATTTTTATGACTTTCCGGTGCAAATTACTCTAATGGCGAAGGCCTTCTCGCATTCCGCATTCCATAGTCGTGTTGAGCCCATAGATAATCACAGAAGTTGTAACGTAGATAATTGTGTACTTCTTGTTTATTTATTTAGATTAAGGACGCGTCAACCGTTAGGTCATAATGCACCACTCTAGCCTAAGGGGGGTGGGGGAGGAGGGGCCCATGCTCAGAACCAGCCTCGTGTAAGGGGAGAAATGGAGGTTTCTCACGTCGCGGTAGTCACCGTCTTTGTCATCGATTCATTGTGCATATCATTGTCATCGTCGTCGGGGAGGTCGTCAAGGGAAGGGAAGGGGGCAAGGTCCCCGACGACGATTGCCAGAGCTCGCCTCTAGTTTCGGGGAGTAAGATACTCCGCTCTTTCTAGCTGATGTTTGCGAGGTGGACTTTTTCTCTTGAATCGCCTTTTACGATTAGCAGAGCCATGCTCTGGGCCAATTCTACCCCGGGCCCAGAATTAAAAATATATTTGCACCATTTGATAGCGCTAAACAAAAAGAACACTTTGGGATTACAGTTCTTTACGTCTTTCTTTGCCCAGATCATGGTATTGAGGTTTGCGGCAACTTCAGGAGCGTCTTTGTACCTAGGCCAACTAGGCACGGGTCCAGGGGCGGCACAAGAGCGAAACAAATTCAACAATGTTAGTTTTAATTATTTTATTATTTGTTTTGTTTTTATTATATCGTATTATGTAATTTTAGATTTTAAAACGTGTTTTGGAGCTTTTAAAAATTGAAAATTTGCAAAAATTTCGCCTTCGGCGATCGGTCCTTTGTACAGCTATAGCATTAGTCGGGGCCTACATGGTTGGCTTGGTCGCTTTGGTTTACTGTTCCCCACTGAAAATCAGTTATATGACTGAGTGGGTAGACTCTAAATACGAATATTTATTTATTTATTAAGTCTTCTTATCCCGATCCCGTAATAAAAGGGTTCGTAAAGTAAGACTCTTGCGTGTTTTACTGTGGTGCTAGCTGCTGCATGCAGCATCTGAGTTAGACAACTTTGTTGCAGAATAGAAGAAAATTTAAATTTAAAACCGTTACCTAAACCTTTTAGTAGTGAGTTGGGTGGTGGTAGTATGCGGCAAAATTTAATTGTCTAGGGGCGGCTCACTACCTAAATACGGTATATTTCTTCCGGGATGTAGCTTTACGATGATGTAATATACACAAGAACACCGAAAAAAAAATAGCAATGCAATATTATCACTAAATAAATTGGGTGCTTATGTACACAAGTATAATTTCAATTGAAAATATTTTGCATTTATGATTTTAAATTGTGGATCATAATTATGCCAGTGCTATTCAAAGTCCAACAATGACACACAAAAACATAAGTTGCTTTCGGAGAATAATAAGTTTGGTGTTACAAAAAACAATTTTGAATACATATTTGTGGTGTACAGCACTAAACACAAATACATTAGACTAGGAAAACGCTAAAGTCCCGCCGCGTTGATGGATGAGCATTTTTTTGTAAGTTTTTTGTTTGCGTTTTTTGCGTTTGTTTGCACTTTTCCTTTGCAAGTGCTTTTTGAATGCATTGTAGGTGATTGTTGTCAAGTTTCTATTGTTACTTGTTAATTGTTGTTATAAACCTAAAACAACTCATATTAAAACCTTTATTTCTATGGATTCTGGATAACTTTTTCAACTTTTTCTTTCAAAAGGTACTAAATTACCATAACCTTAATGTCCATGTGAAATATGAACGTTGTAGCCCTCCCCGTTTGGTCAGAATCGGACCAAATGTCACGAAAATATCGCACTAAAAATAAAAAAAAATCGTAAAAGTACGATATTCATGAGAAATATTTATTCGATTGTGCCCAAAAACAATACATCTCTTAAGTTTAGAGATTTCGAAGGTCCCTTCCAATTTTCATCAAGATCGGTTATGCCGTTTGCCTGGTAGTTAGCTAACAAACAGACAGAAAAACAAACAATAACAAACACCCGAGCTATATTTTTTGGGGGTCAGTGAAATTGAAGTCTTCACTTCGCTCATCCAAAAACTGATGTGACGCTCCTGAGCGATTGATGCAAGAACCAATCCCTATGCAAGAATTTTTAAAGATGTTGTATAAAGTAGCTTACATACACTGCTAGCTGTCACTACATTTACAACCAGGTGTTTAGTACTTACATAGTCCCACATTCCCCACTACTATTTTGTTTGTTGTTTAGGAGAAGCATAGCATAGCTAATGAAGTTTCACTCTAAACAGTGAAACAGTTTATGTTGATTTGATAGCCATTAGCCACCAAAGGCGAAACATGCAACAAATGGTCAAAAGTATGGTAACCAAATTGAAGAATAAAACATGCCGAGTATAGATCTCATCTTGGAGTAAAAGCATGCCGAGTATAGATACATGCATGGGTAAGAATACCACAATGTTGAATGTATAAATCAGTAATCATCGTCTCGCAAAGCAACATTGACCTTGTGAGACTGACGAAAGGTCACTACTGCAGCCCGAGAAGGATGGGAGCGCACACGCAGAATCAGCTACCCAATAAAAATATACTTGTGAATATAGGGGCCTACTGAGACATTTTAAAATACAAAAACTTGCAAATCAAATTCGTATTTTTGGAATAGAGAGATCTCAAAACAGATTTGAACGTGGTTTTTCAAATCACTTTTACATTACAGTTACGTACATACATACACTACATAGTTACATTGCACATCTGCCACGTACTAAAAAATAACCCAGTGTTCTTCGTAGCCAATCAAATCAAAATAAAATAAAAAATTTCCAATGCAGCAACAAACACAACAATTGATATTTTCCACCTTTCCCACTGCATTCCACAGCCATCTAAATCAGCAAATTATCAAATGAACACTGAAAATTTGCACCGCCTTTTGTTTAACATTTTTATCTAATGACAGGAGCATTGAAAAAAAAAAAAAAAGGGTATTGTTTCCGTAAATTTTTGTATAGCCTAGGACTATCATCCCCTACTATTGTTCAACTACATTAGGCTTTCTGTAATCAAAACTAGTTATTTGTGCGGGAGTGTCAGAACACGGTCGTGCAGGCCTAGGGCTGGCTAGGAGAGGCCTAGGAGTTGTCAAACGTGATGTGTTTGTATTCATATTTCTAGTCATATAGCCTAAGGTAACTTGAAGCTTACACTGTTGTATTATAAATAATTTTCATCGTCTGGGCCTAGGCCCGGGATGGTTTCTGTTTTGTTTTATGAGCGTAATGACAACTTTTCTCGTTTTACGCATAGACACAAAATTAAAAATGTCGTCCATCTGTTTACGTATTTTCTTGGGCGAGGCGTTCGTATAGCCTGAGCTGCCGTTATCGTCTTTCGTACATACGATCCTAACGCACAGACGCGGAACTCCGTGCAGCCATCAATCCCCATTTTAGGCGCAATTCCGTGCCTTTTTGTGTAGCTTTTACTGATGAAATTTAACGATTATATCCATAATTATGGTTCAAATAAGATCACTTTCACCACAGTGTTCGAAATAGTAAAATTAATACGTCGCTGTCATGAAACATGGATATTACTTATTTCAATGCAGTAAAGTGCATCATCAAGTTCCCAAGTTATCATTTTTTTCCGAAGCAATAACCGACCAAAGAAAAAAATAGACAAATGCGATGTGTTCAAATTTATTTTTGAGTATAGTTGAATTTTTCCATAATTATTTGATCATAACTGTAGAGCTTGTTATTTTATTTCTAACCCTCTGCAGCCGCGCCTGAAACCTGTCTATGCATTAGGCTCTTAAGTCCATCAGTTCGTGTCTTAGGAGTTTGTAAACGGTGACTTTGGAGCCGTCCTAGCAACGAAGCACATAATAAATTCAGAGTTGTTCTGAATCGGCCTTGTTGATTCTGGCGTTGATCCACGGGTGTTCGCACTGTCCATACCACTGATTGCTATATTTCCTATTAAAAATATCGATCTTTGGTTGGTTATCGCTCACTCGTCGATTGCGTCGGGGCCTACAGGGTTGGCTTGGTCCCTTTGATTTACAATCCCCCACTAAAAATCAGTTATATAACTGAGTGGGTAGACTCTAAATACAATCTATTTTATTCATTTATTTAAAGAAGACAGTGATTGTATTTATATTTATAACGATCTATCCATATTCATAGTTTTCCCATACTACTATGAATTACATATGCCTATAATGACATTATAATTATAATAATATTAATACATAATATAATATGAAACATTGATTTGTATTACTATTAGTAGTTTTAGGGCGCTTTAACAGCAAAGATTATTTGCGCCTCCAAGATAAAACAATTTCTATAAGTGTGAGTTACCTCCATGTATACTTCTTTCCAACGGGAGGAACGTAAGGGGAGACACGGGGTGGACAGGCCTGTGCTGGTCAGAACCAGCCACAAGCGTATGGGGAGGGCAGGCGTTCCCCCACGTCGTGGGCGTCTACGTCTGCGTCATCATCCGTCCGTGTTGTCATTGTCGTCGCCGTCGGGAGGTAGTCAACGGGAAGGGGAAAGTTCCCCGACGACGACCCAGAGCTCGCCATTAGTTTCAGGGAGTGAAACTCCCCTACTCACGGGCCAAACCACGAGAAAGTTGCGAGTTGGACTTTACAAAAATTGTGTGAAAATTTTATAGGTCTTTTCCAAGGAAGCAAGCAATTTGAAAATATGTCTACAAGTATATGTTTTACATTGAATAATCATTATTTTACGTTTATTGACCTCACGTGAACCCAAGTTCGAACCAAAATTTTGTCTGTGGGATTATTAAATAAATAATAACATATTCTTTTAACTGCAATTTACCAAATAATTATTTGGATTTTATTTTTTGTTTTTTTAGATACCTAGGCCTAGCAATTCATTTTTTTTCCACCTGCAAATATGACTTACCACAGTCGGTAAAAAATAAAATTAATATTCAAAAAATTATATTTGATCAAAATTTAAGGCAATTTTGGATGTAAATACGATTTCAACTTGAGGCCCATTTGACCCATCAATATTTAAACTAGGAAACGCTCAGTTTGACGCGTTGATAAGCAAGCACGTGCTATTCGCGTTTAAAAGCAAAGTGGCTGACATATGGGGGGGGGGGGGAATAAATAATTTGTGATATAATATTATATTACATATCATATATGTCTAAGCAAAGGCCAATAATCATAAGAAATTCGCGGTATTGCCATCAAGTTAAAATTACTGAAAATACACGTCTCCAAATTACGAGATAATATTCCTTATTTGCTAGATATTTTTCAGCTGAGGGTTACAAAATATAGTGATTGTCCTATCCCATCGTACCCAGCTACTGGAAAGTGGAAATACTTCTAGAACAGATGCTTACAATGAAAAATTATGCTTAAAGCATGAAAAACACACTTGCTCCCTATGCAGCCCGTGTTTTTATCTGCCTTCGGACGGCCATGTTGGCATACGACCGTGCTGCTACCTGGTTAGGTTTTAAGGCTATTCCAGCAGCTAAATTGTTTTCATTTAAATGGTGTTGTTTTGTTGCAAAGTGTTTTGTAATTACATACTACACTAAAAAAAAAAAAAAAAAAAAAAAAAAATGGCCCTATTTACGGGCGTACCGGCTGTTTAATTTGCATGCGGCGAGTTCAATGAAATATAAAGAACGGCTTTTCAGATTAACCTAATTTTTTCAAATAAGTTTTGTCATCTAGTTGTTATTATGTTTATCAAGTTTGGTGAAGTTTATCAGAATGGATTAGTACTTATGACCTTTTTTTCCCGCCCATGTTTTTTGAATAAAATTTTGAGGTTTTTGTAGTGTCGTTTTGGTTGACTTTTTTACACTCAAATTTATTGACGAGATATCAACCAAATGGTGTACTCTTCTAGTTTCTAAATTCGTTTTCCGATCGTAATTCGAACGCATACTTTATTTAATTTCCTTGAAACACCAAGACCCTGTAAAAGTCTACCCGTTTCGACGCTCCACGAAAGATTTTTTACCGTCTACTGGCGCTGCGCGTCAGCACGCATAACCATCTCCACCCTCGCCTCGGCGGTCGGTAGCTCACTCGCATTGCAATATTTTTCAAGTGGCCGCAGCTTCAACGTGAGCTCGCCAAATCGTCAGGAACATCGTTGTCGGTGTTGTGAAGTGAAGTGAATGAAGCTGAATAGAATGCATTATTCTAAAATCTTTTATTGGTTTGGTAAAAGAACAAGATGATTTCCTAATATTATATTTATTCGCATAAGAAAATCATGCCAACATGTATAATGTATGTATGAATCTTTGTAGATATGTTATGTATATTTTGTATTTATTATGTGATGCATTGCATATTATAGTAGCGATAGCATAGGCATACTCTAGCCACCCTTGGAAATTTTACTTCTTGACCTTGTTGGCTTGTCCACTCTCCCTCTTGGGGTGAAACTTCAACTAGTTTACCGCCGTAGGCATAAATCTTGCGTGGACTGCATTATGCTTGATGTCCTAAAACTCGATTTCAGGCGAAATGTTGCCCTGAAAATTGTATAATTAAAAGGTATCGATGCAATGACAACTCCTTTCGGGACGCGAGTTCGATCCTCTGCCTGCGATAATTGGTCCTGCGAACTAGCGCCGCGCGGACGATCGTCTTACAGACGTACACGATCTACGAGTGTGATACTATCTACCACCTGTCAAATTTGCTGGACTTGCGTCTATAGTTTCTCGATATATCCTTTGATCTCAAAACATATTTTATTTATTTTTTATTTTATATTGTTTACACAATTGATTGAGTTGACTCCATTTTATTTTGCAAGATCCACTTGAAATAGAAACAGATGCCACAACATCTGCAACTTGCAATGCATGTCGCATATTGTTGCCTTTCTATCCCGAGATCGCGTACGGTTATAATAATTAAATCATTCTAATTTCTATTCATTTGCAAGTGATTTCAACAATTTCACGAGTTTGACGATTTCATTTATGTCATCTGTAGTCAGTATCGGGCAAAATATTTTACGGAACGTAGTAAAAACAACAAATCTGTAATTAATAGTTATTCAACAGAGTTTTCTCTGCATACTCAATCTTCCTCACAAATAAAGATGACAATCGGGATGGTTTGCCTATTTCCACATTATTATGTGCCAGCCAGTCGTATGGGCTATGGGAGGGGAAGGGAAGGGGGACCTTGGACCTTCGTTCTGTGTTTCACCTGGTTTCATTCATTGGCGTGAGGGTTTGCCTGGCCTTTGGCAGGTAGCAGGTGGGGGGCTACGACCTTGTCTTCATGTAATTGTGCGTAAGTAGTGCGCAATGACCAAAGCCACATAGGGCGGTCGCTTGAAGGAAATAACAGGACGCGGGACACAAAGCAATCGGCACCGTAAGTGTGAGTTCGTAAGCAACCATTTTTCGGCTGTCGAGAAAACCGAATTATGAATTCATACATATATATATATTATATAGTATATATAATATATATACATATATATATATTATATACACACATGATAATCATATAATCAAATAACCGTAGTCTATAAATCGACTGCACAAAAACTACATTATTTTGGTATTGCATTTAGAGCACAACATTTTTCAAGGACGCATCAAACGCACTCTAAAAACCTGAAATTCTAAATTTTCGCCAGCGGCGCTATTGTTGCCCCCCCCCCAAACCCCCCGGTCTGAAAAGCCTAATTTCAACAATGTGTGTACATGTAGGCTACATACATGTATGTAGGCCTACGTATGTACGCAATAAGGCAAGTATGCATCTGTAAATATTGAAATATGAAAGCTGTGTTTCAGTTGACACATATACTTTGCGCCAACCAATTATCATATTATCTCTACTCTTTAGAATTTAGATGCAACTAGCATTCAGAGATAGAGGTAATCAAATACAATTAATTGTAAGAACTTGTTGAAGAGTGGAACTGTAGTAGGCCCTACCTGTCTTTGCAGCTAGATGTACGTGACACATTTCCTTCTTTCGAAGCTCAATCGGCATAATTACATAAACGACTGGATGTTTTGTTCTATTATGCTAAAAATGTGAATAACTGTTTGTAAATGGATAACAAATCACAAATGACTAAATCCAACTGGTTTTGTTATTTCTGAATCGTTATAACACTAATAATCAATTTCACCTATGGGAGTGTTTCCCGGCTAGCGGCGACAAATAATTAAATAAATTCTGTTGACATGATTTATAAAGATCAATTTATTAACAGACGTGAATGAGCAAAGTAAAATATATAAAATAGAATTTCATTTTCCTAATCACGATAACCATGGCTCTGCTCATAATGTTTTGTTTACATTTTATTTTGAAAGGTAATTCCTAATGACCGCTTGCTCTAATCAGGGCACCATTCCATTCAACCTGCTCTCCACAGCTGGTGGAATGTATGGGCGAGTCAGGGCGCCGGCGTAGGGTTGTAGAACTTGACAGTAGGCCTACGGGTGTGTTGGTTTGGTTGTGGTCCGACAAAATAAAGGTTAAAAAAATAATGGTTATTCTATTGAAATAAATTATAACTATATGTTGAGATGCATTTGAACCACAGATAATAGTGTACTCTGTTATCTGTGATTTGAACTAAGAACTCATTGCGAGCGAACTGCGAAAGTGGTCACCACTGTGTATGCGTCATGACGTCACTCATTAGTCAGCATGTAATAAATAATAATGGGTAACTTTGCACATCAATGGAGATAAAACAATCACATTTATTTCTTCATCGTGCTCTCAAATCACAAATGTTTGCACTATTATTATAGCCCTAAAACCACACATCATTATACAACGCCAAAACCAAGGCAGAAGATAGTAGGGTTGCCGTTCGATGCTACTTGTGACAATCGGTAATCGACATTTTAATGTAGGCCTACATTATTATCCGATTAATAATCGATGTTTGTAAAATCGAAAGATGATCAATTGAATGTAATGAATACACATCGAATATATAGAATAATAACGTTAAAATAAAACGATAAAATAAAATTATCAACAAAAAATAGTTGCGATTCCAGAATCCTCCTTCTATCAACACTATTCTGAATATAGCATGATGCAATAATAGAGTTGAGAGGCAAGGCGCAATCACTCCGCTGCCGGTCCCCACCACTCGAGCGCGCGATTAAATATATAAGTTTGAAAGAAAATTAGCTAACAATACTGTGACAAATATTGTTCTGAATGTTTTGCTGTCTACCGTTTTAAAAAATAAATATTTTACAGTAATCGCATTTTAGATCGTTGACCAATCACATGACAATGTTATATTGTTCTTATCCCGGTGATCGTTGTCACTACACACGGAATTACACATATTTCCTCATGGGTGTCAAATAATTCACGCAGTGATGGGAAGTTACGTAATATTTACTAACACTTAGCAGTCGGCATTCTAACATAAACAAGACAATTCCAAATTATGGTCTGGTTCTGGTTTATTGCGGGCCAAACACTATAAAATACATTTATGCTTTATAATATTCATATCAGACTCAGTTGAAATGATTCGGAAACACACTTGGTTCACTGGTTGTCAAACAAGCCTGTTCTCATGTAAACTTGGAAAAAAATAATCCTAATGTCTTCTGAGCTGTTGAAAGAGTCCATCGCTATTGTAGGAAATGGGGCAAGGGTGACTACCTGAACCTGAGTTATTCTGGTCAATGGAAAGAATACCCTCCGGCCGCTCCCACTTCTTGCAACGGCCTCGACGGATCACATCACAAGATACAAGCACCAGCCAAAAACTACCCTTACCTACCGCCCGAAGGGTTTTACACTCTGCCACCTGTAGGGAAAACGGTGAACTTTTAAAGCGTAAATGCCGATAGAAAGTAACATCTGCAATGCTGGCCTACTACGCCAGCGCTGTTTTAGCTTCGTTGTGCGGTGTCTGGATAAACCTTAACCGCGAATAGCTAGACCCACATTGCACATTTTTAAAAATTTGCGACGTTCGCTGTCCACGGGGCCATGTTTCCAAAATTATTTATTATTGGCAGGGTATTTGGGTAAACCCATGGGTAAAACTTTACTTTGTGGATAAAATCCACCGCCATCTAGACTAGAGGACCTTGACATCATTTCTTTGGGAAAACTATTTTAACTCCTTGATTACAAATAATACACTGCATCCTCGAAAGTATTTTGATTACTTCTAGGTGGCAGTGCATAGAAACTTTGTGCAACTTTTCGTTGCCATGGTAATGTTACTTTTGTTTAGGGCTGGGCAAAGAAATCGATATTTCGATACGATATCGATATGAGCTGATTTTTTCGATATCGATATTTGGTTGAATATCGAAAAAATATCGAAAAAGTAATTAATTTTAAAATAAAATAAAAGTCTAAAAAAGTAAAACAATAAATTTCAAAAATCAAGTTATGATTTCTAATGTTCCACATTTTTAATTGCCTGTGAAAAAATATTATTACTTTAAAACTTTTGTTCTCATCACCTTTCATCTCCTCCCCTTACCACTCGTCGCTACACTTGTACGTCCCCCCTTCACCCGCTGCGCGCGCATAACCGGCCGGCCGGCCTTGTCCGTCTTACAACAAAACATTTTGAACAATGTTAGGGCCTAGGCCTATGGTTTTTAACAGGGTAGGGCCAAGCACAAGCTCACATATGCCAACCACAGTCCACAGTTCACCAGTCTGATTCCTGGTCTTCATTGTTTTGAAGTTTACGTCGTAGCTCCTTCACAATTCCTTGCTGATTTGTAAGGCAGAGGAACCTTTCTTTTCCACGCGATCAGCAGTCTTCATTTGTTCATCTTGAGCCATTTCATCTTCTCCTTCTTCATCACTCATTATTACGTTACGTAGACTCTTAGCAACGTAGATAGACAACCCCGACGTTCAAAGTCTATGTAGGTCAAGCTAGGTCACGACATGATCAAGATGAGTAACTGTGCGACGACTAGCAGACAGCTGTCAGCTGGTCTGGTCGAGGCCGTCGGCTAGGTTCGCCCGAGTTCGGCTGGCATCGAGTGGGTGGGAGGGGCGAAGCGCAGCAGCCGATGCGTGGTAGTTGTATTGCGGGTGGCCTATGTTCAGGCGCTATTTCAAATGCAAGCGCGCGGAAATAACGCGAGTGCTGTTTTTGAGATTGTATTTTCGGAAAAAAAACATCGCGCTATATTCGGACCAATACGGTAATAACAAAAATACCCTTCATTAAAAGTTTAATCACTTAATAACCACCCAAATATAATAAATCAATAAATACAATGGTTTAGAAAATACTTTGTTTTTCATTTCACTGCAAACTGTTATGTGGGAGGGGATATTAAAACACGTGTATTGCTTTCGATATATCGATATCGATATCGAAATTTTGACAATAATCGATATTTGAACTTTATGTCATAGCCCAGCCCTACTTTTGTTATAATGTAATTTCCATCTACACTACTTATCGGATCAAAATAAAATTAACGTATTCGTGACCGGACGGACATTCTAAATGATTTGGCCACCTCAGATTTTGTCGCCGATTAATTTGAAAAAAAAACTTTTGATTAACTTTAATGTAACTTTTGAACGATTTTGCCACAAAACTAATGGCATTCAATTGAGAACGAAGCTTGCGGATGGTCAAAATTTCAACTCGATACGAGCCCCGTTCGAACGTTATAGCGAGACATACAAACAAAAAAAAAAAACAATTAAGTTTTTTTTCCGGCAGAGTCAAATGGAAACGCTTGCTTCGCTCGCTTAATCAAAGGATATAGATTGCGGAGTGCAGTAGCACTGCGGTTAAAATTTGCCTTTACTCAAATCATTGAAATGGCTTTCTTCTGTACTCCTTCAAGTTTGCACGTACAATCTTGCAGAGCACTTGGATGCCACGCTGGAATCCATATGTTAAAATAGGCCATATTATGTTGTTGTTGTTTTCCTATGCCCGCAACCACTTTATAAAGGCATCATGCGTCTAGCCGCCCAGTAGAGACATGCCTCCCTCTCATTCCTATCCATGCCCTCTGGCATTTCGTCTGTCACTTTCTTCAGTCCAGTGCATACGTGTAAGTGTCGTCTGTCTTGCACTCCGTCGTTACACAATCTGCATACCTACATCTGATTCGATTATTCTGAATCTATATTATTATTGTGTTTATTCCGTACATTCATTACATATTTTATAATAAACATACGGATAGATGCAAATAGAGGACCTAAAGGTCGGATTCCTATGCGACGACTGAAACTACTATAGCCGCGCGGCTTCAGCCACGCGATCAGAGCCACGCGATCAGAGTCGCGCGATCAGAGCCGCGCGATCAGAGCCGCGCGATCAGAGCCGCGCGATCCGAGTCGCGCGATCAGAGCCGCGCGATCAGAGCCGCTTGTTCAAATTCCAATCCCGCGACTCTTGTTTCAGTCGCCACGTGATTAGCATGGAGGAAACACTGTTGGTAGCGTATTTTCTCGAAGAAGAGGAATATGAATAATTGATACTAAATATGCTTAATCAATTAAAAAGAAGTGACCCTAAACCAATGTACTTGGCGAGGAAGGAGGAGGGATTTCAAAGTATTCTTTTACAGAGACATCTTTTGGACGATGCATTAGTGTTTAGGAAGTTTTTCCGCTTGAATAGTGACCAGTTCAATTACGTTTTTTCACTCAGCTTTACGAAAACAACAATAGTTCTATTATTTTATATAGAAAAACACTTCCGATCGCGTGGCGGCTGCGGCTAGACTGCTCCATGAGCAGTCGAGTCGTCCGGCTCAAGCGTGTCATTTAGAGCCGCATCAGTCGCGCGGCTACAGACGCGTCATAGGAACGGGTTCCATTCATTTACCTATAAAGCAGTGTGACTCACAGCCGCGCGTCTACAGTCGTATCAGCCGTCGCATAGGAATCCGACCTTAAGATCCATTTGAGACATATTATACACCCATCCTAAAAATTATATAGAACATAATAAAATACAATTATCAAACAAGATGGACATACATATCAAACTCTTAAAAAAACATTCATGTCTTATGACGTAAAGGAAGGCAGTTTTTTAAACTGTACGTTTTCTATTCCAACCAATACTCCTATTTACAAACCCAAGCAAGAACCAGCTCTGTTACAAACAAAATCGGTTTGAATTTTCCATTTCCATCCAATTAAGTGGGAACGAACATTACTGAATGAAACGGTAACAGGGCGGGGGTGTGACGCGGACGATAGCAGCAAGGCTTGACTTGAGGGACCTACGAATATGACACGATAATGGTTGCACTAGGCAGAGAGAAGCCCAGCACTTAAGTTTAATTGATTTCAAATGGCAACGTGTTCATGGTTTTAGCAGAACACTTTTAAATGGTTAAGGCAATATTTGACTAACAGGACTGACATTATGGGCTGTGCATTGAGTCTATCAGTATACCTTCATTATGCTGATGAGACATTACATTATTTAATTAATTGGAAAAGATGTGGGGACGGAGAACATGTATGAGGAGCCGGAAAAAATTAACACATTTCTATTCAAGTAGGGGAGAGGGGGGGACATTGGTACAGTTCAGAACATTTCAATTTTTTTACATATACATGTGCAAATTTCGGAATGAGACCTTTGTCATAGTAAAATACAACCCTTAATCTATGATATGTGTACTACATCTTTCACATTTGTGACCACTACTAATAAATAATCCACATATAGAAAATTATTACAAATGTACCAATGTACCCCATAGGCGGGGCACATTGGTACTAGTATGGGGCACATTGGTACACACATGTTTACTGGTCAGAATTTACAAGTTTAGGCCTACAAAGAGTGTTTATTTTATGTATGTCAATAGTGGTTTACATACATGAGCTAATAAACTTGTCCACATAGACCCTAGTATTAGGTGTGTGCTTAAAATTAGCTTAACGTTAAACTACATTATTGTGGGAAAATATCTAGATCGAGGTTTGCCTACAATAGACAGACAGCTTATATACTACACTAGAATGCTATTTTACTATGTATATATACTAAATACTAATCTAGGCCTAAGATAGACTGCAACATTAGGTCTACAGATAGATTTTTTTATTAACACTAGCTGGTGCATAGGGCCTGTAATGTACCAATGTGCCCCCAAGGCTGTGTACCAATGTGCCCCATCTGGTATTGTTTTAGAAATTAAATTCAAAAAAATTTAGGTTAGGTGTCAGTCATAGCAATGTGCTTACAATTTAACAGATAAATTGCGGTCATCACTTAAAAAAAATAGCTTGAATTACCTACAATAACATTATAATCAACCATTACAAAGTTTATCACAACTATTTACTTTCCACATCACTAAATACAATTTATATCATAACTTAGCCATTTATCAATGGAAATGGCTCAGATTTTCAGAGCTGGTAGAGTTCCTCACTGCCATCTAGATCACTCATAATACACTGCTGAAAATTAAACATGGGTGGCAAAATTCAAACTGTACCAATGTGCCCCCTGTACCAATGTTCCCCGCCTCTCCCCTATATGTTAGTGAGAAGTAAATAACAATTGTGGACTAATGTAACGCTCACTGGGAGGCCAGTAGGCCTAGATGTAAACATGAGGGATGCACACTGGAGGAAGTATGGAAGTATAGATATCTAGGTGTTATGATAATATTAACATCTATGAACATTTCCAGCATACATGAGGTAAAATGGCAAGGAAAGTAGAGCAGAACTAGATTACGTTTAAAATAATAGTTGCTTGAACGATTACGTTTGAATTAATAGTTGCATCAACTATTACGTTTAAAATAATACTGGTAGTAAAATAAATAAATAAATAAACAAAATGGTGTAAAATGGAGTCTACCCACTTAGCCAAAGAACTGATTTTCAGTGAGGGACATTAAATATTAAGCCGACCAAACCAAGCCAACACTGTAGGAGCCGACACCATCGAAGAGCCGGTGTTTAATTATTAATCTTGTGCGTTTTGACCAACTTGTGGTCTTTATCACTCAGCGTGAGTGGACGTATTTAATAATCTCCGTTGGTTCAACTTAATAATAACCTCTAGTTGGTTATTAATAAGAATAAATCATTTATAAATAAGCAACCAGAGACCGGAATATTTAAGTAGGAAACACCGATAATCAAGCAGGACACGATTTCCACCCACAGATAGCGCCAGTAGCCTATCAATAAGGCAAATTCGGAACAACCTTAAAATTTGTTATATGCCTCGCTGCTAGGTCGCCTCCAATGTCACCGTTTACACATTCCTAAGCCAAGGACTGATAGACTAAAGCCCACATCAGAGGTGAAAAAGCTTCTGCCTACAGCGTGAATAGAATCCTGGACCATCTGCATTGGAAGCTGAACCTCTAACCACAAGACCAAAGATGATAGAATCCATTCTAATAAATATAAAATAAATAAATAAATAAATTGGATTTAGAGTCTACCCACTCTGTTATAGGCCTATAACTGATTTCAAGTAAGGGACAGTAAATCAAAGCGACTGAGCCTACCCTGTAGGCCCCGACGCAATCGACGAAGTGAGCGATAACCAACCAAAGATTGATAATTTTAATATGAAATTTAGCAATCAGTTGTATGGACAGTGCGAACACCCGCGAATCAACGCCAGAATCAACAAGGCCGATTCAGAACAACTCTGAATTTATTATGTGCTTCGTTGCAAGGACGGCTCCAAAGTTAGGCACCGTTTACAAACTCCTTAGACACAAACTGATGGACTTAAGTCCAAATCAGAAGTTAAAAAACTTCTGGCCTTGACGGGAATCGAACCCTGGACCTTCTGCATTGGAAGCAGATACGCTAACAACAAGACCAAAGATGATTGAATCTATTCTAATAATATAAGCATGCCATGCCACGACTGTGCCTCGAAAGCAGGTTTGCCCCCAAAAAAGTTTACAATCTATAACTTGGTAAAATAATGAAAGTGATAATTGGTGGCGGTATTGTGTGGTGAAAAGGTGAAAATTATTCTCAGGCAAAGTCCCTAGAGGTGGCAGGGCCGCTTATCCGAAAGCGTTATTTAAATTTTAGGGGCCTATAAATTCTCTACTTTGTGAAGCTTAAAAAACGTTTAAAATGTAAATTGGGCTACATTTTGCATTAAAAACTATTACTCACTTGTGGAAATAGAATTATCCTTGAGGTGTCGACCTTGATCTACGTCCACTTCAATAAAACCCTCGTTAGGCTGATCTTCCGTCACGTCAACCTGTTCTTGTTTCAGTAGCGGTAGTTTATGAGCAAAGTTAATTGCCGCCGAGTAGCTAGACTGCTCCAATAGTTCAATACCTACAAACAACCAGTGCTTAATTAGCAATAATGGAACACAGGTGCATATGCAAATTAAGCATTTAATTAAGGAGGGGCAGCTCTCAACTATTTAGTCAACTTAAATTATGCAATATGCAGTAGGCCTATTATGATGCCCCCTTCTTGTAAATTAAATGGAGAATATGAAGGCCTAGGCCTACACTACTTGTTTACTTGTTTAGCTACATATTCTATATATCCAGGGCTCGAATTTAACGCTCGCCCGGTTGCCGAGGCGAGTGTATTGTTGCGCGGGCGAGTAACTTTTGGAAATCACTCGCCCGGTGGGCGAGTGATTTTTTTGGTGAGCCGTAACATAAAGTGCGTACATTACGTTTCAAACTACGCAATAAACAAATATGTGGCGGTATTAACAAGGAGTTGATAACCCAAACAAGAAACAGAAACCTAATCCTACTGCAGACAATGCAAAATATGAGAAGAATGGTGTGCGCCTTTTTTCAAGAACGCTGGCTAACAGAACACACGTGGCCACGTTTTGACCAACAACTAAATTCGATGTTTTGTTCTGTTTGAGAGATATCTAACGTAGGAGATAAACACGGTCCATTTGTAAAGGGTAGCCAAATATTACGTAATTAATTATTATCACGAATTTACGTATTTTAGTTATAGTAGTACTAGTAGTGGTTTGGAGTAGTTTTTTTTTGGTTTATTTGGATTACGGACGCCTCAACCGTTGGGTCATAGGAATACGGACTAGTGTTTTTAATTTCGGACTAGTAAATTTACAAGAGCACTCGCCCTGGCGAGTGCTAAATATTTTAAAATTCGAGCCCTGTATATATCCAATTCAAAAATTCAAACTCATTCCAAAACAATATTCACACTCACATCATAAGTTATCTAGGCCTAACGCAAGACATAGGACCTAAGTAAATGTGCAATACCCTCAAAATAGTATAGGCCTACACATAGACAAATCCATTGTTTATACTATTATAAACTAGGGTTGCCGATTGATAATCTATAAAATCGATCAATACGATTATTTCCCGAAACGATTGATAATCGATTCAATCTTCCAGAATCGATAATCGAATAGCTCGCCCTTCCGAAATTTTGAATTAACCCCTCGCATTTTGTAATTAACCGCCTGCTCTGCAGAACTTGATCACATATTTCCAGTCAAGACATTTATTGCTTTATTCCATGAAAAATTCGTCCACCGCGAGATCTACAACACGTGTAAAACGCAAAATCTAAAGCGCAATGCATCACCCCTGCACAGCTGCAGTGCAGGCAACTTGCATGGCGTGCGTATGTTGCCGGGCGGCTTCACTCGCCATGGCTGCAGGCGCAGATTGCTCAACCTTGCCTCGTAACAACCGATATTGTAGTACGCCATTCAAGGTCAACACAACACACAAGCATAAATCGAAATGCATTCCTCCCCACCCGGCGACAACTCGGTATCACTACACTTCATTCCGTAGTACTATGATAATATTATCTTATCAGTTCTCTCCGATTAACATCACATCGTCTTCCAAAATAATGTTGAATATTATTCATCTTGTCATGTAATAAATATTGGAGCATTGAATTGTTACTGATATCTCGCAAATGAATGAACGACAACCACAACAAAAGCTGAAATGAAACTTCACAGAACCAATATTTCCGAGAAGCCCGACCTTCACAAAGACAACACACGAGCCGGGTCTAGGCAGCGCACTCTCATCGGACCGCCTGGTTACGTGTCAGTAGGGATGGGATTTGACCGGTCAAATTCAAATTTGGTCAATTGACTAGTCAATTGACGGTCAAGTGTAAAAAATCATAAATTTTATTTTATTAAATAATTAGTATAGGCCTATTTATTTTTTAAATGTTGTGGTGACCGAAGCTTTTTTTATTTAAAAGCTTGTTTAATGCATATTAAGTGGCATATCATCATTGTCATCATCATCGTCGATGAGCTGTCATCAGTCCCTTTCTCCGATTCAGCTTCAGCTTACCCAGAAGCTATTATATTCTATTTGCCTATTATATTTTATAATATAACTAGGCCTACATAATAAATAATAATTAAAATAAAATATAACCTAATTAAAACATTTTTAATTGAAAAAGAAAGAAAGAAATGTTCGTTTACATAACAATTCAAATTCAAATATAAAAATTAAATAATTTTAAGTTTTAAATGCAATATACACATGTTATCTTTAAGTCAATTGACTGGTCAATTGACCAAAAGTATTTGACCAGTCATTTGACCGGTCAATTGACCAGGCAATTGACATTGTGCAACCCTACGCGTCAGTGTGGGCACTTTCGTGAAAGACGTTTCTAGCGAGGAAAAACCCTGTTTTGAGCAAATAGAAGGAACAAAATGATGCACTTGCAAAAGGTTCACGGTCCGCGTCGGTATGCAAACAGGTATGGGCCTAATTTTTATTTGATTATCGATTGACTTAAAAAATATCGATATTTATCTATTGATAATCGATTGCACATGTACGATTATCGATATACAAATTCATATCGAACAGCAACCCTATTAAATAACCTAAATGGATAATACAACTATTCATATATCTTTGGGGAATGGAAAGTCAATGTGGCATCCAGCTACAAAACCAGATGGGGTAATTTACAAAACCTTTCAGAAACTTAGTGCAGGCCTACTATGTATAGATAAATATTAAACACCATGACAAATAGGCCTAAGAGAAATCTAGTCTGAACACATTTTTCAAGTTGATGTAGGTAGCCTACAGTAGTTGACAATTAACAAACGCATGAGTTTGATTTTTATATATACGGTAATTGCTTCTAACCATTGATCATACATTTCTTTAATTGTATTTATGACTATTTAAACCTTCAAGTCAATTCTCTATCCTTTTGTGTTGATTTTTTTCTTATTGCGCTAGGAGGCCTAATGAAGACGACATTCTACATGCATGCACATTTAACTGTAAATTACCTGTAGGAAATATAAAATGTTTTGATAGACCCAAAATATTTGGGAAATAAAAAAAGAAAGTGAAAAAAATGAAAATGATTATAGCGTAGAAGCATTGTAGAGGCCTATTAATGAAAGGATTAACAATGTTGCAGATAAATTAAGGAAAATGAATAAGTTAGTACTAGGCCTATGTAATATGTATATTACCTTTCATCTGGGCAATCAAAACTGTGAGACCGTCTATTCTCTGCAATCCTAGGTGGTAATCTTGGAGATGGTTGTTTGACAGGCTTACGTTTCTTGGTCCTTTTTGAACGATGTAAATTGTTGTCAGTGGGTGATTGCTGATTCATGTTGCTCGGTTTTGAGGTCGACGCTCTGCCTCTGACGCTAGATAAAGTATCATGTGACCGTGTCTTGGGAACATCTGGTTTTGAAGTCACATTCGAGGCAACACGTAGCTCACATTGATTTGGTGCAACGTTTAATCTTTCAAGACGAACATAACATGGTCGCATCGACAGGTTGGACAATTCAGGCTGTACAACTTGAGATAATGTATGTAGACTTTGTGAACATGACAACGATGTTACAATAGGAAGTAAAGATGACCTCACAGTGGCACTTTGTTTAGTTTGAGCACAATACCGTAGTTCACCACAAGGAGTGTCAGTAGCCACGTCCGGAAGATGTAGAGGAATGTCCAGATCAGGTTGAAACGAAGAAGGAATCATATCCAGCCTGCACACAGTAGTGTCGGCTAAAAAATGTGTACTTTCTTGTTCCTGTAAAGATTCGTCAAGGTTAGTGGGAGACAAGGCTATCATTTCACTCCTGGAAGGCAAATAGGTAGTAGCACTGGTTGTGGTGTGAAGATTAGAAATGTCACTGTCACAAGCTTCTTCAATCTTGAACAGAGATGATTCTAGTTTAAAACATTTTTGCTCTTGCTTCAGCGGGTCAGTCTCAATTTGGAAGTTTTCCGGATAATCAACTGAAATATTAATGAAATTGTTGGGAGGTGCTTCTTGAAGTGGATCACTGGGCTCTTGCTTAATCGGAAGAAGTGGCCCGGATGTACAAGAGAGAGGTATGTCTAGATCAGGATGGGATGATGCAGAAAGCCTGCTTCCCATTCTGCACGTATTAGAGTTTGCTATGACATGTGTAGGCCTACTCTGAATGCACGCAATGTCCGATGCCCCAAGATCAGTGGAACAAACGGCCGTGAGAGTTTTCAGTTCCGCAATTGAACTGGATATATTTTGAAGATAAGAAATGTCACTGCCACAAGCTTCTTCAATCTTAAACAGAGATGATTCTAGTTTAAAACATTTTTGCTCTTGGTTCAGCGGGTCTGTCTCAATTTGGAAGTTTTCCGGAATAAATGATTTGTCCTTTTCATTAACAGAAACATTGATGGAATTGTTGGGAGGTGATTCTTGAAATGAATCGCGGCTCTTGTTTAATCGGAAGGAGTGGTCTGGATGGGTAAGAGAAAGGAATGTCCAGATGGGGTTTGGGAACGATGCAGGAATCATTTCCAGCGTGCACACAGACGAGTTGGCTAAAAAAATGTGTACTTTCTTGTTGCTGTAAAGCTGATTCCTCAAGGTAGTGGAGAAGAGTCTATCATTTCACTACTGGAAGGAAAATAGGTAGCAGCACTGGTTGTGGTTTGTGGAGGTTAGAAATGTCACTCTCACAAGCTTCTTCAATCTTGAATGAAGGTAATTCTAGTTTGAAAATTTTTGCTCTTGCTTCAGTGGGTCAGTCTCAATTTGGAAGTTTTCTAGACTAAATGTGTCCGTTTCCAGATCATTAACAGAAACATTGATAAAAATTGTTGGTTACCGGTAGGTGCTTCTTGAAGTGGATCACTGGGCTCTTGCTTGATGGGAAGAAGTGGCCCGGATGTATAAGAGAAAGGTATGTCTAGATCAGGATGGGATGATGCAGAAAGCCTGTTTCTATTCTGCTCGTATTAGAGTTTGCTATGACATGTGTAGGCCTACTCTGAATGCACGCAATGTCCGATGCCCCAAGATCAGTGGAACAAACTGCTGTGGGAGTTTTAGTTCTGCAATTGAACTGGGTAGGCCTATATTTTTAAGATTAGAAATGTCACTGTCACAAGCTTTTCAATTTTGCATGGAGGTGATTCAAATTTGAATAATTTTTGTTCTTGTTCAGTGGGTCTGTCTGAAACTGGAAGTTCTCCGGACAAAACGATACGCCCCTTTCATGATTGTGAACAGAAACATTGATGAAAACTTTGGTAGGCACTTCGTGAATGGGATCGTATGACTCTTGTTTAAGTGGAAGGATGGACCAGTTGTGAGAAAAAATTTTACGACGGTGGACTGAAAAGAAATTTTCCCCAAAGGGTGAGTTGACGGATGAAGGCTGCGTCGCCGGAGTTGATGCCCTCTCCAAAGGTTCAGTGGTAAACCATGGGTGGGCCTTGCTGCAGAGGATCATATACAGTAGGCGGTGGTAAGGAGCGCTTCACGCTATTGCCCTCATCTATATACTGGCTGGCCATAGCTGGTGGCCTAATTAACCATACGTTCAGGTCTGAAACGAGTACAATAAGCAAATGGTGACAATGGTACAAGTCGGCCTGAAGGACTCGCTCATCTATCAAGGGAATTAAATAGGTCTTTCTCTGCTTTTATGTGTGTTCATCATGCACCGGTGAACTGAACCGATTTCATTGAATTTTTCTAACCACATCTGGACCAGAATTGTGGTTGCTATTACTAGGAATACGCACAAGTTATTGCTAGATGAGGGTCATTCCATATCAAATCAACACATTTAAGTACAAAAAATGACCTCAACCCCTCTGATTTTGAAACCAATCGGCACATGTACTTAAAACCACAAATATTTTTTGTTTAAATTTCCGTTGTATATCTCTTACGGTTTTTGAACTGTGGGTGGCTCAAAACTCAAATTAGGGCGCACCAACCGATAACCAAAAAATTCCCAAATCTATACCGTTGAACGTAGAAAGCAATTTTTTATGTAAATTAAAGTAAATTAAATTTAAAAGTTAAAATTTACATAAATTTATGTAAATTAAGCCTTCTCAAAAATGTATATTATCATAGGCCTACTCTTGTAAACATATGGTAGCCTACCTACCAAGATAAAAGCAATACTATTTTTCAAATTCAAATTCCTCAAAAATATATAGGCCTATATATTTTTTTTTTCAAAAAAAAGGTACATTATTGATGTTTTGTACATGTGCAAACAAAATTATAGTGGGCACTCTACAAGTTTAGGAGCTATCATTTTATCATTGTAATGTGTAAAATATACGTGATCGTACAGTGTGTTTCTAGCTAGAAAAGCTAGAAAAACACTGTACCAGTACGTTCACACATTATACACATTACTATTGTGATAAAATGATAACTCCTGAACTTTTAGAGTGCCCACTATAATTTTGTTTGCACACGTACATAGTTCATCATACTTTTTGTTCAAAAATTTTAAATTAAAAAAAAAATGGTTTTTGAAGAATTCAAATTTGAAAAATAGCATTGCTCTTACCTTGGTACCATATGTTTACAAGAATATGAAAATATACAATTTTGAGAAGGCTTTTCAAAGACCTTCAATTTACAAAAAAAATAGCTTTCTACGTTCAACAGTAGGCCCTATAGATTTAGGAAATTTATGGTTATAAGTCTGTGCGCCCAAATTTGAGTTTTTAAACCACCCGCAATTCAAAAACCGTTAAGAGATAGGCCTACAACGAATTTTTTTTTTTTTGTATTTGCGGTTTTGAGTAGATGTGCCGATTTTTGTTCAAATCGGAGGGGGTAAGGTAAACTGGTGTGTTGATTTGACCTGGAATTACCCATGAGCAATAGTGCCAAGAGTAATTTTAGGCATGATGCATTTGACATGACTTATGGCTGCCTTTTGTGTTCAAGAGTTGTACTCTCAGCGACAAGACAAGAGTGCAGAATCATGAATACGTCACTGTTTGGTATAAGTGTTGATTGTCGAATGTTACATTTGTTGTGCTGGTAGGCATAAGTAAAATATAATTTTAATTTATATAGACCTAAGCTATATTAGGGCCTATAATATTCAAAATTAATTAGCTACTAGGAGCAAGTACCCAATAGCCAAACACACCCCTAAAAACGTCCAATAAGCTGAACACCCTCCCGCCTTGTGACCAGATAGTGATTTATTGAAATGTGCTACTAAAATTTGGTTTAGGCTATGTCAAATTGTTAATCACTTCTTCCTGAAAAGATATGTAGTCTCCAAATTGATATCCGCCGGATAGAAGACGAGATAATAAGATCAGAATAGCAAGTCCGCCATTTTCTTGATTTCCTCACTTTTCAACTTTTGACAGGTAGGCCTAGGTAAACAACTTTCTGAAAATCCACGATCTACGGAAACAAGTGTAAAACCTATTAAAATGTCAAATAAGAGGTAGACATTATCATTACTGAGTGTATTATAGCTGTGTCTATAATATTAACACAACAGTGTCATTTCATGTCAAATGAACAAATAGGCCTAGGTGTGAGCCTTGATTTTTATTTTATTTTTTTTATTTTTTTACATGGTGGTTACCACCAATGAGCTGAGTTCAGAACACACTTACTTTTTTTTGCGATGAACCGTTCTCGAGCCACGATTTATCGAAGTTCATCTTTTTGCGAGAAATCGACCTTCGCAGACCATAGCGATTATTGCAGCCATTTGAAAACTAAGCGAGATATTAAGATGGGAATACTAAGCAATACATTCTGTGAACAATGCTCTAGAATAATACTATGTCACATTTGAATATACTTTTAATTAAAAGGGCCCAAAATTTTATCAAATTTACTGGTCAAAATTGCATTATTTGCCATATTTAAATCATTTTTTTACAAGGAAGGGTAAAAAATAACAGATTTTTTTAAGGACATTGAGGCCCTACTACATAATGTTTAGGCCTACAGTATCTAAATACATTCTGTTGTTGTTGTTTTTTCAACCCTTTAATGAAAAAAACATGTAAAATTGAAAATTTGCAAAACTCAAAATTTGCAATTTTGGAAGCCATTCTTCATCAAAAGCCAAAGGGCAAGTATTAAAAAATTTCAAATGGTGATTTCCGGAATCAGTGGACATTCATCTTACCCATCTCAAAGTTTTGTTTTGTTTTTTTGAGGGGTATAGAAATGCTGAATTGTTAAATAATCAACAAATTTGTAATCGTACGATATGTCGAATTGAAGGCTAATAATAGTAGTCGGACAATCACACATATTTAGTAGGTAGGTATTTAGTTCCTCACATTTTACTCTAATGGTAGGAGTGCATATTTAACTCTGAACTGAGTTGAATCAATTGTTTATGTCTGTGTTAACTTCATCAGTTAGGCAATTCCACGGTAACAGAATTACCAATCAGACAGATTTAACACATTGTAATTATGTATACCGATTATTGTAAGTTTTTGCACATCATATAATTGCAAATAACAACTAGAAGTTGACTTTTAATTATGCAATAAAAGTTTCTTTAAAAAAACTTATATTTATTGATATATTGCTAATTGGATGAGTGTAGCAAGCGTAGCCAGCAAAGCGAAGATTCCATTTCACTACACTGGAGAAAAAAAAACGGAATGATTTTATTTTGTTTTATGTTTTTTTTTTCCTTTCTGTTTGTATTATTGTGTGTCTGTTAGCACGATTCCGGCTAAACTGATACTCCAATTGCGATGAAATTTTATGGAGGCCTTCAAAATCTCTGAACCAAGAACTGCCACGTTTTTTAGCGCAATCAAAAAATTATTTCTCATTAAAATCGCAATTTTCAATTTTTTTCGATTAAAAAAAAATTCTTCAGCTTATCACACCTACATGCTTTATTCGATTTTAATGATTTTTGCACAGAACCTTAATTTTATGAATTTAGGTATTAGTGTGAAATTTGAGCACAATCAAAAAAACTATTTCTCATGAAAATCAAAAATTTTTCTTAATTTTTTCTTTTTTAAAACAATTATTGACTTATAACACCTACATGCTTTATACTATTGAATTATGATTTTTTCACAGAGCTTTAATTTTATGAATTAATATATTCATATTAAATTAGGCAACAATAATCGCTATGGTCTGCGATGGTCGATTTCTCGTAAAACGATGAATTTTGATAAGCTGTGGCTCGAGAACAGTTCATCACAAAAAAAGAAAGTGTGTTCTGAGTTCAGCTCATTGGCAGTAACCACCATTAGCCCAGGAGTGGAAGACTTTTACCCGGACAAAATTCCGAACAAGCTGAAAGTTTGCACACATGTTCAGTTGATCATTCTAAACAATAGTTGAAAAGTCCCCTAAGCTCCGCCGCGTGCGTCTTGAGATATAGTGGCAAAAGGGCGTAAGTGCCGAAAATTTGTTATTTTCAATTTCAACCATTTTTTTTGTAAAAAAATTGTGTGTAAAATTGTTAAATATTTCTACGTCAGTGAAGTTAAAATCAGTCATAAGCTTCGACCCGTGCGTGGCAAAAGGGCGTAAGTGCCAAAAATATAATATTTTCAATAATTTCAATACATTTTGACATACGTATGTGCAACTGCAAATTATTATGTATTCATACAACGGAAATGTGACATTGTTCCCTTTTCTTCGACCAGTGTGTCTTGAAACATGGTGGCATAAGGGTGCAAGTGACAAAGATATGTTATTTTCAGTCTTAACAAACTTATTGACAATCATATATATGCAAATTATTAAGTATTCATACGAGATAAAAGTAAACATCTTCCCTGAGCTTCGTTGCTGACGTCTTGATAATTGGTGGAAAAAGGGCGTAACTGACATCATAATTCTATATTCAACATAAAAAGTGATTTTGACATTCAACTACGTTCATTGTAAGTTGTAACACATGAATACCAAACACTGGACACTCAATTAAAAATCCATGCATGATGACTGACTTGCTATGGCCAGCTTGTATGTAAAGAACCATTACAAAATTGTTCTAAGTAGCAGACTGGACATAACCAAACCTATTAAATAATATTCTTCAGCATTCTCAAGCGGCTTGCACAGACGGATTTTGAAAGGGATTCGAGCATGAGCTGTGGACAACCCATCTTGGGCTTGACTATAGCATCACATCACGATAGATAGAGCATGAGCAAAGAAAGAATAAACATATTTCAATACCGATTTGAATTTTTAAATGTCCGAGTGGGAAACAAACGCTTGCATAGTGGACTGAATTGCATGTGCTGGGATGTTCGCAGCTCCCGACTTGCTTTTGCGCTACAAAGTATGATACATCCCCTATGTTTGCCATCAAGCCTAGAGGGGATGGATGGATTGATCTATTAAATGTGCTGGTGGACTGGCAGCATAACAAATCTAGAGCTCACAGTACGCAGTTGCAAATGATGTGCTACTGCTCAATGAAGTAAACGGAATGTACCACAGCAAAATCTATTGCAATAAAACGTAAGAAAAACATAAGGCAACTTATATCTTAAAAATTCTGCATATATTTCATTTACTAATTTACTTTTGGTAACTGCAGCTTAGTAATTCCTCCCACTTGGTATAAGACGGTCTCCTGTGTCCGTCAAAACACAATTGAACACACTGAGCCGCATTTATTCACAATCACAACATGAAACATGTATTGAGTATAGACTTCCTAGTATGGAAACAGGACAAGGTGGTGGCATCACTACACTACATGCAAAGTTTGACCACTATACCGGAAAATATATGTGTCGGCATGATAGTTTAATTATGGGAGATTGAGCCCGCAACTCTGTGACAATAATATGTGATTTTGTCGTAGCTTTACAAAAGAAGACTTCGTCAGTTCGTCGAACAGTGAAAGTCGTCTTTGTGCCAAAAGCGTCCTTCAGATCACCATTATCCAAATAATGATGTTAAAATAGTGTTGATGTTGCGGATAAACTTCAATGTGAGTGATGCGCAGTTATGCTTTTTGTCAATGAGAAAGGGACATTTACTCTATCTTTATGCTTCACTATCGGTTTCATAGTATTACTTTTTAAGTACGACCAGGGTAACTGGACACCAAATTAATGTCAGTTAAGTGCCATGTTTGGGATTTATCTTGAGGATAATGACCTTAAGTCTTCAATATGTTGCCGGCTGATAATCTGGCAAACGTACAAGCAAATATTTTAAATTATATTACTGAATTATATAGTTTGTGACTTACGCCATTTTGCCACTAGGCTATTACAGCAAGAGTCACAGCTCATGATCTGTAGTGATGTGACACTACAGACAGCTAAGCCCAAGCTAGGTTGTCCACAGCTCCTGCTCGAATCCCTTTCAAAATCCGTTTTATTACTTTTAACATGAGATGAGTTTTTAAGCTTTGAATATGTTAAACTTTACAGCTCAAAACACACCAGATCTTCCAAAACTATGTCTATGATGCCGTTTGAGAATGTCGGGGTATATATTTTATAAATTTGGTTATGTCCAATCTGCTACTTACACCAATTTTGTAATGGTTCTTTACATACAAGCTGGCCATAGCAAGTCAGTTAGCATGCATGGATTTTACATTGAGTGTCCATTGTATGGTATTCATATGTTACAATAAACATAGTTGAATGTCAAAATCTCTTTTTATATTATATACTGAATTATGATGTCAGTTACGCCCTTTTGCCACCAATTATCAAGACGCCAGCAACGAAGCTCGGGGAAGATGTTAACTTTTGTCTCGTACGAATACTAAAATGATTTTCATATCTATGAATGTCAATAAGTTGTTGAAACTGAAAATAACATATCTTTGTCACTAAAGCCCTTATGCCACCATGTGTCAAGACACACTGGTCGAAGAAAGGGAACAATTTCACGTTTCCGTTGTATGAATACATAATAATTTGCAGTTGCACATACATATGTCAAAATGTATTGAAATTTGAAATTATTGAAAATATCATATTTTTGGCACTTACGCCCTTTTGCCACGCATGAGTTTGAAGCTTATGACTGATTTTAAACTTTACTTTCGTAGAAATATTTAATAATTTGTAGATATTCGTGTAAAAAAATGGTTGAAAATGAAAATAACAAATTTTGGCACTTACGCCCTTTTGTCACTATATCTCAAGACGCACGCGGCGGAGCTTAGGGGACTTTTCAACTATTGTTTAGAATGATCAACTGAACATGTGTGCAAATTTTCAGCTTGTTCGGAATTTTGTCCGGGTACACCATACAAAATTTTCTTCCACTCCTGGGCTACATGTAAAATTTAAACAAAATCAAAAATCAAGGCGCAACATTTTTATTTATTATTTGCTCATTACACATGGAATGACCCAACAGAAATGTGTTTTTACTTCCAGGAAAACCTAAAATATACCAAAACAGATGACGTTCGGCTATTGGGTCGAGTTCCATTAGCTGAACACTCCGCTCCGCCGCCATTGAAACTTCATGTTATTCGTGAAAATTCATTTTGACTGGAATAAAATTCAATAGTAGGGCCTAATAGACTATTACACTCACATAAAAGTTAAACACATAGCCTAAATAAATAAACTGGAACCCTGTTGTAATTTTCACACGTTGCATTTTAGCATTTATTTGTAAATTACGTAGTTTTGGCCGTGATATGCACTATGCATCTATGTCGCCATCTTGAGCAGCTCGGCTAGGATGTTCGGCTATTGGCGACATTGCTTTACCGGTACTGATATTACTTTGACTTTCGAGTTTGATTATCGACTTCACAGAGCATTTATGATTGGCCGACATGTTTTAAACTAGGAAACGCTCAGTTGGACGCGTTGATAAGCGAGCACGTGCTATAGCTAGACCCACATTGCACATTTTTTAAAATTTTAAAAATTTGCGACGTTCGCAGTCCACGAAGCCATGTTTCCAATATTATTTATTATTGGCAAGGTATTTGGGTAAACCCGTGTGTAAACCTTTACTTTGTGGATAAAATCCACTGCCATCTAGAGGACCTTGACATTATTTCTTTGGGAAAACTATTTTAACTATTTGGTAACAACAAATAATACACTGCTTCCTCGATAGTATTTTGATTTCTTCTAGGTGGCAGTGCATAGTGACCAGAATTCTCGTGCGAATTTTCGTTGCCATTGTAAATTTACTTTTGTTAAAATGTAATTTCCATCTACACTACTTATCAGATCAAAATAAAATTAACATATTCGTGACCGGACGGACAATCTAAATGATTTGGCCATCTCAGATTTTGTCGCCGTTTAGTTTGAAAAAAAAACTTTCGATAAACTTTTATGTAACTTTTTAAGCGAGCGTTTCCATTTGACTCTGCCGGAAAAATTAGTCACTGGGTTTTTTTTTTTTTGTATGTCTCGCCATAACGTTCGAACGCAGGCTCGGATCGAGTTGAAATTTTGACCATCTGCAAGCTTTGTTCTCGATTGAATGCCATTAGTTTTGTGGCAAAATCGTTCAAAAAGTTAAAAAGTTACATTAAAGTTAACCGAAAGTTTTTTTTTCAACTAAACGGCGACAAAATCTGAGATAGCCAAATCATTTAGAATGTCCGTCCGATCACGAATATGTTAATTTTATTTTGATCCGATAAGTAGTGTAGATGGAAATTACATTACGGTATAACAAAAGTAACGTTGCCATGGCAACGAAAAGACGCGCAAAGTTTCTAATGCACTGCCACCTAGAAGTAATCAAAATACTTTCGAGGAAGCAGTCTATTATTTGTCAACAAAGAGTTTAAATAGTTTTCCCAAGGAGTCAAGGTCCTCTAGATGGCGGTGGATTTTATCCACAAAGTAAAGGATTACACACGGGTTTACCCAAATACCTTGGCAATAATAAATAATATTGGAAACATGGCCCTGTGGACTGCGAACGTCACAAATTTTAAAATTTCAAAAAATGTGCAGTGTCTAGCTATAGCACGTGCTCGCTTATCAACGCGTCCAACTGAGCATTTCCTAGTTAACTTTTTGAACGATTTTGCCACAAAACTAATGGCATTCAATTCAGATCGAAGCTTGCGGATGGTCCAAATTTCAACTCGATCCGAACTTCCGTTCGACTGCTATCATGAGCCAAAAAATCTGCGCGACTTTCCGTTGCCATGGTAACAGTAGTTTGTTATAATGTAATTTCCATCTACACTAGGCCCTACTTATCGGATCAAAATAAAATCAACATATTCGTGACCGGACGGAAATTCTAAATGTTTTGGCCATCTCAGATTTTGTCGCCGTTTAGTTTGAAAAAAAACTTTTGATTAACTTTAATGTAACTATTAAACTTTTTGAACGCATTTTACCACAAAACTAATGGCATTCAATCGAGAACGAAGCTTGCGGATGGTCAAAATTTCAACTCGATCCGAGCCTCCGTTCGAACGTTATGGCGAGACAAACAAACAAACAAAAAAACAAAAAAACAAAACAAAACAAAAAAACAAAACCAGTGACTAATTTTTCCGGCAGGGTCAAATGGAAACGCTCGCTTTGCTCGCTTAATCAACCAATGACTCAATGAGGTGTAGGCCTCGCCTAGGGAAGCCAAAAACAAAACCCAGTCGCCTGACGTAATAATTGAATGTAAATAGAAGTGTTATTGCTTGTAGACACGGATGGCGGTACGATTTTTTACTAAAGGTGTTCGGCTATTGGGTAAGGCCTATAAGAGAAGAAAGGAAGAGACTGGAATGTGGTGGAAAAAGGATTGGAGGCAGAAGAGACGAAGGTGGAGAGGCCAATCTTCAATGAAGACACAGTTCAGAGATGGCTGTGGCAACAGATAACCTAATGATGATCATTGCTACGTGAACGTGCTACCTAGCCTAGGGTTACCGGTAGGGCTGTGCGAGTACTCGATTTCTCGAGCTTTTTCGAGCTTCAGTTTTGAGCTCGCGCCGAGCCAAGCTTGATTTTAGACTCGATTTATTCAAGCCGAGCCGAGCTTGGCTTTATGCTCCATTTATTTGAGCCGAGCCTACAAAAACACGCAGTACACACGCTTAATTTCATCAACACTCGACAGACATTCTGTCAACAAACAAAGACTTTCGCGGAAGAATGCGGCAGCCTGAGCCACCGATCAACAGTCGACTCGACGCAGTAGAATGCGATAGGCCTAAGCCTAGAATGCAAACGTGTGTCTCTCTCTCTCTCATGTGGGAAAACCTATCACACTATTGACCGCGCTGAAGCTTTCGTCGCAAAATAAGCCTAGGAAAGAAAGGAGATTTAAGCCAAGGAATAACAATCCAATGCGTCGTGATCGTAGAAACATGATCACATCGCAATAATTCTTCATCCAACTAGTTCCACACCGACCATCTTTGTTCTTGGTCAGCTGTGAGTTGAGTTGGTTGGATTGACCCGAAACGCGCACGTAGTTCGCGCAGGTGTCACGTGTTGGCTTACAACGCGATCTGTTGTCAACTCGAGTTACTCTTGAGCAGAGTCGACAAAGAAGTTTCCCCGGGTCTTCTTTATTGATTCTGCAGGCAGCGGGCACGCTCCGCGGGAAAGATCGCATCGACGTAGCGTGTAAAATAATAAACCCGTGAATTAGCCTAAAAACGGTCGCGATAAATACCCTGATCTTAAAATCGTCTCCGAGTAATTTCTAGAACCGGGTAGGGGAGAAGGTGGAGGAGTGGGACAGGTGGAGGTGTGGTCCACTGAGCCTCACATAAGTAGTTTTCATAATTGAGGGTTAGGAGACAAATTGTGAATTCATTTCAATGCCATCTTCACACTGGTGAAGTTTGAGTCTATTCTGACAGTTGGTAACACTGCTATTGCAGAAAGTTTAAAAACAGGGTTACAAGTGGATGATGGTGTTTTGAGTTGTATTTGTATTTGTGAAGAAAGAAGAGCTATCACAGAAAGGTGAGTTGTATTTCATATAAATTATATGTATTTAAGCTAAATGTTCAGCTATAACAATGCTAATTTCATTGTAGGATTGCATAATAATTAAAAGATAAGTAAAACAATGCACCATGGGGAGGAGTGATCCACTTTTGTGAGGTTATGGGCTCACATTTTTAGAGCCCTGTATCATGGGGAGGAGTGGGACACTATGTTATGACACAAATACTGCCTTTATTGTTTTAGAAATGCCCCGTATTTATTTTAAAAAAGACGGAGAGAGAACCTTCCGATACAAAAACAATGGAATTGGCTGTGAAGAAAATTGTTGATGACGGTAATCATTACGCTCAACCGCTCTTGCGTACAGTTCTTCTACAGTTCAATTCCTTACTCGGATCAGTAGGCCTAATGATTCGAGTTACAAGTTCATAATTTCAAATGAAAAGTTGTATGATGTTGATGATGATGACAATGACATAATAAGACTTTTGCTAAATCCCAGAATCTAGAAGAATCGACGGCCTGTAATATTATGCAACTTGTTCTTGATTTCGATTTCAGACCATTTTCTATGTAGGACCTAGGCCTAATGTTCTCGTTGTAATATGCATACCGCCCTAAGGCCATTTTTCTGTTGATTGACAATCCATTAAAAGTTTACATGGTCAGAATCTGTAATTCGTTGTTAATTGCATCTCATGAATCATAACAAATTCATGCAATCCTGTTACTGTCCCACTCCTCCCTGCAGGGTGTCCCACATCTCCCCATCGCCGGGAGGTGTGGGACACTTTGCAGATGGTTTGAATTTAGATCATAGTACATTATATTGATTAGTTACCGGTAACACTTAAAACTCAACATTATTACATGAACAAAGGGTGTATACAGTACTAGAAAAAAAAATGAACCAAAATGTCACTTTTTCAGCAACATATAAAATTAAATTATTATCCAAAAAGTGTCCCACTCCTCCACCCCCCTCCCCTACCGATGACATCCCTAGAAAATATGTAGCCTAACCATTTTTTAATTATTATTTTTTTTTTTTTAAATTTTTTTTGAAAAAGCTCAGCTCGGCTCGGCTCGAAAATCAAGCTTTTTTTAGGCCGAGTCTCGAACCACGATCGTGGCTGCTGCTGAAAACCTCAGACGCCACGGTCGTGGGATGAAGGTGTATCCCTAGATCCCACGGTGGTAATTTAACATGGTGTTTCAACATACGTGACTGCATGGTTAGTAAATGGGGTTTCTAGTTGAAATTAACCAATATCATTGTATAAATGGTGTTCAGCACATATTTATGTATTGTATTATGTTTTATACATACGTTTTTAACAATAAAATACGTTAAAAGAAGGAAAAAACCTAGCACGATATGCATTCGCGCGCGGATTTAAATTTTAAACGCTTACCACGTAAGTTTTAACAAAATAAACAACTTTTATAACAACCAACAATCAAAGAGAATTACGCATGTTATTATTAGAACCAAGAGGTTTTCTCATTTACACATTTAAAAACCCACAATACTCACCACTTTTACACAATCAAAGAGAATTACGCATGTTATTATTAGAACCACAACCTTTTCTCGACGAGCCCGTGGATTAGGGATGGGCAAAAGCGTGTATCTAACTACACGTGTACACGCTGGCTGTCTGTTCGTGTACACGGGTACTATGAAATATTTTTTAGGATATCTATAAAAAAAAAAAAAAAAAATGCCATGTTTACTTATTTATGTATATTTGACTGGCATTCTGAAGTCTACCGAACGTAAACACGGCAACGGCGTCAGTTCAGTTTATCAGTCAGTAATGACTGGGCTGGCTGATGCAAACGCGTGGTTTGTTCTTTGGCCTTTGGAAGTGAAGGGTGACTGAGGGCGTGGTTGCGACTTGCGTGAGGAAAAGGGGGCGGGGTGAGGAGGGGGGAAGATTAAGCGGTGGCTTTGTGCGCACCAGAGCTGGCAGACAAAGGGTGCGATTTGCGAGAGGATGGGGGAGTGTTCTGTTGGTTCCTATTGTGAAAGGTTAAAAAGGACTTCCGTGACATATTAATGAACAAACATGAAACAATTATTGGTCAAGGCTCGGAGTCGGAGCAAGAAATATTATGAATAAAATGAATTTTAACACATAAATCAAAAACAAACAGCCGAGTGGGAAGCATTGACGGCACTAACGTTGTACTAGACTACTATAAAATAAGAGATAAGATAAGAAGAGAGATGATATGGGGTCGTGGTTTTGGAAAAAAATGGTAAATGCTGATTCACGACTTTTTTTCGTCACAATCGACAGCCCGAAAACAAACGTTCAGAAGAAACAGAAGACCCCGGAGTCGCGAGGAAAGTTTTAGCCACTTTTGGAGTCGAGGGTAATCGTCCTCTGGTTTAACCACCAAATCAAGGATTTTCGTGCATTGCTAGTCGTGGCAAATGTACTAACGTTGAATCTCAGCTGGAAACTATCCATTCGTGATGTTGTTGAGTGGGGGTCTTGTGTATGACTCGCCTAGCAGGAGAGTCATAGCATCTTCGGAAGAGGCATCATCTAATCTCGGCGCTTTCCGTGTCCCGCAAGGCGGGCTCCGTGTCATTGTCTTTATCTTCGTCAGCTCGTTGCACATCATTTTTCCTTGACCATTGCTTGCACACGAAACTTTTTATCCTCTAAGGAAATAAATGGCAAATGCTTATGCCGTTGGGTCGGGGAATGAGGCCAACGTGTGACCCGATAACATCAAGACCATTCAACAACCGTAATCAAATCTTTTTTTCAAGTCTATTGACACTCGAATCTTGAAATTTGATACCGACTCTGAGTCATCATCTTTAGCAAGTAGGTGTTTATGAATGAGAGCATCGAAAAGCGGGCCAACGCAGATGAGGGTTGCACTTTTGTCTGCACCAAGTGCATTTGTCGTCATTTAAGAGTACGAAGCACCGCGAGCATTTGGTCCATGACGAACCAGTTTCTGTCGGACAGCTCCAGCGTGCGAGCGTCTGACACCGACGTAAATGCGCGGTCACTCAGTAATGCCGACACGGCCCAAAAGTTGCTCTACCAGGGGCCTCAAACATATCACATACACTATTCCATCTAGTTACCACGCTCTGGGTCAGTTTGTGTTCGGGTAAGTTGAACTGCTGTTGCTTACCTGCTAGGCCTAGTGTTGCCTTCGAACTTCGTTTGATTTTGAGCCACAAGGGGGCTTGCGGCAGCAACTGTTTTTGTAAAGATTTAACATATTGAGTCCATCATTTATACTTAGCTTTTAACGTGTGGACAGCACAAGCCTGACGCTTTGTACCATATTACAGTCTTTGAGTGCAAGTAAAAATATTGCCGCGTTGTCGGAACACAGCCTAAAAACTTTTGGTTGTAGATCAAACTCACGAATAACATCTCAAGTGCGCGTCGCAAATTGTCTGCGGTGTGGTTTTCCTTCCAGAGCCCGTGTACTTAACACATGTTCTCTAACACCCAATACTTGTTTATGTATTGAATCGTCACTGTCATGTACGATGCCGCCGTCATGGAGGACCAACAGTCTGTTGTTAAGGACCCCGGCTTCAGCTGAGGGGTTAAGTTTTCTTTTCAATTCTCATGAGCAGCGTCGTATTTACGTTTGATTACGGCAGTTATGGTCTTCCGTGAAGGCACGACGTATTTAGGCTCAAGGAAATTGATTAGATTTTTAAAATCATTATCTTCAACTAGTTTGAAAGGCAAAACATTACCTACGATAAGATCGGCAATCAAAGATGTAATTTTGTCAGATTTTGACTTTAAGCATGTATTTGTAGCTGCCGAAAAAAACGACGTAACTTTTGGTTGATCCGTAGCACTCGATTCACTAGTGGTGGAGCTGGAATTTGCATACTGCATCGGATGAACATGTTTTAGATGGTTTACCATAGTTCCTGTGGTGCTAGAATTGTGCAACAGCTCCTTCGCGCACAATCGGCATTTCACCTTCTTCCCAGTGTCCAGCTTATCAAAAAACTTCCACACAAGTGACATTTTAATCAGTCATGCGTCACTCACTAACAAGTCTATAAACACGCGTAAATACAACGAAGCAACGAAGCGGGCAGCGAGCGACTGAGGGGTCTGGACTCTTGAACCGTCTGGAACATGTGGGCTGGGCGGCGTGGGAGGGGGGGGAGGGTGGGGGGGGGTAAAAGGCCACCGTGGCAAAGGGGTCGCAATCAACTTACAGTTTTGCGGGAAGGCGGCGGCGGCGGCTGACTGAAAGAGCTCATATTTCGTAATAGAATTATTGAAATCTGAAATCTCGACCGCCTGAACAAAGTTGGTTGAAACTTTAAAGTCGACGCGTGTAATTAAAAATTTTAAAAATGTACACGTGTACACGTAACCCCTCCCTAACCGTGATCGGTCGTCCCGTCTATTGTCTGCTTTTTTCCCTTGACACCTTTTTGGGGTGACCGAATTTGGGAGCAAACATGGTATTTTTTTTTACCTGCCTTCGCCCATTTGTTTCCGTAAATGCATCTACTTTTAGGTCCTGAATTTTCTTATTAGCTAAAGTTAGAGTGGGAGTCATCCGCAAATAATAGAAGCTGCCCTTTGGATATATTCTCGGGGATGTGTTAATATACATATGAATATTGTGGTTTAAAATGTGGGAAAAGAGGAAAACCTCGTGGTTCTAATAATATCACGCGTAATTCTCTTTGATTGTTGTAAAAGTGGTGAGTACCGGTATTGTGGTTTTAATGTGTAAAAGAGAAAAGGTCGTAAAAGTGGCGAGTATTGTGGTTTTAAATGTGTAAATGAAGAAAAAGGGCGTGGTTCTAAATAACACGCACTAATTTCTTTGATTGTTGTAAAAGTGGTGAGTATTGTTTGGGTTTTAAATGTGTAAATGAGAAAGATCGTGTTTCTAATAATAACACGCATAATTCTCTTTGATTGTTGTAAAAGTGGTGAGTAGCCTATTGTGGTTTTAAATGTGTAAAGAGAAAAGGTCGTGGTTCTAATAATATCACGCGTTAATTTCTTTGATTGTTGTAAAAGTGGGAGTATTGTGGTTTTAAATTTTTAAATGAGAAAAAGGGTTTTGGTTCTAATAATAACACGCGTAATTTTCTTTGATTGTTTTTAAAAGTGGTGAGTATTGTGGTTTTAAATGTGTAAATGAGAAAAGGTCGTGGTTTAAAATAACACGCGTTATTCTCTTTTATTGTTGTAAAAGTGGTGAGTATTGTGGTTTTAAATGTGTAAATGGGAAAAGGTCGTGGTTCTAATAAAAACATGCGTAATTCTTTCATGTTGTTAAAAGTGGTGAATATTGTGTTTAAAATGTATAGGCAAAATGAGAAAACCTCGGGGTTCTAAAAATAACTGCGGGTCGTTCCATGTCAAATCAACAAACTCATTTTCGGTCACTATCTCCGATTTGAAAATTTTTGGCACATGTACTTGTGGCAATGAATCATCATCCCCTATTTTTTTATTTTTTTCGGTCGAGTAGTTTCGAGATACAGGGCTACCAATTTTTAAGTCTGCAGTCTTCGAGCGCGGGAAAATTCCACGGTTTCTTAAATAAATGTTGACTCCATGAAGCTATAATGTTGAGTGATAGCTTGAATGAAAGGTAATTTAAATATCTATCCAACTCCCAATAAAATAATTGAGTAATTTTACACCCAAACAAAATTTTTTGTGAATAATGCATGTCTGAGGTCAAAGGTCAATATCATAAAAGCTCCATCTTGGATTTAGTTCAGATTTGGAATAAGTGTTGTTAAACATACTTTCAAGTGCCCACAAAAATTCGGGTTTGGGCCACTAACACATTTTTATGTTATAGTTGATTTAACCATGACATGCACAAGCTTATTTAAAGTAGGTAGTACTATATTGTTTATGCACATTTTCTTTAAATTTAAAGGTGTTGGCAAAATTTATAGGGGTGGGTAGGTATGTGTAGGATTTTTAATAGTATGAATTTAAAAATTGTCTAGATATATCAATGGCATCTGATGCCCTCCTAATTTTAAATCTGGCTACTAGAAACCCAAAATAGTGGGATTTCCGTGTGTGATATTCTAAGAAGTCTGGGATTTCCAATTCAAACTCTACAATGCCACTCTTATAATGCCTTCAGTTGAAAGTTGAATGTTGCAAGAGAAGGAAGTTCTGTGCTATGGGTTCAATGTTTGTTTGAATTTTATTACAAATTGTTTAAGCAGTCTTATTAACAATGTAAGCAGTGTGGATATGGTACAAGCCTTGACATTAAGAGAAGTGTTTTAGTGTTTCATGTTCACAACTTTTTCAATCATGTTTTTCTTTTGGAGTTCATAATCAAGAAGCTTGTGATGTCGAGACTCCTTTTAAATGTGCATCTGCCCTTGAAAAGGAGAGTTTATTGTTGCTTAATCAACGCACTAATTGTGACGATATTTTAAGTGTTTGTATGCTTCACGGAGTCAAATTTTTAAAACTTTTTTCTCTCATCAAAATCATGTTGTGACCCCACTTTTAGTGCATCCACAAGAATCCAGACGAAAAATTTCTCAGAGAAATGCTTCTGCTGATGTAGAAAAGTTCAAAGATATTATTAAACTTATACCCGGAAAAAAAGTGTGTTTCATGTAGAAAAGCTCTATTAAAAAGATTGAGTGAATACGGGAACCATAAAGAATGTATTGTGCTCCTGAGAAAAGTGACCACGGTAACATCACAGATGATGACTTTGTAGTAAAAGAGTTTGAATCGAAATCATTAACAAGTCTCTTCATTGGCTTGGTGAGTCTCCAATTGATACAACTAAATTAAAAAGTACAGTGTATCCAAAGAGAAAATTCAACAAAATAAAGTCGCAAGTTAAGAAAAAGCTAAAGTTTGATTTCACCTGCCGGCTCGGGGAATACTTTGTTCATCATCATCAGAAGAGGAAAAAGTGCACAGAAGATAACAACACGAGCTTTTACAACTGAAGAAAAGTTTAATTCTGCCACAACCAAGAGTGAAAAGATAACTGTTCTTTCTGTACTTCCTAAAAACCTGGAGTGTACGAAGAGTGCAAGAAGAATTTGGAGCATCGAACTATATGGTGGGAAAACAAAGAAACTAGTAGAAGAGAAGGGCATCCTTTTTCTCCAAATCCAAAACCCGGAAAAACTTTGTCAGTTGAAGTTGCCAAGGCCATTCAAGATTTTTATCAAGACGATGATGTGAGCAGACTAATGCCGGAATGAAAGACTATGTATCGGTAAGAATAAACGGGAAAAAAAGACACTACCAAAAAAGACTAATTTTAGCTAATTTAAAAGAAATATACTTGGCTTATAAAACTAAGTATCCAGAGTCGAAGATAGGATTCTCTAAATTTTCCGAGCTCAGGCCCAAACATTGCACCTACCAGGAGCATCCGGTACACACGCCCTTTGTGTATGTACCGTACATCAAATGTCAAGTTGATGATGTTGGGAGGTAAATTGGCATTTATGCCCATGCCGGAATCAGGAACAAACTTTCAAACCCTATCATCACGTCTTAGCTCAAATGATTTGTAATCCATTAAAAACTAATTGTCATCTTTGGGAATTGCTCGTTTTGTCCAGGCAAAAGAAAAAATTAAACATGACCTAGAAAACCTCTTTGAAGAACACTTAATTGATGAGTCACATACAAAAAAATGGCTGACAAGGACCCATGTGCTTTGGAAACAATTCAAAAGCCCGTAGAGGACTTTTTCGACAGTTTTGTCGAAAAAGTTGAAGCTCTTCGAAACCATGATTTTATTGCCCAAAACAGCAAGCTGCTTTTTTGAAAGACAAAAAAGCAACATTACTGCCTGGAGAAGTGATAGTTTCTGGAGACTTTGCTGAAAATTATTCCTTCGTAATCCAAAATGCTGCCCAGGGATTTCACTGGAATAATAGTCAGGCTACGCTGCACCCTTTTGTTTGTTATTACCTAGACGAACCATCACGGACAGACCAACGTCTTCTTCCATCCAAGCTGAACCCACTCTTAAACATCTCAGTGTTGTGTTCATTTCTGATTCTCTCATACATGACACTGCGCTGTGCACACATTCCAAAAAAAGCCTCATACCCCTACTTTGCGAGAAAATTGGAAATTTAAAGTAAAATTTTTTACTTTTCTGATGGGGCCTGCCTCCCAGTATAAGAATAAAAAGAATTTCCAAAACATTTGCCTCCATGAAATGGACTTCAAGATATCAGCAGAGTGCATTTTTTTTTCCAAAAATCTCATGGCAAAGGTCCATGCGACGGAGTGGGTGGAGCAGTCAAACGCTTGGCAGCCAGAGCAAGTTTGCAAAGGCCTGATAATAATCAGATTTTGACACCCCAAGATCTGTTTTGATTGGGCAAAAAAAAGTTTAACAAGTAGCATTTTTGTATTTGTTCCAAAATGAAGAAATCGAAACTAACAGAGAAGCTCTGAATGCAAGGTTTTAGTTCCTCCAAGCTATTCCTGGAACACGCAGCCTACATGCATTTGTGCCAATCTCTGAGAACACATTACGCGTTAGGAAGTTTTCAACATCGGCTGACAGTACTGTCGAGGCAAAATCATCGAAGACCACCATTTGCATTGAAGACATAAAAAATTTTGTTTCAGTTTTATTATGGTCAGCAATGGTGGCTTGGTTTCATTTTAAACAAAAATCCTGTACAAATGAAGTAAAAGTACGGTTTCTTCATCCACATGGACCTTCTCCATCGTTTACTTTCCCACTAAAGATGTAAATTTAAACTTTGCTGAAAGTGAATCCCACTTTGCCAAGGTGGAACTGGGAGGATCAACTGGACGTCTACAAGAAAACCCCGATAATAAAAGGGAAAAAGCAGCTACGAGAATGTTATGAAAAGGTTCCGAAGTAATTGGTAAGCTAGCCAAAGGGAAAAAAACATACCCAGTATTTTTTTGAAAAAAAATTACGCGAATTCTTTTTTGTTTGGCAAAAGTTTTTTTTTTTTTTTGTAAACTAGTGGTGGGCCCAAGCGTTTAAATCCCGCGCGGGAATGCATATCGTGCTAGGTTTTTCCTTCCCTATAACCCCTATTTTATTTTTTAAAAAACGTATGAATAAAACATAATACCATACAAAAAATTGGCTGAACATTTTTTTAACAATAATATGGTTTTTCCCAAACTGGAAACCCCTTAACCCATGCAGTCTTAAGTTTAAAAAATCCATGTTAAAAAAAAAATTTCCACCGGGGATAAGGGATACACCAAAATCCCACGACCCTGGCGTCTGAGGTTTTCAGCAGCAGCCACGATCGTGGGACGAGACACTCCTTTTTTTAATATCGGCTCGGCCCATCGACTTTTAAAATTTTAGGCTCGCCGCCCTAGTTTCGGTAACTTACTTTTTAGTTAGGGGGGCCAACTTTTAAACACTGCAATGTTAGGGGAAAAAAGGGAGGTTAGGGAGTGTGGGTGGGGAGGGGCGCAAAACGCGGGTTTTACAATTTACCATTTTAATTCGCGCCCCCCCCCCCCCCACCCCCTGACCCACTTTTTCCCCCAAATAGCGTTTAACAAGTTGGACCCCCCTCCAACGGGAGAGTAGGGCCCCACCCGGGGTTTCCACACCTCAAGTTTTCATGGGGCAAGACCAGCTTTAAATCTGACATTTGGGTAGGCCTATGAGTTGGGCTAGGCCAAGCTATAGGGGGCTATATCTAGGCCTACTTCAATAGGCCCTAGCAGTTACCTAGGGTAGGTAGCCAGGGTAAGCCAGGGGGCTTGGAAAAACCCCTAGGCCCTTTTTGCCTAGGCCTATGCTTGGCGGCCCCGTGTTTAGACCAGGGAAAACTGTGGGCGACGAGGACCGGGGGGCCCAAAAAATTACTTCCATGAATAGCACTTTGAGTGTCTAGAGGGCCTTTGTGTAGGACCCTAGGCCTACGGACGGCTGGGCCAGGAGGTTAGGTTGCCCCTAGCTAGGGCCTAGGTCAGGGATGCCTAGAAGCTAAGGACAGGTCGGGTTTAGCTAGGTTTACCTGTAAAAAGTTTATGCCAAAAACGCCCAACCACGTTCGCACGCGTGATTTTAAATTTAAAAACAAAGATAACCTAGTAATCTAAATTTTTTAAATTTACTCAAAGCTGTTTGGTCAAAAACAAAAGGTACAGAACCCACAGCCAGGGAATCAAAAACGATCACGATCTTTTTAGCCCACTCCCATTAAATATTTGGGAAAAAATTAACGGTAATACAACTTTTGGGTAATAATAAAAGTGAATATTAGTTTTTAAATTTGTTAGATAAAAAGACAAAAACTGTCAGTTGACCCTGTGTTTTTATTGTATTTACTTATCGGCCTTTTCCATAGTTGCGGGGGTTTTTTGGACACATTTCACATTACAAACCCGCCAAAATGCTTTTTAAATTACAAATTGAAAAACCAGACATTGTATACATTCTTGTTGCCCCAAATGTACAAATACACCAAATTTCAATTTTTTGTGACTTAAGAAATCGGTAAAAGAAATTAAAAAAAAGGGTTGCGGGTTGCACTTTTTTCCCCGTATTTACACCCTTACATGAACATGTGCAAAAGTCTGTGAATATAGGACCCCTTGGATAGGGAACTATTTTTTCCTAAAGCATTATAGAACACCCTTTAAAATAAAATATAAGAAATAGTGGCTCAAAATAATTTAAAAGCCGATTTATGATGGTTTGAAGATGTTGCGGGTGTGACAAGGAAATGTTGCGGGTGTGACGTAGTGCACAAATATAACATTAAATACGAGTTTTTGTATGTAGAATATAATTTGGTTGGCAGTTTTGTTACACGTACTTCATGAATACTCAATACTAAAATGTAAGTTAACAAATATGCATGCTAAATATTATAGTATTTAAAAAAGGCAGTCATTTCTCAATCCCCAACAAGCCACCTTCGAACCAAGACAGTCCAATAACGAATCACAGCGAATCCTCTCATTTCAAGCGACAACTAACCCATCTCAAAAATCGCTAATCCAGGAAATTGAGAGTGACTTATTTGATGCACCAGCCCACTACGCACTGATACACTGCGTAGCTAAAGACCTAAGGCTATCAGCGGGAATTGCAGCGAAATTCAGATCCAAGTTTGGAGGAATAGGTTTTCTCAAGTCACAGAATGTTAGTGTCGGTGGCGTGGCTTACCTTCACGCACAAGATAGATTAATCTGTAACCTAATAACTAAAGACTTGTCCAAACAAAAACCAACATACGCGGCGCTAAACGATTCGCTGCGGAGTCTCCGTTCATTCTGTGAATTCTACAACATTAATCACTTGGCCATGCCTAGACTAGGCAGTGGCCTAGACGGCCTACAATGGAGTGAAGTGAGAAGATTAATCTACAATAACTTCTCAAGTTCTCGCATTCAGATATTAATCTGCTATAGGCCTATAAAAAATAAAACTAAAAAAACTAATGGCACTGAGACATCTGAAAGCCGACTAGGATCAGAGGCTCCAGTAACCTCTACACAGGCCGCCAAGCTTTTGTCGGATTCCAATGTATTTGACAGCCCAGCCCAGTCCAATGGTCCGGGTAAAGTCCAGGCCACAACAGGGTTGGAGATAGCCGGCTGCCCGTCCCTGCCCGAGGGTCCTGGTAACGCTGAATTATCTGCGGACGCCAAGGACACACCCGTGTTTGAGACCGCCAGCTGCCCGTCCCTGCCCGATGGTCCTGCCCTACTGGAAAAAAATATAGAAACATATTGGGCTCTATAGGTATATGTATATCTATGTATGTATGTATATGATTCTATATGTGTTATCTCTATAGGTCTTTAAATATACCTATAGGAATCTATAGGGTGTTCTATAGGGTTTTAAATGTACCTATAGGAATCTATAGGGTTTTGCTTTAGGTTTCATATAGTGTATTTGTCACTTTTCATATAGAATCCTATACCTTGTATGAACATATATTATTCTATAGGTCACAACGAAAAAGTGAAAGCCATATGTATGTATAGGATTTAGAAGGTTATATATTGAGAAAGCTATAGGTAACAATAGGTATCTATGCACATATACATGTATAAGTGTTTATAGGACATTATAGGACCCTATAGTTATCGATAGGGGTTTACTCGTTTGTATATTAATTATATGTGTATGTCTATATAATATTATGTAGGTACGTATAGAAGGGAAATAAACAGGTTTCTATACATTTTTATATGCGGTTATATGTACATATGTGTCAATACACAATTCTATAGGTAAGTATACGTTCTTATATTAATTTATATGTATGTCTTTATAATATTAGTAGGTACCAAAGGGTCCTACAGGTTATATACATTTTTATAGGTTCAGGCTATAGGTTTCATATAGTGTATTTGTCACTTTTCATATAGAATCCTATACTTTATGAATATATATATATTATTCTATAGGTATCTATAGGCCACAATGAAAATGAGAAAGCCATATATGTACCTATAGGATTATATACGGCTGTATATTGCGAAAGCTATATGTATCAAAAGGTATCTATGCACACATACATGTATAAGTGTTTTTTACGACATTACAGGACCCTGTTATCGATAGGGTTTTACGTTTGTATATTAATTTATATGTGTATGTCTATATAATATTATGTAGGTACGTATAGAAGGGATAAAACAGGTTTCTATACATTTTTATATGCGGTTATATGTATATGTTATTATAATATTCTTAAGGTGCCTATAGAAGGGTCCTACAGTTTTCTATACATTTTATATGCAGTTATATGTATATGTTATTTAATATTTTTAAGGTACTTATAGGTACAAGCCCTACAGGTGAAAAAAAGTTAAATAACAATGGGTAACATGGTTACTAAGGCTTCTAGAATGAATCTGAAATAGTTTTGTTTGAGATTAGTCACAATAATTAATCAGGTAAAAGTAGTTTGCTCTCTCAAGGAATTTTAATTTCCATTGAATCTGAAATAAATAATCGTATTATTGATCAGGAGTGAATCAGGATGCTCACTTTTGGCCTGTAGAATGAATCTGTAACAGTTTTATTTGAGATTAGTCACAATGGTTTACTCTCCTCAAGGCATGTTGATTTGCATTCAATCTGAAATAAATAATCGTATTATTAATTTAGGATGTTCACTCTTACTAAGGCCTGTAGAATGAATCTGGAACAGTTTTGAATGAAAATAGTCACAATTAATCAGGTAATATGGTTTGCTCTCCTCATGCGTGATGTTAATTTGCATTCAATCTGAAATAAATAATCGTATTATTTAACAGGAGTGAATCAGGAAGCAAACTTTTGGCCTGTAGAATGAATCTGTAACAGTTTTGTTTGAGATTAGTCACAAATCACAAATTAATGGTAATACTAGTAGTTTTTTGCTCTCCTCATGCGTGGTGTTAATTTAAATTCAATCTGAAATAAAACAATTTGTACTAATAATCAGTATGTTCACTCTTCCTTAGGCCTGTATAATGAATCTGAAAGTGAAAGTAAAATTAGATTTTTCATAATCCGATCATTAGTGTACCGGTTTTTTACTTTCCTCAAGGCGTGTTTTCATCTAAAAACAACCAAGGGACTTTTTTGCAATCCTGTAACAATGTTCTGCTTTTTGTCAATAAACCTAAAAAACAGAATAATGAGTTCAATTAGCGACAATCACGGGAAATGTGGATCGCCCTTTCGATCATGCGATTATTTTTCGAATCTTGAAATATTGTTTTGCATGGTGTAGTACAACCTACAAGCCCTGCCTGCCTGCCCTAGCCCTGTTTGCGTTGAAAGCCAGTTTTTTACTGAGCCATCGCCTCGCCACGCATCTCTCGAGTTTGCACCTGCACGGCACCGCTTCGGAAAAGCGTCTCCCCGCCCCTGCTAGTCCTCAACTACCCCCTAGCCATCAGCCAACCTTTGTATTTGGGCTGGGTAGCCTTGAGCGGTAATTTATTCAACGGTTTTGATATTTTCAAATAACCCTTCACAACAGAGATTTTCCGTAAGTTCAGTAAAACTGTGTGTGTTAGGGGTGGGGGTGGGGGGGGGGGGGAATTCAAATTTCTTCCTCCTTGTTGCACCTCTCCCGACAGATGTGGAAATAAATAAATTACGTCCGTGACACCTGCTAGTATTTATTCATTTTAACTGGTCTAGACAAACAAATGGCTATTAATTAATGGAAGTTTTGGGGGAATTTCCAAATCTATGCGCTTTATTATGTCAAAATTTTGGATACAAACAAGGAAATATTATGTCTCCTAAAAATATATTATTTCGTTAAAAAAAAAATTGTTATTTAGAGTCTACCCAGTACCCACTCAGTCATATAACTGATTTTCAGTGGGGGACAGTAAACCAAAGCATTGAATAACCAGTAAAGGGATTGGATACACAAAGACCAAAGCATCCAAGCCAACCCTGTAAGCCCCGACGCAATCGACGAAAGTGAGCGATAACCAACCAAAGATCGATATTTTTGGATGAGCGTAGCGAGCGAAGCGAAGATTCCATTTAACTACATGCAGAAAAAATCCGGAATGTTTTTTTTTTGTATTTTGTGTGTTTGTTAACACGATTCGACCTAAACCCAAAACTCCAATTGCGATGAAAATTTGTGGAGGCCTTTTAAATCTCTGAACTTAGAACTGCCAAAGTTTTATGAAAATCGAAAATTTTACGATTTTTTTCGATTTAAAAAATATTTCTTCGGCTTATAACACCTACATGCTTTACCGATTGTAATGATTTTTTCACAGAACCTTTATTTCATGAATTTATATATTCGTGCGAAATTTAAGCGTAATCGAAAAATTATTCTCAAGAAAATCGCAATTTTACGATTTTTTAAATATGTTTTAAATTTATCGACTTATAAACTTAGGCCTACATGCTTTATCCGATTCAAATGATTTTTCACAGAACCTTATTTTATGAATTTTTATATTCGTGTGAAATTTGAGCGTTAATCGAAAATTATTTCTTTATGAAAATCGCAATTTTACGATTTTTTTATAATTTTTTAAATCTCTTCGACTTTATAACACCCACTACATGCTTAATCCGATTGTAATGATTTTTTTCACAGAACGTTAATTTTATGAATTAAATAATAGTGTGAAAATTTTAGCGTAATCGAAAAATTATTTCTTATAAAAATCTCAATTTTATGCTTTTTCCGTTTTTTTTAAAAAAATTACGCTCATCCAACAACGCGCCTGAAAAAGCGCGTGCGAAGCTTTTCCTAATAATATGAAATAAAGTAATCAGTGGTATCCCACATAAAAAAAAATCAGACAAACCTTACACAAATAAAAGCAATGAGAAACTAACAGAAATGCCAAGCTTTTGTACCCTTCACATTTTCGCAAATCTTAATACGTAAATTCACTTTGTCCTGTGCATCCTTGCAAAGCGTACAAAAATTTTATTTGCAACTATTTTTTAAAATGGAAAAGTTTGTGCAAATTTATTTTGACAAGCTTTGCAAGGATGCAAAAGGGCAAAGTGAATTTATGTATTAAGATGCGAAAGTAGGAGGGTACATAAGCTTGGCATTTTTTTTACATCTCATTACTTTTTCAAAAATTTCCCTTACATAAATAAATTTTTTACTAGGGAGCTTCGCAAAAAACTTTTCAGGCGCGTTGTTGGATGAGCGTAATTGGTGCATTTAGATGCCAATTGATATCAGATTTTCTGTTGTTCTGTGAAAAAATCATTACTAAGTCGAAGAAATTTTTTAAAAAACGAAAAAAATCGTAATTTAAAGAAAGAAAAAAATCGTTAAATTGAGATTTTCATGAGAAATACTATTTCAATTGCGCTTAATTTCACACGAATATATTAATTCATAAAATTAAGGTTCTGTGAAAAAATCATTACAATCGGATAAAGCATTTAGGTGTTATAAGTAGAAGAATCTTTTTAAAATCGAAAACAAATCGTAAAATTGCGATTTTCAAGAGAATTAATTTTTCGGTTGCGCTCAAAAACGTAGCAGTTCTTAGTTCAGAGATTTCGAAGGCCTCCAGAAAATTTCATTTCACTTGGAGTATCGGTTTAGCCGGAATCATGTTAACAAACCAAACCCAAAAAATACAAACAGGAAAAAAAAACTAAAAAGAAAGAAAAAAAACTTTTCGGATTTTTCTCCAGTGTAGTAGAATGGAATCTTCGCTTCGCTCGCTACGCTTATCCAAAAATACAATAATTTTATCAAAGTCGATTCAATGATATGGTATTCCCAAATTTAAAACAATAGAATTTAAAAATATCTAGTGGTCCAAAGACTTGTTTTTTGTAAGCTAGGAAAACGTTAAAGTCCCGTCGCGTTGATGGATGAGCTTTTTTGTAAGTTTTTAGTTTGCGTGGGATCTATTAACTTATCAAGTGCCTTTTGAACGCATTGTTGGTGATTGTTGTTAAGTTTCTATTGTTACTTGAAAATTTGTTATTATAAACCTAAAAAAACTCATATTAAAACCTTTATTCTATGGAGTCTGGCTATCTTTTTCAATTTTTTCTTCCAAAAAGCAATATATCACCAATACCTTAATGTCCATGTGAAATATGAACGTTGTGCACCACCCGTTTGGTCAGAATCGGCCCAAATGTCACGAAAATATCGCACAAAAAATCGTAAAAGTACGATATTCATAAGAAATATTTCTTCGATTGTACCCAAAAACGTGGCAAGTCTAAGTTCAGAGATTTCGAAGGTCCCCTCCAATTTTCATCAAGATCACATTTGCCGTTTGCCCGGTAGAGATCGAACAGACAGACAGAAAATCAAGCACACAAAAAAAAACGCGCTACATTTTTTGGGGGTTGGTGAAATTGAAGTCTTCGCTACGCTCATCCAACAATGAAGGTGATCATTCTCAGTTCAGTTCAGTTTGAGTGCAATAAGTAACATTTACTTTGCTTGTTATACAGTACCGGGTATATTTCCCCTTAAAAGTAGAATGAACATAATTCCAGAGGAGATAACGCTTTTACGCCATTATTTGGCAAAATTGAAAGAGGGGGGGCTTAGCTGTCATTCAGCTGATTTTCGCAGCAAGGAGCACGAAATACTTGACGAGAGACGGGTTCGGGAACCCAGTTCTTTGATAGGTCATCAAGGCCTCTATGGCCCATTGCGTCTTGTTGATATAAACATTTTGATGAGTGAGGCTATTTAGTGATAATCGGATCAGTTGACATAGCTGTGAGGGCGTCAACAAACCCGTCTATTATGGTGAAAACTGAGGCTTCCGGTGTATTTGAGGAGGCTGTTAGTTCAGGTCTGGGTTGGGCCAGGCGGCGAGCAGCTGGGGGGCGATTTAAGTTATTAACAACGTCTGCAAATGAATGTTGAGGGTTGAGTGGAATAACTGGTGGCAGGTTACTGTGGTCAGTGGACTTTTGTAGGCTCGACGAGAGGACCGAGTGCCGTGGGGAGTACGAGCAGCCAGGGCGCGGAGGTAGGTGGCGGCATTTGAGATAGGACGCAGGATGGTCTTGTTACAATTGAAGCACTTGGCGGGTTCGGATGGAGACTTTGGGCAGTCTTTAGATGGGTGATAGTCGGCGCACTTGAAACACACCGGAACAACGTGCAGAAGTGTGAAGAGTGTCCAAACTGCTGGCAGTTAAAGCACTGCCGTGGGCCTTTCGGCCCACGATAGCGCTCCACGGTAACTCGGTGGTGGCACACGCGTTCCACCAGGTGAAGGGGATTACCAGGGGCGTTAACTTGCGTAGTGATGACGAACAGAGGCATTGGCTGTCTTTCTCCTCCTCCTTCTTCAGCTCGGTGTGTGAGTTGACGTACGTCCAAGACCGAGACGCCCTGGCTCTGAAAGGGCGGAGAGTATGGTAGCTGTTTCCACTGTGGCCGAAATGCCACGGAGAACAAGCTTCTTAGTTCTCTGTTCCGTCGTTGGGAATGTGTGAAAACATAATTTCTTTTTCCCTTTTAAGTGTGTGATTAGGTCATCATAGGTTTTCCGGGAGTCCGGCTTTATTTGAAAGTGTCACTTGTTGATGATATTGTTACTTTTCCATTGGTAGATGCATTAATTATGCGAATGAGCGAATTATACGTCGGGACACCGTAAACTGTAATGGGGGGTGCTCGGTTCCTTGGGTTTAGGGAGGCGGTCACTGTTGCTTTCACGTATTGAGTTGTGGGTTGAGACATCGTCGCGGAAGTATGCTGTGTTTTGGAGGAGGAGGCAGACGAAGACATCGAGTGAGCATCTCCTGCAGACTGGTCGTGATCCATTGACATGTCTCGACCTGGTTTTAATATATCAACGTTAAGTTCAGGGTAGATGGCTAACCTGAGAGAGAGGCTCGTAGCGATTTGACAAAGCTATGGGCTGGGAAGTGTTATGACTTAGCTTTGATGAAGAAGCAGATGAAGTTGATGGCTGTGAATTGCCGTCGGCGTTTGGGGCCGCCTTGAACCTCTTGTTTAAGAAACTTGGTTTATAACGAAAATCAGTGTCTCCTGGGGAGCAGAATCGTGGGGACCGTTTACTCAGCGGCAATTTGGTCCATTTGTCATTGTTTTTTATTGGTGGCTGGGTGTTGCTGTCCAACAGGGACTGTATCAGTTTCGAAGGAATCATCTTAGGTGGGTTTGTTGACATTGCGTGGCTGGTGTAGGCACTGTACTATGGTAGCACTAGTATTAGGTGTGCGAGTTCGACTTTGGACTGCGCGTATACGGGACCATGACGTCTAGTGAGTGCGCAAGCACCAAGTTCGAGTTATGATTATGTGTACAGATGTTGGCATGAAATATGCAACACTAATAAACCACTGGTTGTAGGGGGGTTTCTTCGCAGAAAGTTCAGTTTCTGGGTTGGATTTTCCTATTTTGATAATAATATGTAACTGAATATACCCTGAAGGGGTAGACACAGGGCCTATAGCAGAGCCCTGTCTGTAGAGTCCACCTCTTCCCCGGGTGGGGGAGGGGAAGCCTTGTTCACTGGGAAATGTATGAAAATACAATATCCTACAAGATATTTAGTGCCTACGGCACAGACTTAAAAAACCTTATAGTACGTTTACGTATGCACTGAATGCACACAACCTTACTTGTATGGTTGGCTGTCGCCTGCCTTGACAAGGTTATGCGATGCTGATAGCACAGTACACAGTAACTAACAGAACACGTCCGACTAGGTCCGTGGTCTAGATGGAACTGTGATCATTCTCAAGTAACTATAGTTACTTGTTGATTATATTCTTGTAAAAGGCTGTTATTTAAACCTTTATTTGGAAGCTTCCAGCAAACTTTTTCAACTTTCAAAAGGCACCTTATCACTGAAAAATATGAACGATTGTATAGCCCCACCCGTTTGGGCAGAACCGCTGGCCGATTGAAACTGACGAATTTGACAGTAGCAGCAAAGTGGTAGGAGCAGCAGTAGTAGTAGCAGTAGTAACATAATTAAAGTGATTTTGAGCATGTTTCAAGCCATTTTTTTCACCAAGAAGGAATGCTCGTACCTCAACCAAATTTGGCATGTGTTGTCAAGTACTTAAATCCCCTCGATTTTGATAGTTTTCAAGTTCACATCACGTTTCATGACGGCTGGATAACACCTCGAAATCACTTTAACTCCGCTTGCTGTATAAGGTGCATGAGTGTGTAGCGCACCACGGCTTGGCTGCGGCGCCCTAACGGGCACCTAGATGGACGGTGCGAACACCCGCGAATCAACGCCAGAATCAACAAGGCCGATTCAGAACAACTTTGAATTTATTATGTGCCTCGTTGCTAGGACGTCTTTAAAGTCACCGTTTACAAACTCAACTGATGGACTGAAGTCCAAATCAAAAGTTAAAAAACTACTGACTATGGCGGGAATTGAACCCTGGACCTTCTGCATTGGAAGCAGATACGCTAACCAAAGACCAACGAGCCACACAAAATTAGTTAATAACTATAACTATGTAATATATATCTGCATATTATTTACGATTAGAGATGACGCCTCCGATTCAAAAATATTAAAATCGGAAATTATTGGATGAGCGTAACGAGCGAAGCGAAGATTCCATTTAACTACACTGGAGAAAAAAATCCGGAATGTTTTTCTTTTTTTCCTGTTAATATTATTGTGTGTTTGTTAACACGATTCCGGCTAAACCGATACTCCAATTGCGATGGAATTTTATGGTGGCCTTCGAAATCTCTGAACTTAGAACTGCCACGTTTTTTGAGCGCAATCGAAAAATAATTTCTTATGAAAATCGCAATTTTACTATTTTTTTTTCGATTTTTAAAAAAATTCTTCGACTTATAACACTAACATGCTTTATCCGATTGTAATGATTTTTTCACGGAATCTTTATTTTATGAATTTATATATTCGTGTGAAATTTGAGCGCAATCGAAAATTATTTCTCATGAGTCGCAATTTTTATGATTTTTTTTCGTTTTTTTTTAATTTAAATCGACTTATAACACCTACATGATTTATTTGATTGTAACGATTTTTTCACAGAACATTATATTATGATTTAATATATTCGTGTGAATTTTGAGCGTAGTCAAAAAATTATTTCTTATAATAATCGCAATTTTTACGCTTTTTTCGTTTTACGCTCATCCAGCAACGCGCCTGAAAAAGCGTTTGCGAAGCTTCCTAGTTAATTTCAAACTACATAATATCTATGCTGATGGTGATCTCATTAAAATAGTTTATAGATTAGTCACTACGGTTTAGCGAATGTAACTTGGTACGCCCGTAGGGTCTTGTGTTAGCCTACTTTGTAGACCAACACTTCATTATACAAAACTTGTTTTCATCCATAATAATAATTTCATACCATAATTGGATGAGCGTAGCGAGCGTAGCGAGCGAAGCGAAGATTCCATTTCACTACACTGGAGAAAAAAATCCTGAATGTTTTTTTTTCTTTCTTTCTTTCTTTCTTTCTTTTTTTTTTGTATTTTTGTCTGTCTGTTAACACGATTCCGGCTAAACCGATACTCCGATTGCGATGAAATTTTATGGATGCCTTTCGAAATCTCTGAACTAAGAACTCCCACCTTTTTGAGCGCAATCGAAAAATTTTTTCTCATGAAAATCGCAATTTTACGATTTTTTTTTTTCGATTTTTTAAAGATTTCTTCGGCTTAAACTCCTACATGCTTTATCCGATTGTAATGATATTTTTACAGAATCTTAATTTTATGAATTGATATATTTGTGTGAAATTTGAGCGGAATCAAAAAATTATTTCTCATGATAATCGCAATTTTACGTTTTTTTTTTTAAATTTCTTAGACTTATAACACCTACATCTTTATCCGATTTTAATGATTTTTTTCACAGAACCTTAATTTTAAAAATTAATATATTCTGTAAAATTTGTGCGCAATCGAATAATTATTTTTTTATGAAAATTTCAACATTACGATTTTTTTCCTTTTCTTAAATTACAATTAATTTAAAAAAATTAAGTTAATTTTTTTATTAATTTGATTTAATTTAAAAAAAAATTTTTCAACAAAGTTCTGATTTTTTCACAGAACAACCGAAAATCCGCATAACACATGGCAGCTCAATGCACCAATTACGCTCATCCAACAACGCGGCGGGACTTAAGCGTTTCCCTAGTTTTATGTAGATCTACGAAAAAATAAATTTCCTATACTTACAGGAAACTATATTCTCCGATAAATCATTATTCAAAAAGATACCTACTAAAACAAAATATACATATTGCTATACCTACTGAAACATATTATTCCTGAAATTGTTACAGGGACCTATAGTCTCGTTTATTTTATTATACCTATACTTGAACTTATAGGTTCCTCAAACAACAGGAACATACAGGAGTCTGTTATATCATATTTATAGATGACTACTAAAAACATACAGGTTCTTGATTCTTACTGGAACCTATAGCCTCGTATATATAATTATACATATAGATACCTACTGAAACATATAGGTTTCATGGTAGGTACATACAGGAACCTATAATCTCGGATATATAATTATGCATATAATACCTCTGGAACATACAGGTTCCTTATTCTACAGGGAACCCATAGGCCTCGTATATATTATTATACATATAGATGCCTACTTAAACATATAGGTTCTTGATTTTACAGGAAACCTATAGTCTCAGGGATATATAATTATACTATAGAAAAAAACCTACTGTAAACAAAACAGTTTCCTCAAAGCATACAGGAACCTATAGGCTCGTATTTATCATTTACATATAGATACCTACTGGAACATATAGGTTTCCTTATAATTTCCCGGAACCTATAGCTCTGATAAATTTTTTACGTATAGAAACCTACTTTAAACATATAGGTTCTTGATTCTTACGGAAACCCAGGCTCGTATTTATCATTAAAAACATATATTACCTACTGAAACATACAGGTTCCCTTATAATTTCAGGAACCTATAGCCTCTGATAAATTATTTTACGTATAGAAAACCCACTGAAAAATATAGGTTCCTTATTCTTAAGGAACCTATAGTCTCTTAAATATGATTATGCATATAATACCTCGGAAACATATGGTTCATGGTAGTACATACAGGAACCTATGTCTCGTATATATAATTATGCTATAAATACCTACTGGAACATACAGGTTCCTTATTCGTACAAGAACCTATAGTCCCCGTATATATAATTATACATATAGATTTCCCCACTAAACCATATAGGTTCTTAATTCCCTTTCAGGAACCTAATTAAGTCTTGTATATATAAATTATACAATAGATACCTACTGTAACATACGGTTTCTCATGCTACAGGAACCATAGGCTCTATTTATCATTTATACGTATAGAAACTTACTAAAACATATAGATTCCTTATTCTTACAGGAACCTATAGCCTCAGATAAATTATTACACGTATAGAAACCTACTGAAACATATAGGTTCCTTATTATTACAGGAACCTATAGTCTCGTATACCTACTGGTAAATACAGGTTCCTTATTCTTACAAGAACCTATAGATTCCCCATAAATATTATATGTTAAAAAAACCTACTGAAACATAAGGTTTTCCCTTTCTCTTACAGGAACCTTATAGTCTCCGATAAATTATTATACGCGCATAGAAACCGAAATGAAACATATAGGTTCCTTATTATTACAAGAACCTATAGTCTCGTATATATAATTATGCATATAGATCCTACTGGGAACATACAGGTTCCTCATGCATACATGAACCTATAGGCTCGTATTTATCATTATACGTATAGAAACCTACTAAAACATATAGATTCCTTATTCTTACAGGAACCTAAAGCTTCCGATAAATTATTATACGTATAGAAACCTACTAAAACTATAGATTCCTTTTCTTACAGGAACCTTTAGCCTCAGATAAATTATTATTCGTATAGAAACCTACTGAAACTTATAGTTTCCTTATTCATACAGGAACCCATAGCCTCAGAATAAATTATTATACGTATAGAAACCTACTGAAACTTATAGATTCCTTAATCTTTTCAGGAACCTATAGCCTCAGATAAAATTATTTTACGTATAGAACCTACTGAACTTATAGATTCCTTATTCTTACTGGAACCTACAGCTTCCGATAATTTTATAAGTATAGAAACCTACTGAAAAATATCGAGTCTTTATTCCTACAGGAGCCTATAAATTCCAACAAATTATTATACGTCTAGAAACCTACTGAAACATATAGGTCTAACAGGAACCTATAGAATCATATTGAATTTTATTGTGTTCCGTAGGATTTTTTTCACCTAGCATTTCAGTGTCTTATGTTTTTCCTTTTCAGTCCTATTAATACTATACCCCAGGAAAAATATAACCCTGTATTTTTTATAAGTTACAAATTACACCTATAGGATTCCATTCATCATATACACACCTATGCAAAACCCACAGGGAAAACATAAAATTCTATAGGGTGTCTAAGGTTTTCTATAGTTTTTTCCAGTAGGGTGGTAACGCTGAAGTATCGGCAGACGCCAAGGACACACCCGTGTCTGAGACCGCCAGCTGCCCGTCCCTGCCCATGGGTCCTGGTATTGCTGAACTAATATCGGACGCCCAGGACACACCTATGTTGGAGACTGCCAGCTGCCCGTCCCTGCCCGAGGGTCCTGGTAACGCAGAACTATCGACGATCGCCCTGGCCACACTGGTATCGGCGACCGCCGGCTGCCCATCCGGTCCCGAGGTGTCGGAGACTGCCTGCTGCTTGTCCATGCCCGAGGGTCCTGGGAGCACTGAATTATTGACGGACGCCTTGGCCATACCGGTGTCGGAGACTGCCGGTTGCCAGTCCCTGTTAGGGGCTCCGGGTAACGAAGATCTATCGACGGACGCCCAGGCCGCACCGGCATTGGAGACCACTGGCTTTCCATCCCAATCAGGGACCACAGCCCAGTATGGGACATCTACCCAATCCCATCCTCTTCCCATTGCTAACGAACTCCTCATCAACAAAACATTAAACAAATTATTAACTCACTCTAAAGCCACTCTTAGAACACCTCTTATGCGTACCGCTAAATTAAAGCACAAACTTGTCTCTATTCCCAAACATCCTCAATCGTCTTTTCCAATCAGTTTGCCTCAACCAAAGCCCCCGTAACAACCGAACCCCAACAAATTTCCTTCAAGTCAGACAATTTGCGTAAATCAAAAGAAATAAGCGGCCTCAGAATTCTTTTTCTAAACATTCAATCGGTTCGCAACAAAATTGAGGAGCTAGAACTTCTTGCGAATGACCTTTCCCCCAGTATAGTTTGCCTAGCCGAACATTGGCTTTTGCCTACGGACGTAAACACTTTCTGTATTCCTGGTTTTAATAATACCAGTGTTTACTGTAGATCCCACCACTCGCACGGTGGGGTGGCAATTCTCAGTAAACCGAATCTCAAAGTCGATCCCCTGCCCGATCTTCTTCACTTCTCAGTGGAGAAAGATTTCGAATGCTGTGGATGCTTGTGGCACCTACCCAATCTGCAGGTAATAATAATAGCCATCTACAGATCTCCTCTTGGAAATATCACAACGTTTCTTGATAAATTAGAAGATGTTTTCATAACTCTTACTAAACACTACCCCAAAGCTGAACTTGCTATCTGTGGGGATTTTAACATAGACCTTCTGACTTCCTCCGCGGCGCATTCCCATTTTCTGGACCTTTGTCATTCCTACAACACGTTTGCCACTGTGCACTCCCCAAGCCGAGTTACGGAGAGCAGTAGTACTCTAATCGACAACATTCTAACTTCAATTGATTCCTCTATATGCTCATCCAAAACATTGAACATACATTTCTCAGATCACTTTGCTCTTGTTATGCAACTCAACACCTCCGACCCTTCCCCTCCCATATTCAAATACGGTCGCTCATGCATTTAGTGACTGCAATATGGATTTCTTTTTAACACTTCTCAGCAAGGAAGACTGGTCTAATTTATCTACTACTGACGACGTTAATATCATGTTTGATTTATTCATATCATCCTTTCTATACCACTTTAACTCAGCTTTCCCTATTACATACCAGAAACAAAAGAAGCCCATCCCCAGTCCCTGGATTTCTCAAAACCACAAGATATGTATTGTATTGTATTGTATTGTATTGTAGTCGTTTATTGCCATTGATAAATAAATACAAGTAAATATTTAATTAGGCGTTGACATTTGAGCCTGGATAGGCTAATAATTATTATATTACATAATATTTACATAAGACTAATACTATTTACTATATTTTAACATACCAATAGTGTATTTCAGATACATTTAACATAGACGTTCAACTACGTACTATATTGAAAGTTGATATAGATGTTACTAAAATAGCCATTTAATCCATATTCATATTCAGGGACTAAGAAAATAGATATTTAATTAGACGTTGATATTTGAGCCTGGATATGCCTAGGCTAATCATAATATTACACACTATTTACATAAGACTATATTATGTATTATATATTTTAACTAACCTACTATGTATTTAAGATACATTTAACATATGACTTACAACAGCTATGTCCTATATTAAAAGTTGATATAAATTTTTACTTAAGATCCATTTACATCCCTATTCATATCCAAGACCTAGGAAATTGAATATTTGTAACATTAGATCTTGTAATTGGACCAGTTTTAACATTCACATGTAAGTAATGTTCCTTGAATGGAAAAGAATTTAATGATTGAATAGTGTTAGAACTGGAAGGCCTTTGCATTGTCCTGGCTATTGTTAGGCATTCAGTCCCATTTTTCTTCAAAATAGGTTTTGAAGGAGTAGTATGCTTTGCTTAATAGGATGTTTTTCACTGATTCTTTGAATTTGTCGATTGAAGTTATTTGTTTTATGTTGTAAGGGAGTTTGTTATATAGTTTAGTTTTAAAATAGTTGGAGTTTACTTGGGATAGTTTGCTACTGTGTTGTTCTAAGTGAATGTTGTTTTCCTGTCGTGTATGGTGAGAGTGTATTTCGTTATTTTTACTTAAATGTTGAATGTTTTGTTTTACGATTATCAATGATTGAAATATATATAAGCTGTAGAGCGTAAGAATTTTAAGATTTTTGAATAAGGGTTGACAGTGTGTTCGTGGGTGTACTTTTAATAAGGTTCTGATAGCACGTTTTTGAATTTTGAAGATTTTTTCATGATGGGAAGAGTGGCCCCAGAATTCAACATCATATCTTAGGTTACTTTCGAAAAGTGCAAAATATACTAATTTGGCTGTTTCTATATTGGTAGCATTCCTTATTAGCCTTATCGAGTAACAGGCTGAACTTAGTTTTCCGGCTAGAAATGTTGTATGTTTGTGCCACGTTAGGCATTCATCCATGTGGATTCCCAAAAAATTGATGTCATGCACCCTTGAAATTCTTGTGCATGTGTTAGGGCCTTCTTGGATTAGTAGTTCGTTTATAGGGTGTAGAGATCTGCTTTTTTGAGTTGAATGAAATTGAATAAATTTAGTTTTTGATGAATTTGAGACTAATTTGTTACTGTTAAACCAGTTTGTACAAGTTATTGATTTCTCTTTTGCTAGAGTTATTAGCGACTCTGTGTTCGATGCTATAACTAGTGATGTCGCGTCATCGGCAAATAGTTCAATGTCCTCTATGCAAAAAGGGAAGTCGTTTATAAATATGTTGAAGAAAAGGGGACTTACTACTGAACCTTGTGGGACTCCACAACTGTTAAGCATTTTCTGGGAGGTGGTTTTTATTTTATTTCCTCTTGCATCTTGAGTTGTTAATTCTACATACTGGTATCTGTTGCTTAAAAAAGATTTTATTAGTTTTAGTGCAGGGCTCAACAGCTCCGCGATCTTCACCAAAGATGCAAATGTGCACCCAATAATCTTGAACTGAAAAGCCATTACAAAAATCTTAAGAAAACACATGCTACCAACATCAAGCTAGCCAAACGCTTTCACTTCGATAGAAAGATTGCTGGGTCTACAAATAAATCTAAAACAACGTGGCAAATCATCAACTCACAGACAGTACCCCCCAAACCCTGCAACAATTTATCTCTCAACATTAATGGTGAACCAACATCTAACCCAATAATACTTTCCAATTTTCTAAATGACTTCTTTAGCAAAGCTGGTATAAATAGCCGGCCACTTCCATCCCCGACTAATCGACCATGCCTGGTGATGTGCCAACCCTATCAGGAAAATTCGTTTTTCTTGACACCTACCTACCCGTTAGAAGTAGCCAAAATAATGAAACTACTAAGCTCTAAGCACTCTTCTGGTCTGGATGGGGTCCCAGGCTCGCTACTTGCAAAATGTGGGAATCTAATTGCCCACCCTCTTGCCTTTATCATCAACACATCATTCTCTACAGGCGTATTCCCAACCAAACTTAAAGTCGCCAAGGTTATCCCCCTATATAAAAAGAAAGGGGCAAAGAGTGACCCCAATAACTACAGACCCATCTCCCTCATTTCGTCATTCTCCAAAATATTCGAAAAACTCATGTTTAAACGGCTCTCCTCTTTCTTAACACAACATAATGTTATCTCACCCACCTGTAGTGTTTGGAGATTGGCAGCCCTGACGGGACACACGGAACTAGGGACCCGTGAGTGGATGTATGTATTAGAGTGATCGTAATAAACAATAGATTAACAGTAAAGTGTCTCTTGTGATTACCGGTACCTTACATATCCTACATTTTGGCGACGTGGTAAAACACTAACGCGTGCAGTGATTAAATTCGTGAGTTTAAATACGGAATAAGAAACAATGAGTGAGACTGAGAGCCTAGGCCTAGGCCTAGGCCAAGGCCTACGTCCGTTCGACACCCATGGCGATGACGCCACAGTTGCCGAAAGGTGGCGCAGGTGGGTAAGGAGTTTTGACATTTTCATAGGCTCCAAGGGCGTCACAGATAATAACATTAAAAAATTTAAGTTATTGCATCATGCTGGCAAAGAGGTCCAGAACATCTGGTACACATTGCCTGTCGCTCTTGGTGCCGGCAATCTAGGCGTAGGCGAGGGCCAAGACGTCAACGAGTACGACGTATGTTTGAGGGCGCTAAACGTGCATTTTCAAGGTAAGGCGAGCCGTGTACGTGCTTTTTAAATTTCCGGAAAAGGGAAAATGGAGAAGATGAGACAGTTCTCATTTTCACTAGTTTAAAGGGGAAAAGCGCAAACTGCGTTTTCTCCAATTAAACGGGGAAAAGGCGTTACTCGACCGCTAGGACCAAATGCAGATGAGTGAGCTACAAACAAACTATTTAAAAAAGGTGAAACCTCCCCCTACAAAGGGCCAAAAGAGTTTCCCAGAAGTCAGAAACGCACAGAAACATCCCGCCAAAAGGGAAGGTACCCTGCAAAAAAATTCCCAGTCTTTTCCCAGTTTACAAATGGTTAGGGAACGGGAACTGGACAGATGACCCCCTTAACGGAAGAAAGTAGTTATGGTTCCTTTCTGAATGGAAATAACTGGAACATGTTAAAACTGATATAACTGGACATTACTGGTATGTTTCTTAAGGATGTAAGGGAAACCCACTTCCATTGCTTTAGTGGATTCTCTGGACAAAAACTGGATCTGGAACCTAGGGTAGTTGTTTTCCACTGGAATAGCGTTCTACGTGGTATTACTGGAAGGGATACCCCTGGCAATAGCTTCCCACTGGAATATCGGGCTCTAAGTGGATTTTTACGGGAACGGGAAACCCACGGCAATAGCTTCCACTGGAATATGGGGCCTGGGTGGATATTACTGGAACTGGATAATGGCAATAGTTCCCACTGGAATATGCTGACTCTAATGGATTTACGGGAATGGAACCTTGCAATAGCTTCCAATGGAATACGGGGGGGTTTTGAGGGGGATATAACGGAACTGGAAACCTCGGGCCCACCCACGCCCCTGTAACGCGCTCTAGTAGCAAAAAAAGAAACAAAAAAAATTAGTTTCGAATAATCTTTTAAAAATATTATTTTAAATACTAATTCTTACTATTTATTTCTCATCCCACCCCAAAATCGATGACCTGTAACTGGATACCGCATATTTTTAAATTGACAAATTTATTGGAGAGCGACGAGCGTACGAGCGGAAGCAAAGACTTAAATTTCACGCCCCCCCCAAAAAATTTTAGCTCGGGGTTTTTTTTTTTTTTTTTTTTTTTTTTTTTTTTTGTTTTTCCGTCTTTTTGTTCGCTCGATTCGGCAAACGGCATACGCATTTTGATGAAAATTGACCGGCCCTCGTTTTCTCGAACTTAGAGGTGTTTTGTTTTTGGGTAAAATCGAAGAAATATTTCCAAAATATCGTACTTTACGTTTTTTTTTCGTTTTTTTAGTGGATATTTTCGTGACATTTGGGCCTTTCGACCAAACTGGGGGGGTTTAGAACTTTCAATTCCATGGAATTAAGATTATGGTGATGTTTTCCCTTTTGAAAAAAAAAAGTTGAAAAATTTAGCTAGAATCCATAGAAATAAAGGTTTTAATATTATTTTTTCTTTTTTTAGTGGATATTTTCGCACATTTGGGCCGATTCGACCAAAGGGTAGGGCTAAAACGTTAAATTTTCACATGGACATTAAGGTTATGGTGATTTAGTCCCTTTTGAAAGAAAAATTTTAAAAAAATTAGTCAGAATCTACAGAAAAAAGGTTTAATTGAGTTTTTAAAGTTTATAATCCCAATTAACAAATAACAATAGAAATTTGACAACAATCACCTCCACAATGCATTCAAAAAGCCTTGCAAAGGAAAAGTGCAAAAAAACGCACAAAAGAAAAAAAAAAACGCTCATCCATAAACCGGCGGGACTTAGGTTTTTTCCTATAAAGTTACAAGTTTTATCTGAAGAATGGGGGACTCGAAATCGATCCGACGGGAACCCTCATCTAAACCCAACCCCTAGACCGTAGCGCCACAGAAGACGAGAAGTTTACGACAATAACACCTATATAGGAAAACGCAAAATCGACGCAACTATCGTAGACATTGTGCATTGTCTTGGCCTACCTATTTTAATAGTGTGTTATTCTTGAGTTTAATAGTAGTTCAGTACTTGACCATAATTTGAAGTTTTTTTATTTTTTAGTTCTAAATGTATATGGAAGCAGAAATTTAAATTGGGATGAGCGTAGCGGGGAAGCGAAGATTTTCAATTTCACTGACCCCCCAAAATTTAGCTCGTTTTTTTTTTTTTTTTCCCGTCTGTTTGTTCGCTCTCTCCCGGGCAAACGGCATATGCATTTTGAAAAATTGGCAGGCCCTTCGTTTTCTCAACTTAGGGGTATTTTTTTTTGGGTACAATCGAAAAAAATTGTTCTCATGAATAAGAATATCGTACTTTTACGATTTTACGATTTTTTTTGGATATTTTCGCCTTTTGGGCCGATTCTGCCCAAAAACGGGTGGGCTACAACGTTCATTTTTCACATGGACTTAAGATTAGGGTGAGAGTCCCTTTTTGAAAAAAAAAAATTTAAAAAAAGTTAGCTTAAATTCATAAAAAAAAAAGGTTTTAATATTTGTTTTTCAATTTTTAGTACGATATTTTCGACTTTGGGCCCGATTCTGACCAAACGGGTGGGGCTAAACTTTCAGATTTCACAGGACTTTAAAGGTTATGGTGATGTATACCTTTTGAAAAAAAAAATTTGAAAAATTTTCAAATCCAAAAAAAAAGGGTTTTTTAAATGGTTTTTGAATTTTTATAATATAATAAACAAGAACAATAAAAAATTTGACAACAATATTACAATGCATTAAAAAAGCCTTGAAAAGGAAAGTGCAACAAACGCACAAAACGCAAAAAAAAAACTTAAAAAAAAAACGCTCACCCATCAACGCGGCGGGACTTAGCGTTTTCCTAGACTATTTTATAATTTTTAAAACCAAGACTTTAGACCGGGAGGATAGCTAAAAAAACACAAACACAGAACATTACTACAAAAAAAAAAAAACACTTACTAAAATTAATATACTTAAAAATTTTAATAACACCTTTAAAATCACTTTAAAACCCTTTTGATGTTAGAGCCAAACTTTGCATGTAGAAGCCAAATGTTTTTTCCCGCTATATTTTTTGAGCTAAAAGGACTTGAATTTTCAGGTGGCGCCAAATAATTAATTTTTCAGATTTCAGAAAACGTCTGGGTCCTAACCCAGGGAAGGGCATAGGGCCCTACTCTAAAAATTTTAATGTCGAATACAAGCTTCTTGCATGTAAACATTTAAGGCTTAAAAAAAACAAACAAAAAAAATAAAAACGCAAAATTTAAAAGTTTGTTTTATATCTTTTAATGTCGGTTCTATAAGATAAAGTCGTCTTACATTTCATCAAAATCGGAGCGTCGCCATGTTCGAAACGGCCGCGGGGGGAACAACTATACGAGTTTCTTTTTGGGTTTCGTTTCGAGATAAAACCGATGCATTCTGATTCCGTTGCAATCTTCTACAGGCGCGTTGGAGAAAAAACACATGCATTTCGTACTACACAACTAAAGTGGAGATAAAACATTGCTTTTCTTATTTGTTGAAATCTTAACGGGCGCTTTGGAGGTAGAACACATGCATTTGACTAACAAAACGGGGATTAAAACACTTGTTTTTAAATTCCGTTTGCAATCTTAACAGACGCTTTGGAGATAGAACACATGTTTTTTCGCATTTAAACTAAAACTGGAGATAAAAAACGTTGCTTCTGGCACTGCGACGTGTTGTCCTTATAAAGAGCTGTCGTTGCGATGTTTGATGCGAATTGTTATCGTTTTTATAGAGTCACGATATTGACGAGGGGAAAATTTTTCTGTTTTGCAATAAATGTGTCCTAAATATTGTTTTCTAGGGGAGAAAAATTTGATTCAGTTACTTTTGGGCAACTTGGGTTTTAGGTTTTAAAAAGAGGTTTTGGGGAATTTCGTTGTTTTGCGCATTGTTTTTATAATATTGACAATTAAAAATTTTTTGTTTTTAAGATCTCGCCCTCTATCTCTCTCTCTCTGCTTGGGGGAATTTATTGTGGGATAATAATAACCATTATGAGAGTAGTGTCGGTTACCCCAAATAATTTAGATTTTTTAATATCAAATTATGATTCATTTGGTGCGTTTCCAAATCAGGGCTCATTAAACCGGTTTTAGCCAAAAAACCAAAAAGCAAACATTTTCCTAAACCGATAAGAAGACTATGCTTAACGTCCTTAATAATTTTTTAAAGTAAATATGAAAAGGGGTATACAAAACTGCATGTTCTTTTTTAGAAATGCTTATTTGATAATTTTACAGATAGTCTGTGTGTTTCTTTTTTTTTTTACAAGCACAATATTTTTTAAATTGGGAAAACGTTTATTGTTACTACCCTATAAAAAAAAACAGTGTCTAAGTGCTGGTGGTTTCTAGGTTAATATTTTAAAAGAAAATTTGAAGTCCAAACTTTGCACTCATTTGCTAGGACACAAAAAAGTGAAGGCTACATAAACAAAAATACCCCTAAGGCGATTCGTATACATGGAAAGAGGGGACTGGTCTCAATTATTGGTTTCGTTTGTTGTTTTTGCATTTTCTTGCTGTGGTTTTTTAAGCCGTTCCACGGGTTTTTATTTCTTTGAGCATGATCTATTTTGGCATTTGATTTTGGAGTGTGTGGATTATTACAAAAACCCTTGCTTTATGGGGGTTTCCCGGCCAGCCCCATGGGTGATTACGCTCTAGCCTATGCCAAATCGTCTTCACGAGGGGGCTTTGTTTTCTCAATGTGTTAGCGAGGGGGCAAAACTGGTGCTCCCTAGCAGAATCTTCATTTCATAAATCGGGCCCTTCCTGCCTCCCCCGGCAACAATAAATAGTATTTTATGATACATAGTAAAAATATGATTTTAGTGTTTTTATTTTTGTCGATTGACAGAAACAGCTGAGCGTGCTATGCTATTTTATTTTTCAAAATAATGAAACTTTTTAAAAATTTAAAATAAAATTTTGTTAAAAAAACAAAAAACGCCCCCCCCCCCCCCCCAGGACGACGCTATGGTACATCAGGTCATTGATAATTTTGTTCCTTAACACAACAACGCTTGAAAAAAAAATAGTCCCTACTCTTTTTAACTTTATTTTTAATAAATATTAATATTGAAACAATTCAATAATAAAATGATAATTTTAATATTTCATTATCACTTTGTTTTTCCCTTATTTATTTAATAATTTTTTATTTTTATTTTTGCATGGAATTGTTAAGTCATACTCATAATTTCATCACAGATGTGTGGATTTTGATGTAAATAAAGTTTAGTATCAAAAGTGCCCTTTCAGGTAATTGCGGGTTAATTAAACCCTTTAAAAGTAAGGTAGGTACCGAGTTGTTTTGGGAGAGGAACATGGACAAATAATTGCTCAAAAATTAAAAAACTGATTAGGAAAATTCATCATAAAGGTACTATAAAATCCTACTAAAACCCACACAATGTGAGTGAATAACAAAAAAAATACAAAATGCAAATGTGTCACTAACATCTTAAAGTATCTCAGATGTGTGGATTTTTTATGCAAATAAAAAAGTGTTAAAAAGTGTTTTTTAAAGAACACTCTGAGTTAATTAAAATTTCAGCTTAAGTAAGGTATCCGATTTTGGTGGAGAGGTAAGAATGTGACAAAAATTGTAAAATAACAACCATTGCGTGGGATAAATATCTAAAAAAGGACTTATTAATCCGACAAAAACCTCACACAAGTGATGAACCATCAAAATAAACAGATCAAATTCTGCTCACAAACAGCTTTAAAGTCATCACAGGTGAGGACTTTCGGTGGAAAAAAATGTAGTATCAAAGTTACAGTTCTGGAAATCGAGAGCGAAACAAAATTTTGCCGTTTTGGGTTAACCTGTGTGCTAATAGAGAGGACTCAAGTTTTGCTTTTGCATGGAATATTTAAATTCAGCAATTATCTCACTTTTTGCTTCAATTTTGGGGGGGATGACTTTGTGAGTATGTGAAAAAAATAAACACATCTCTGGGGGTTTTTGTTTTTACTGGGAATATGTCACTGCATCAAAACCCCTCAAAACTATATCAAAATTTAGACGAGGGGCGAAGGGATGAGGACACAATTCATATAAAAGGGCCCTTTATTCTGTTCTTCTGTACGGTGTGTATGTGTGTGTGTGTACCCCGAAAATAGCCGAACTGCTGACAGTTTTGGCTGAAATTTACAGACACCGGTACGAGTTAACTGAGAAACTGCAAATGAAATCAGCTTGTCTAGCCATTGCGATTTAAACCTACAATAAAAAAAAATGTGGGTTAAAAAAAAAAATTTAAAATACGTTTTTTTAAAGTTGTTTTGGTAGTTTTTTTAGAAGAAGTTAAAAGGGTTTTTTTGCTGAAGGGAAAAAAAAGAGAAATTTATCGACAAATTTAATTTTTTGCGTAAACCCCAGATATTTGCAGAATATAAAATTAAAGCGGGGTTTCTGGGGGCCAAGCCCCCTAACTCCACCCTGATACGCCACGGGGTGGAGTCATTTTAAGTGGGTTTTAATTAGTATAATTAGTGTAATTGTTTAGGATGAAGAATAAGATCATTTAAAAAAATAAACAAACGTATAGTATTAAGATAAGAAAAAATTATGTAGACTTTTGGGACATGAAGAGCCACGAGATGTTTTTTGCCATTTGAATATCACATGCTGCAGTTTCTTTCTGCTTTCAATCCATGATTTTTTAGTTAGGCGCTTGGGCAAATTTAAATTTAAATGTGATTTTTTAATTAAACAACTCAGGTTGGGGGTGTTCTTCACACCGATTTTTCTAGTGCAAAAAAAATTCTTCGATCTAAATATAAAAAAAAAACCCGGATTCAAAAATAATGAACTTATGGTGTTTCTAAAATTACATTAAATATAGCTTGCCCAACCCAGCATGCGTCAGCGAGTGACCATGTCAAGAAACTGTGCAACAAATAAACATATATTTTTCAGATTTTTAACTGCATCTTATACTTACGTTAGTTATAATTATTTGTATGATTTTTTATAAACATTAAATTTTAAATATTCATACTTAAGTGCTAGACCATTTAGTTTTTAAGCAAATTTGACGTTATAATTGATTACATGTAGTACCACAGGATATTAAAAAATTAAATAAAAAAAGCAGTTTAAAAAGAACTGAATGCAACAAAAAAAATTGCAAAATAAACAAAAACCCTGAACAAAAAAGAATGATTTTTGATTGTATTAATGAAAAAAAAATTCTGTAGGTAAATTTTGTTTTTTTCCCGATCAATAGAGATGATTTTTTTAATTGCATAAAAAAAAATATGTTTTAAAAAACTAGTCTAAAAAGGGATGAAAGTCAGTTGAATCCAGTAGGTTCGTTTTTTTGTCCGCACTTTTTGGGTGCTGGGGTAGGGTGAGACCCTAAACGGCGATAGGTAGTAACACTGCAGCAAAACAAAAAAAAAAGCTTTGGGAGCATCATTTGACGTTAAATAATTCTGTACAAATTTTTATTTTATTTACGTTTTTATGAAATAAAATAATGTATGTAATATAAAAAAAATATTATTTTTGGTATAAAACCTAGAAAAAATGTTGCATTTCGTTAAAAACAGTTCAACTTAATTGCCGCCATCTTTTTACTGCATACACCGCACCTCACCTCTGGAGCTGGTGTTACACCGCGGTAAATGCAAGTTTACACTGGGCAAAATAACGCCCCAGGTAGTTGCAGGGGCCGAATAACGTGTTGGGCTACACCCTGCACCAGCGACGGAGTGCAGGGGCAAAAAAAAGAAACCCAGTGTGTTCCCCTTTCCAGTTACTTTCATTTAAATGCAGTGTCAAGCAAAGTCCAGTGAAAATCAGTTGAATCCAGTAGACCTTAACAGTAACACCAGTCATTTCATTCAACTAAAGCCAGTGAAACGGTTGAACCAGTGGTTCCTCTACCAGTTCAGCCCGTGAAATCATGTCAACAAAGTCCCGTGGGAAATCAGTTGAATCCAGTGTGCCTCTACCAGTTACATTTATCAAACCAGTGTCAAGCAAAGTCAGTGAATCAGTTTTAAACCAGTGGACCTTTTACCAGTTACATCCAGTCAAATCCCTGTCAAGCAAAATCCGTGAAAGTCAGTTTAATCCCGTGTGTTTTCCCTACCAGTTACTTTTATTTAAACCAGTGTCAAGCAAAATCCAGTGAAAGTCAGTTGAATCCAGTGTGTTCCTCTACCTGTTACATCCAGGAAATTTATGTCAAGCTAAGTCCAGTGAAAGCCAGTTTAATCAGTGTGTTCCTCATTCCTCTACCGTTACAGCAGTGAAATCCCCTGCAAACAAAGTCCAGTGAAAGCCAGTTGAATCCAGTGTTCCTCTACCTTACGCCAGTGAAAACCCTGTCAAGCAAAGTCCATGAAAGCCAGTTGAACCAGTGTGTTCCTCTACCCGTTACTTTATTCAAATGCAGTGTCAAACAAAATCCAGTGAAAGTCATTTTTAATCCAGTATATCCTCTACCCGTTACATCCCGTCAAATCCACTGTCAAGTTAAGTCAGTGAAAGCCAGTTGAATCCAGTTGATCCCCAACAGTAAATCCAGTCATATTCAGTGTAACTAAAGCCTGAAACGCAGTTGAAACCATGTGTTCCCTTCCCCGTTTCAGCAGTGAAAGCGTGTCAAACAAAGTCCCGTGGGAAATCATTGAATCCAGTGTGATCCTTACAGTTACATCCAGTCAAATCCCTGTCAAGTTAAGCCCGTGAAAGCCCGTTGAACCCCTGTGTTCCCCTCCATTTGTCAGTAAAAACAGTGTCAAGCAAAATCCATAAAGTCGTTTAATCCAGTGTGATCCTTACCAGTTACATCCGTCAAACCCTGTCAATTAAGTCCAAGTGAAAGCCAGTTGAATCCGTGTGTTGCCTTTCCTTAATCCCGTCAAATCCACTGTCAAGCAAAGTCCAGTGAAAGCCAGTTGAATCCCGGTGATCCTCTACCAGTTACAGCCCGGGAAAGCAGGTTTTAAGCAAAATCCCCCCCGTGAAAGCCCGTTTAATCCGTGTGTTCCTCTACCAGTTACATCAGTCAAAACCCGTGTCAAGTAAAATCCGGTTTATTTCCCGTTTATCCACACCCCCGTGAAGTCCGCGTAGAGTGCAAGCAAAAACCCGTAAAAAAAATTTTTTTTCCAGTGTGTTCCCTTTCCCCGTTCAACCAGTTTTTTTCCCCTTTTCCCCTTTTGTCCAGTCTTTCTGTGGTTTTCCCGCCATTATTTTTGAAGCATGTAAAATCCAGTATGGCCAGTTTAAAAATGGAATGGAAAGGGTTCTTTTCCACTTTCTGCCCTGAAAGGTGAAAGGATCATACTGGACTGACGGAATTTTTAGAGGGTTGGGGGGGGGGAGACAGCAGTGTTGCCCAAATTAAGTTTAATGCTAACAGACGGCGCGAAAATTCAAAAGGATACCCGATTACAAGTGTTTTTTGTTGTGGCTACACAGGCCCCACAGCCCGAAGAGAGAGCCCGGGGGAAACAAGGTATGCCAAAATGTAAAAAGGGACAGGCCTTTTGAGAAAAGCTGTAAATCCCGGAAAAAGGTGGAGGGAGCATCAGAAAAAACTTTACAAAGAAAAAAAAAAACAAAAGTTTCACAGTCAAAAGCTGATGATGAAGGAAGGAGAGTGATGGGTTTTTCCTTCACAGAACCCCTTTTTGGGGGTTTTTTTTTTTTGGATGATGATGTCATTATCAAGGAGAGGTTGGGGGGGTCAACTTAAAAATTATGATGTTTTGGGGGCCTTGCAATATTTTAGATCAAAGAGTGGAACGTTGCAAGAAAAAAGAAGATAACCGGGAACCCGTATGGAGACTTTAAGAAGATTTTTGCATAAGGAAGCGAACACCCCTCAATCCTTGGTAAGTTCTCAACATCATCGTGTTGAACAATGGTGCCAAAAGATCCACTTGTTTTTACGTTTTTGCGGGGAGAGGTCGCCCATTTTTGGGAAAAAAACAGCAAAAGGTCAGGGTTCTGAACTTGGGGTTTGAGACAGATAGGTCAAGAGTGTAAACTCAGGGAAGGGAAAGCCCTAAGCCCAACCCTAAAGAATGGGAAAATACTGGAAAGTACCCACAGGTTTTCAGTGGAGTAGGCAACTCAAAGACTTTCAGCTGGAGCACGCATCAAAAAAGGGCTGCAGCCTGTGGCTCAGCCGCAAAGGGGGGTTTTTCCCCACCCGTTGAGGAAAAAGCTTTTTTTACGAGAAATGGATTTCTGGCTGAAAAGGGAAAATTTTTAAAAAATCAAAGACGCCACGCCATGGATATCCCACTAGGTTAAGCACAAAGAAATCTGGTGAAAAGCGACCCTGTGTGATTGCGAAGGGAACACAGCAATTTTGCGCGAGCGACAGCCATCCAAAAGTTTGAAGACGACGTTTTCGGGATGCATGGGAGCACCATATGGGTGTGGTTTACCCAAAAAACATTTTTACAGGACAACTTCATGAAAACTCCAGGGGATAACCCCAATTTTGGGACCCATAATGCTGTTTTACAGATTTACCCAACTTTTTTTCGGAATTAGTGTGACCCGAGATATTTCAGCGGTTATGACCCACGTGGTGAGAGCTGTGAAGGGGTCAGAGTTTATATTGATGACTTGATTGGGTCTGGAAAAAAACCAAAAAGAACTGACGAGCGCCCCAAGAAATAATTCAGGTGTTGAAAAACAAGGGGTTTAAAACTTTTAATCCCGACAAGGGGTTATCGGAAAATCTGAGGAACCTACAGAGGGCACATATTCTTAAGGAGGGGTGCGACCCCTTTGAAAATAGAGTACATCTATTTGGATTGCAGGGCTCCAGAAAAAGGCAGAGTTGGAAAATTTCCTGGGGTGGTGGGGGACAACTCGAGATTCTTTCCCGATACTCCAGTGATCACCCGTCCGTGCTAACAAAAGGGGGGGACGACTACGTTTGGGGGCCAGAGCAAAAGCGGGGGTTTAAAAACCCTCAAACACGGTTGGCCAAGGCCCAGGATTGGCCATTACAGCCCCCTGTCAAACAAACAATAGTTGCAGACGCAAGCCCCTTTGGGCTGGAGGGGTCTTGATTCAAAAAAAACTCCGGCAGGACCTCGGTATGAATACGCGAGTCGAGCGTTTACTGACGCGGAACGAGATACAGCAATTGAAAAAGAGGCCTTGGCCCTGGTTTTTGGGGTGTGAACGATTCCCCAAATTTTACATTCGGGAGCCATTTACATGGTTAGACCACCGCCCCTTGGAAAACAATTCTCCAAAAAGTCTGGCCGTGCGCTAGGATTGAAAAGATGGGTTCTCCCCCTTCGGGTTTGAAATTCCGTCTTTTATCGGCCCGGGAAAAAAATATTGCTGACCCCCTTTCCCCATTTCTACCCGGAGGCCTACACCACCCCCAAAAAAGGAATGAGACCTATATGTCAAATGGATTACAAAAAAAGCCCTTCCTAAAGGTTTGACCATGAAAGAAGTTGAAGAAATCGGTAAAGATCCAGAGTTGGTTTCCCTCCGAAGGGGCATACTCGAGGGGATATGGCCTGCCGAGCTACGGCGATATGAGATAATTTAAATATGAGCTGTGCGTGGTGGACAAATTGTCCTCAGGGGGAAACCAGAGGCATCCTACCCCAGGTACTCGCAAGAAAACCCTTGAATAGCCCATGAGGGTCACCCCAGCTTTTTTAAATAAACATCGACTGCGTTCGAAGGTATGGTGGGGCCCAAAATTGACCGTCGGCCGAGAAAAATGTAAAGAAATGCCCCGGGTGTCAAATTTTTGGGTATCCGATCCATGTGAACCCGTCACCAGAACTGAACTCCCAACCCCTCCTTTTGGGAGCATTTGGGCCCTTGCTTCCTTGGTCCCCTCGACGAATACAACTTTCTTGTGTAGTCGATTTTTTACAGTCGATATATTGAAGTGGAAGTCATGGGGAAAATCACGGACCCCAGATGATACCCGTACTAGAAGAGATGTTTGCCAGGCATGGATGCCCGTCGCATCAAGTCAGACAACGGCCCACAGTTTACACGAACCTATAAGCGTTTTCCCTTTAAACCCAAAGGGGTTGCCCAACACCACCACACCCTGTGGCCCCAACGAATGGAGAAATCGAGGGCAAAACCGGGGCTCCTGAAGCGGGTGCGCATTTCATAGCAAGGGAAAAAGATTGGAAAGAAGAACTTCAAAAGTACCCACTTATGTACGGGTACCCCCACTCAACCCCAGGATGACCCAGCAAAATGCTTTTCAACCGAAAACTAAGGGCCAAACTTCCTGAGGTGGGGGAAAAGCCCCAAACGAGAAGAGATAAGAGACCGTGACCCGAGCGCAAGGCCCAAGATAAGGGTACACGGAGCCAAGAGGGGAGCCGTGAGTCCCAAATTCACGTGGGGGACCTGTTCTGTCCAGCAAAACCTACACATAAACTGGCTTCTCGATTCGGGATGGACCCACAAAATTTTTGAGAAGACGGCAAAAGTGTGGTCGTTCAGTCGCCGCCGGGCCGTAAAATATCGACGAACTCCTCATTCGTGAAAAGGTTTTATGAGGAAAACCCACAGGGCGTCGATTCCCAGGCTGTTCCCGAAGTGACAACAATCCAATGGGAGTACCCGAGACGAGGACGTCGAAAGGGGCGGGGCCGACCCCCGGTTGCTCCCCCCAATCCAAAGCAGACCCGAGACGGGGACGTCAGCAGAGCCGACCCCCGGTTGCTTTGCCAAGAATGAAGTGCCCCGGGGCCCGACGCTCGAGCCCGGGGGAAAAAACGCCTAAGAGGTGGGGGGGACTATACTGTGACTTAACCCCCTGTCCTAAAGGGACTTTACATTGATTGGGATTTTTTTTTGGGATACTATGTTATGGGGGAGATGTGTAGGTTTGGGGATTGGCCCCCCTGCGGGACACACGGAACTAGGGACCCGTGAGTGGGTGTAGTTTGAGGATCGTAATAAAAAATAGATTAACAGTAAAGTGCCTTGTGATTACCGGTACCTTTCATATTACACCACCCCGATGGCTTCCAGAAAGGGAAATCAACTATACGTATTTTTCCCAAATTTTTCTCGGCATGTATCCTCCCTAGACCAAGGGACCAGCCATCGGGCGTTTTTTGATCTCAGCAAAGCGTTCGATACAATAGACCCCAGCATTTTTCTTAGCAAATTAGAAGCACTCGGAATTTGAGGGAAACGCCCCTGAGTGGGTAGCCCCCATTTTTATCCCACCCCACACAAGTAGTGAAATTCAAAGCATTAAAAAGACCCCTTTGTCCTCACACTTCCAACCTCAAAAATATCCTAAGTGTGTGCCCAGGGGAATCCTAGGCCCCCCCATTCTTTTTTTATAATTAATGATTTTCCAAATTACATTACTAAAGGGACTTTAGCCCAAATTTTTAGCACCCAGCCACCTTCTCACTGCCTAGAAACGGGCAGGGCCTTCTACAGTTAACTTAAAAGGCAGGCAGCCATAAAGGCCCATATGCGACCTCAATTCTTAGCCCCCCAGCCAACCAAGACAGTGTCTTGAACTTTCATTCCCCTTCTAATGCACCCGACTCCAGTCCTCTAAATTTGCGTAAAGGAAAAGTAATTCCCGAGCCAGCACTGTTGAGTTTTTAGGGCCCCGGGGTCTTGAGTCACTGATGGGCGATTCACATCGACAAAGTTTGTGCCAAAATAAAAGTGGATGCTTATGATAAAAAGGCTAAAAAGGGATAGTCAACCCCCCCACGCAAAAATTTTTTTCATGCCCAATTCACTCCCAATTTAATGGCCTTTTTTTTTGGGGTGCCTCCCCAAAAGCGGAAAAGGGTTCTTTATCCTAAAAAAAGCAAAACAGTACGAATCATGCGGTGCCTCAGGCGGAAGTCATGCAGGGAAAATTTTCCCCACCATAAAATTTAACATTTTCTTGCTCACTAATTTTTCAAGCTGCGATATTGTGCGCTTGACCCTATCTTTTCCCAATAAACAAAACTTACACTTCATGCCACCCCTTCTGCTTTAATATCCACGTTCCCCCCCAAATACACGCTTTACTCTAAAAGCCCCATCACCTTTGTCCCCTTACCATAACAACAAACTTTCCCGCCCCCCTCAAAAAATCCCCCCCACTTGACAATTCAAAGCTAACTCAAAAAGTACCTTTTTTTGGGAAAAGCTTTTACCTCTAATGAATTCTTATCAGAAACCGTATCCAAATAACTTTCAGCTTTTCATATCTTTGTAATCAACCTAACTCATATTGTTTGTGCTACTTTTTCTACTAGGGGTACATCTTTTGTATAATTTAAGTGTAAACCCCTTGGTAATGTTTCATTGTCCTTGGCTTCATTGTAGGAGCTATGTATCTGTTTTATTTTATTACTTAACTGACAAAACCTATATATGTACTATGTATGTATCGATTGGTGAATAAACTACTCTACTCTACTCTACTCTATCAAATAAAGTGTTGCATTGTAATTTTTTAAATGAAATATGGGTCCTCGTCACTGATTATTTTTTTATTAAACTTTGAAGTAGGGGCTAATAGAATAAAAAGAGGATTAACTAATAATGTCTTATCATTTATTATTAATGCAGCTTTATCATTATTCATGCATGCCTAATCACTGACGAACTTAATTGCCCACGATTGTTGTGAAGTATTGGAGGAGCTACCATCTTCTTGATAGGTAACGTCTTTGTTCTCGCATGACGTATTCACAAAATCGGGCCATACCAAATAGTTGCCACTAGGATGCATGCATAAACTTAAGCATAAGGGTTACTTCACTGATTTCATCATCAAATCTACAATTTCAGCATAATACTGCTTGTCGGTATTTTTTCCCCATTTACCGCAAGTGAAACGAGGACAAAATCACTGACGTTAATATCTTGGGCAGGATTGTTGACGGAAGCGCAGACATCCGAAAAAATAATCACTTTTGTTAACTTAGGAAACTCGACTTTTAGTTCAGCAAAAATCTTTTTGAGGAATGCCCACACTGCATGTTTGTTATGTGTCAAGTCTCACTTTCAACCGCGAAGGACCTCTTAACGTCATCTTTTAATCAAGCGCAGGCTGTAAAAACAGTAATTTGATCATGACTCCAATGAGCGCTCTGAATCTCGTCTTGAATGATTGCCGAAAAATTTTCAGCAAAGTCGACTTGAAGTACAAATTTTCGTTTTCCGGTACCTATCTAATCTCTCTTTTGCATTTTCAAAATACGTTGACTGCTGCGTTATATGTGTATTACTTAAACTACCTAAACTAGGTAGGCCTAAGAGGCAATTTTTTTTTACCTATTTGACTGTAGCCCTGGCATTATCATACAATTCAATAATCATGTCACACCCGCAACATAACTGTTTGTCACACCCGCAACACAATTTCAACCACTTCTAGTCAGTGCATCTCAGTTTTCTCTGTTGGATATGATAAGTCATACAACCCAACCTTAAAATAAAGTACTCTCCAACTTTTGTTAGCCATAATCTTAACACTATCATAGTTTATTGTAGTTTTGTGTTGCGGGTGTGACATGTGTTCATAACATCTTTAATGATACAAAATTTAAGTAAAACTTACTCCGTGTTCAGTTTTTCCAACTAAAATACTTCACAACATCATTAAGTGTTGATATACAAAAGAAAGAACTTCACACAGCTGACCTAAAAGAAATTGGAGGGCTTACAATTTAGGGGATGTGGCACTATAATAAAAACAATAACTTTACACCAACTTTGAAGCACTGTAAAACACATAATTGACTACCCACAAAGAAAGCAAAGACATTTTTAAATTCAGTGGAGTTTTGACTTTAATTTTGACCCATCAATACACTATTGGGTAAAAATTATTTTCACTTGTCAGGCTCACTTTGCTATGGAATGGCCGTTATGTTGACCCGGGGAATTGTAAAATGTCACGAACTTGCTCTATAAAACCACTTCCGATGTAGTTACTTGATTTACAATCATTACCCCTGTATTATAAAACTAGAATATATCGACAGCTCAAGAGCAGCAAGTGAGACTGATTCGTGAGGTCCCGACGTACGGGATCGATTCCAGCCAGCGGAAATCCTGACAAATTTGTACGAGGTTTTCTTCTGTAATTATCACTAAAGCAAGGGATTTAGTCAGCTTAAACAGCCCTCGGACATTCCCTTCAATAACTATTATTTCCCTAACAACCTAGTTAGGCCTAACCTGATAGGGTCACACCGAGAAATCCCGATATGTACCCTACTACGGTCGTCCTAACGAGAAGAGAATCCAATATTCTACCCAGGGCCCAGATGGGGGAACAAGTTCCTAGTTAATCCATAGATTTTATACATGGTACAAAAATGGATATGCTAAATAAGTAGTATACCCTATAACAGTAATGATAGTAATAAAATTGATATATGAATAAAAATTATAATGAAGTTATAATAATACATGAACACACAGATTGTTACTTTACTAAAAAGAAGTAGGCTACATACTGGTAGTTAAAAAATTTAGAGTTCAGACCAGAATGAAATTTGCTGAAATTTGATAGCTAAATTAAAATTCAATTATTATTTTTGCCTGTGCAGAGAGGGGCTTCTTCAGCCATTCTTCTTTCTCTGACCTGCTCATATCATTGGGCAAGGAGTCAATGTAATTCTGAAGTGCGGCGCTGCAAAAGGTGTGCTCTGTCTTGGGATTCAAAATTACATGATTCACAAGTGGCCGGTTCGGTGGTGATGTTAATCTGTTCAGATAGTGTTGCAGAAAGTCATTGCCAGTTGCAAGTCGGAACTTGGCTGTGGCAGTAAAAGATTTTAATTTTTTAGCATTATTGTTATATTTTCCATTGTAATATTTTAAAAAATTACGTTTTTTTTTTAAAATTTTTGATTAAAAGCAACGTTTTATGTTCAAATGTAAATTATAAGTACATAATTATCTTAAATAAGATTTTATACCCCAAATTTCTAGTATATTATGGATTATCTGTATCTCAAATAACAGCAATAATGGAAATATAGCCTACATATAATCAAATTAAAAAATTACTTCACATTTTTTTTATTATTAGTTTATTTCCTCCATTATAATGGCCACCTGGTCTGAATGGGTTAACACACAGTTTAGTGAATAATGTTAAGGTATTTATAACTTGGGCAGATAAGTATTCGTGGAGTGAGTAGAAGCTCTTGGATGTGAGGAAGTGTTTCAACTGAGATTTGTAGGAGGCCGCAGATGGGGACGTTTTTGTGTTGTTGGGGAGATTATTAAATGACAAGAGATTAAGTGCAACTTATGCAAACTATAAGTTTTATTTCCTTCCTTTATGTAAAGTAGTAGCAGGATATTTTTTAAATGTTTGCTTTTTTCACAATACATACAAACTACAATATGGTAAAAATAAAATATTAAGCTAAACCATATTAAAAACTTTGCAACAGCACTATGACACCAAAGTTATTAATACAATAATTCAACCTGAAGTGGTTTTTACAAGTTAATTTAATATTAAAATGAACCACTGGTAAAACTCTAGTAATGGAACGAGCCAAGAAGAAACCAGCAGAACGTGCAAGGAAACGATCAAGGCTGGAGAAACATTGTTACACGTGGGATGAATTTGCTACTTTAATAGAAAATGATATAGCAAACAATTCAAAGAAACAAGTGAAATCTCTAAAAACATGTGGCCCAGGCCGAAGTATGTCATCAGCAAGCAAGAACGTTACTGTGGGATGAAGGTTTTCCATGTAAATGTAAGCTGTACTTTATAAGTTGAACTATTGCAATACTACATATTATGGTGAAGTGATCTGGACATTAGGAGCGAGGGACCCGAGTAATATACAAGCCGCAGAGATGTAATTCACAAAGAGCAACGCGAGAATATCAAATCTTGACGAAGTCGGAAGTCAAGAAATAAGAAAGAAAGTTGGAGTTGACAAGGTTTTGTTCAAACTTGGAAGAGAAAGAGCGAGATGGTATTGACATGTAAGAAGAATGAACAAAGAATACCAAGAGCAGAATTTAAATGAGGAGATACGAGTATTAGAAGACATAGAAGAGCAAGGTAATAGCTATTTAATAGATATTGTTTTACCTAAAAAGTCACAATGTATAATTCATCAAGTATGGGCATATCTATTATTCAAAGTTCAAACTTATAAATCAGCATTGTGAAATAAGGTTGTATAAATAATATAGTAAAATGTAGGCCTACAGTAAATAAACTACATGAAAAGCAATAGTTTAGTTGCTTCATGTTGAAAGTGATCATATTTATCATCGGACTCAGGTTGAAGCGGTACATCTCCGTTCTCAATCTTTTAATAAACATTGTGAAATAGGTACACAAATAATAATAATAAAAATAATAATAATAATAAAAATAATAATAATAATAATGATAAAAATAATAAAAATAATAATAATAGTAATATTAATAATAATAATATTTTTTATTTTTTTTTATTATTATTGTAGATACATTTCTTTCTTTCATAACCTTACATATTTCATACATTCGACCTTCCACAAACTGCACATGCAGCTTATCTGTGGAACTATGTTTATTAAAGATAAGGATTTATTCACTTCTGAACACTTAACCTAATATAATTGAAATTTGATTAATTGAATTACCGACATGTGAGTCTAAACAATGTGATAATTATATAAAGTTTGACATTATGAGTAAATTTATGAATGAACAGAATAGAAGAAAATTGATAAATACCTGAAAAAACATAAAATATAAAAATCACAACCACAATTTCCTCACTCAACTATAATATTGTTTTGAAGCAAATATGTCTTTAATTTAATTTTTATATCTCTAAATTAATCTAATTCTTTAATTTCTGGAAGAATCTTATTGAAATATAAAGGTACAGAGTAGCTTAACGATCTCTTCCCATATTTATTGTTAAAGGTGGTAACTGGTAAATTCCTGCACTTTTGGCTCGAGTTGAAGGCTTGTGGTCAATAAGAATTTAATATTTTTTGTCAAAGTAATGCTTTAATAACAGCTTACAAACAAAGATTTTCCTAACTGGCAAAACATCAAATAGTAATACAAATCCGAGACACATCTCCCATCAACGATTTCTCTTTCATTCATCATTTTTATAATTTTATTTTGTAATGATATTAAATTTTTAAGTTGCGAGTAAGACGCATTACCCCAAGCCGATATACCGTACGATAAAACTGACTCAGCTAGAGCAATATATACCATTTTACGGTATTTAATGATAAGATATCTTTTACGGCGTAAAGCTGATAAGCACAAGATAATAATAATAATAAAAATAATAATAATAATAATAATAATAATAATAATAATAATAATAATAGTAATAATAATAATACCCATTATGCGGTCTCTGTAGCCAAAGTTACTAACTTTACTACCGGTATTTAATTTATAGTATTTATTTATTTTATAACTGTGTATTTATTAAGGTTAGGATATCGCTAGCACTAGGGCCCTCTAGAGGGGTAAGGGGGAATGCAACATTATTTGCCATGGTTTGCAGTAAAATAGCCATATCTTCGGAACTAATAAAGCTATGAAGGCGATTTTGGACTTTTTAGTAAGCATAAAATGTTTAGCTTCAATCGTACCTAACATTAATTACTAAAATTCGCAATAACATCATTATAATGCACTGTTAAGAAGCATCTGCACAATTGACAATTTCAGCGATATTTAGAGCAAATATCAATTCAGAAACGAAATTCGAACGTTGAAATATAAAACGTATAAATTGTGATTTTAACGTAACGATATATTTTTCGATTTCCAATTGAAGTCCATTAAAAAAATTATTAATGACATTTGATTAAATTACCTTTTGTTTCTGTCCCTAAAAAAAATTATTAAAGGGGCTGAACGTTGAAATTGCATTTATAGTTGTTGTAGTTTAATGCTTTTTAAATTTTTAAGATATCTTTCACCGTTTCCAAACTATCAGTGGAATTAGTTTATAAATATTGAACAAAAATTTCGTCCGTCAAGGAGCGCTCAGAGTGGCAGTGTTTGGAACTCGGTAGTAAGTTTACCAGTCGTACGCGGGAAAGACAAAATGCAACTTTGAAACAAATTTATGCATATCACCTCAGCACCTGTCACATATTATATCTAATTACTAATTACACTATGTGGACGTGCCACGTGAGTAGTTCGATACTGAAATGCATATTAGTGAATTTGAAGGCGCGGCAACTCGACGATAGTCAGTAGTCACAGTCACAGTCACAGTCAGTAGATGTTATGTTATGTTACGATACACGTACTAGTTACGGCATCACATGTAATCCACAGCTGCTAATAAAATACAAATACAAATACAAATACCTCATTCTGCATACCCTGATAAAAATTCTTGCTGATCCTAGTGCGTTCAAAATAGGGTTTAGAACGAATAAGGTCAGGCTATGATTGGGATCAACAAGGATCTGGCACTTTTCTTGCAATTTCCTTTCCCAACTTATTTCTTAAGCTCTTATGGAGAATAGGTTTGGGAGTAACAAGGATTGGCTTGGTTGGTTTCATCTAGGATTGACCATATACGGCATGAGTTTGAAGCAGTTACGCCCAGTTAGGTCAGGTTCTGTTAGGATGAACTAGGAGCTCCCATGGCTAGACCCAACAACGTTGAACAAGGATCCACTCCACCATGTTTCAGTAATGATTACCTAGGAGCACATAGGGCATGTTCCAGTCTGAATACACTACGATTCATTACCCCAAGGTTCTGTTAGGAACAACTTGAATTATCAATGACTGGTTTTCACTTGGATCAACTATGACCCGCCGGGACCAGTTTCAATTAGGGCGAGCGAGAATCAAATAGGACTAGTTATTACTTGAATGAACTAGGACTCTCTATGCCAAGCTTGAGTTATGACGAACTGGGAACAATGGGTACGGGTACTAGCTGGTGTCAGTAAGGACCAGCTAGGCATCGGTTTAGTCATGTAGTAAATGTTAATTCGATTTTTTGACATTAAATGTCAAAAACTCTAATTGACATTAATCCTGCTCATAGGACCTGCCACTCGATCTTCATTCCAGTTGTAGCCGAGAGATACTGGAAACCCAAATGCTGGTAGGTATCGTGCCAACTGCCAATTTAAAAAAAACATCTAAAAGTAAAACAAACAACCTGTTGATGATGGTGTTACCATAATAACATGGACTTCACTGGAACAAATAGCTACAAAAACAAATCAATTGATTATTATTTTGAGGTTGAGGCGTCGGCAACTAAGACAGATAAAACCAATAAGTACCGGTACTCTAGATTATTTATTCTGATTGCATTGGTATCTAGACTGACATCTAAAAAAACAATAACTTTGATTATTCTGTAAACTTCGGGGCGTCGGCAACTAGACTGCAGTCTGAATACAAATATCAATAATTACAAATAAAAACGATTATAATGTTGAGATTGCGGCATTGGCATCTAAACGGACATCTGAAACAAATCCACTGATTTGGACGAGTATTGTGATGAAGTTCTGGCGTCGGCACTCGCTGACATCTGAAAGGGAAACAAATGTAATAAAACGATTATTCGGTTGAGATTGAGGCGTCGGCACTCGCTGACATCTGAAAGGGAAACAAATGTAATAAAACGATTATTCGGTTGAGATTGAGGCGTAGGCACTCGCTGACATCTGAAGGGAAACAAATGTAATAAAACGATTATTCCTTTGAGCTTGAGGCGTCGGCTCTCGCTGACATCTGAAAGGGAAAAAATGTCATAAAACAATTATTCGGTTGAGATTGAAGAGTTGGCAACTAGACTGACATCTGAAAGAAAATGCAACAATAATTATACATTTTAATTTGTTGGCGTCTATATAAATACATTCTTGTACAAGTGAAAACGATAGATTGCTTGTAGGGCTATGGTCTCGCGTCTAGCCTGCTTGACAAGTTGTAAGATACTGAATGCTGAACCACAACCACACTGGTTAGGTTGCAGGAACTTAGTTTCCGTGCAATCGGCATTCACACGAGGGGTTGATGAGGGGGCGTTTGTTGACCGCGCTGGTGGTCTGGTGAGGGGTGAGTCCGTGTGTGCCAGAATGTGTAGCCGACTGCTGAAGCCACGATCAAGCTCATTGCTAGCGCGCATTCACACTTTAGTTTGCTAATACAGTATCACTATTTTTAAGGAGAATACCATTTTCCACCAACTTCGTTCACTCTGTATTATTAACAACATATTGTTCTGATTAATAGGAAAACGCTTAAGTCTCGTCGCGTTGATGGATGAGCTTTTTTGTAAGTTTTTAGTTTGCGTGGGATATCTTCTTATCAAGTGCTTTTTGAACGTATTGTAGGTGATTTTTGTCAAGTTTCTATTGTTACTTGTTAATTGTTATTAAATACCTCAAAAAACTTAATTTAAATCCTTTATTTATATGGTTTCTGGATAATTTTTTAACTTTTTCTTTGAAAAAGCAATACATCACCATTACCTTAATGTCCATGTGAAATATGAACGTTCTAGCCCCACCCGTTTGGTCAGAATCGACCAAAATGTCACAAAAATATCGCATTTAAAAATCGTAAAAAATCATAAAAGTACGATATTTATGAAAAATATTTCTTCGATTGTACCCAAAAACGTGGAAAGTCTTAAGTTCAGAGATTTCGAAGGTCCCCTCAAATTTTCATCTCGATTGCATATTATGCCGTTTGCCCAGTAGTGTGCGAACAAACAGACAGAAAAACAAAACAAAACAAAACAAACATTGGAGCTAAATTTTTTTAGGGTAGGTAAGTGAAATTGAAGTCTTCGCTTTGCTCGCTACGCTCATCCAATTAATGTTCTGATTTAAAATGATGTGGTATGTTGCAACTGTTAATTGCCATACTTAATTTCCAAGATTATAAGAATATTCTCTAATTGTTGAGATTGTCGAGCGCTATTGTTATGGAAATCGAAAAGAAGTGTGCCATGTTGCTGAACTATCTACAGATTTGGCGTGCTTACTGAATGCCGAATTACATATTAAGGTCTATATTTTTTTATAGTAACTCTCGCCTCCATTGAGTTATTTCATTTCATTTAAATTAAATTAATTTTATTTTCATTTTACAAAATTGTGTAATTTTACATCTTGGCAAAGTATACATTATCCACATTGTACAATCATGTAGTTTAACTAGGAAAACGCTTAAGTCCCGCCGCGTTGATGGATGAGCGTAATTTTTTTAAAACGAAAAAAGCGTAAAATTGCGATTTTTTTAATAGATAATTTTTCAATTACGCTCAAATTTCACACGAATATATTAATTTATAAAATTAAAGTTCTGTGAAAAAATCATTACAATCGGATAAAGCATGTAGATGTTACTAGGAAAACGCTTAAGTCCCGCCGCGTTGATGGATGAGCGTAATTTTTTTTAAACGAAAAAAGCGTAAAATTGCGATTTTTTTAATAGATAATTTTTCGATTACGCTCAAATTTCACACGAATATATTAATTTATAAAATTAAAGTTCTTAGAAAAAATCATTATAATCGGACAAAGCATGTAGGTTTTATTCGTCGAAGAAATGTTAAAAATTGAAAAAAATCGTAAAATTGCGATTATCATGAGAAATGATTTTTCGATTGCGCTCAAATTTCACACGAATATATTAATTCATAAAATTAAGGTTCTGTGAAAAAATCATTACAATGGGATAAAGCATGTAGGTGTTATAAGTCGAAGAATTTTTTTAAAAATCGAAAAAAATCGTAAAATTGCTATTTTCATGAGAAATAATTTTTTGATCAATTTTTCCCTCCGTGCAGTTCTTCGTTCAGAGATTTCATAGACCTCCATAAAATTTCATCGCAATTGGAGTATTGGTTTAGCCGGAATCGTGTTCACAGACACACAAAAATACAAAAAAAAAAAAAGAAAAAAAAAAAAAAACATTCCGGATTTTTTTCTCCAGTGTAGTGAAATGGAATCTTCGCTTCGCTCGCTACGCTCGCTACGCTCATCCAATAAGTCGAAGAATTTTTTTAAAAATCGAAAAAAATCGTAAAATTGCGATTTTCATGAGAAATAATTTTTTGATCGATTTTTCCCTCCGTGCAGTTCTTCGTTCAGAGATTTCATAGACCTCCATAAAATTTCATCGCAATTGGAGTATTGGTTTAGCCGGAATCGTGTTCACAGACACACAAAAATACAAAAAAAAAAAAAAAAAAAAAAAAAACATTCCGGATTTTTTTCTCCAGTGTAGTGAAATGGAATCTTCGCTTCGCTCGCTACGCTCATCCAATAATGGCATTTGAAAACATGATCCAGATTATTTGGATGACAATGTTGTCGTGTGATAGCAATGGCCATCACACAAATTTGTTCTACCCGAATGGGGATCGAACACAGAACCAGAGAGCACGCCCTAAACTATTGTTTGTTGTTGTTTGTAATCAACTAAATACTACAAGCAGAAACATAGCTTTCGGTGTTTTTTTAATTATTGTTTTCGTTTTCTGTTCGTTCTATTCTGTCAAACGGTTACCGATCTCGATTACATTAACAGAGAATGTTTTAAATTCTAAAGTTAGAACTCGCTTACACTGTTTTGTGCAGTCAAGGAATTATTAAAAAAAAGCGAACTAAACGATGTTCACAACACGTTCATTCAATCATTTTTAATACAATCCAGAAATTACAAGATTTAACTTGATCAAGGTTCTTTCAATTTTTTAACGATTCTTGAAATTTCTTCTCTGAGTTTGATAACATATACGATTTCAGGAAACCATCGAAATCTCTGCATTAAGTCGTATTATTCAACCGAAAAAAATCTCGTGATATATCTTACTTTCATCTTTAGGTTAACTTCTGAAATTAAATATTGTAGGCTCATGATTCATGTACATATATATATATGATAAAAACAAGGATCTTGGGTAAAACCGCGTCGAAAATAAGATGAACCAGGGCAGAACCTGGGCGTCCACCGACGTTTCGTCTGTACTACGTCAGACATTTTCAAGGTTGACTGTGACTCTACGGAGGTTGGAGTCACAGTGGTTGGCAAGCACGCAGCGCCCGCCTTATATAGCCTCGGCTAAAGGTGCGGGGCGGCGAGGTTATATAGAGAATAGGTGCGGGGCGGCGAGGTCATATCGTGAAAAGGTGCGGGGCGGCGATGTCATATCGATAAAATATATACGGATTGTGGCAATTGAGAAACAAAATAGCACAGCTTACTGTAGTGAAACCTTTTTAGTCCGGCTTCTTGTCATAGGGCCTGATTGGTTGTCTTTTGAAATGTTATTCGTGCTTGGAATTATGGAATCTGAAATTTGCACCACCTCTGAGGGATTTGGCTGAATAGGTCTACGGACTACATTTCGAGGCATGAGTGCAGGTTTCCAAGCAAGAGGGAGGCTCTGGCTATCATCTCTTTTGTTCATGTTATTCGGCCGTTTCTCAATTTCCACAGATTCACGGATAATACGTGGCTTGAGCTGTTGTACAGGACAAATAGTTTTTGTTTTGTCAAAATCTATCACATGCGAGTAAGCTTGAGCATGTTGAGCCAGGGCTGATTTCTTGTCACCTGCTTTCACAGCATAAGAGTGTTCATTTATCCTCACTGCTATGCGTCTGCCTGTTTGGCCTATGTACGTTTGATCGCAGTCGTCACAGGGAACCTCATAAACCCCTCTTTCTTCCAGATGAACAGAGTCCTTTGCACTTCTCAAAAAGGAGCTGATTTTTCTGTCAGTGGAGAAAATGGTTTCGATGTTCTTACGATTGAGGATTCTACCTATGACGTCTGTGGTACCCTTGACATACGGAAGAAAAGCTTTTGACCGTGGTTTCTCCTTGTCCTCAGTATCATTCTCAGATTTCTTCAGTTCACGTTTAAACGCTCTGGTTATGTCTCGGTCCAAGTAACCATTGAGTGATAGAGCTTCACGGAGCTTGTCAAATTCCTCTCTTGAGTGAGATTTGTCAGTAAGGTTCCTGGACCGGGTGACCAGAGTGTTAACCACTGAAAATAACTGTGAAGGACGGTGGTGAGAAGCAGCATTCAGATACCGATTGGTGTGGGTGGGTTTTCTATAGACTGTGTGTCCCAAACTGCCATCAACATTCTTTATTATCAAGACATCGAGAAAAGCAAGTGAGTGGTTGGATTCTACTTCCATGGTGAACTGAATATTCGAATGGATACCATTTAGATAGTCAAGAAAATCATTCAACTTGTCCACACCATGGGGCCAAATGGCATAGACGTCGTCCACATATCGTATCCAAGAAGATGGTTCGTTAGGAGCTAGCAATGGGCTCGCCGCTATCACCTCCTATTGCCAACTTATTCATGATAGATTTTGAGAATAAGGCCCTATATATATATATATATATTCTTTTAAGGGTAAAAAATCTTGTCTAAAATCATAGCTATCTAACACAATTAATTGTTAAAAACAGTCGGTAATTCACAAAGGTAATTATTGTATTGCTGGTTGGTAATAGAAAAGAGAGTAATACCATCATTTGGTAAGTATGTGCAGTGTACCGGTACTACCGACAGCGCTGTCTAAAGCGTGAAGTGCAACTCTCGGGAGGTCGCGGATTCTTATCACGTCACCGGCAATCCCGACTGAAGGTTATTTCCGAGGTTTTCTTCAGTCGTTTATGCGAATGCAGGAGATTGAATTTGAAACAGACCACGGGCATCCCTTCACAATTGTCCAAATTCCAATATAATCTAACTAAAAAAAAAAAAAATGAATGAATGAATAGGGCATGCATTTCCCCCCGTGCTGGTTTCCCACGGAAAATTTTGTACAGTGTACTACTTGGTAATATGTTATTTAAAAAATATATATTAATGTAGACTGTAGACGATGGTAAAATGTGAACTAACAAAATGTTCAAATTAAGGTTTAACTGACAAAATAAATCTCTCTCGGCTACTTGCGAATTCATTAATATTAGCAATAATTGGCAACCATGTCGGCCGTAGAATGTCCGTAGACCGCGTATCCTGGACAGAACGTAGAAAATAGACGAACTAAAGTGTGTGCATCGCGCTGTACGCTCATCTCACATTGAAAGGAAGAATCGGGTAGATAGCTTATACAAACATTGCACCTTGGTACATTTTGTATTGCGCCATTCATGACATGATCCCTAGAGAGTTCACTTTTTGATGCGGACCCTGTCCGAAACCTCCGGCTCTACGTATACCGACGATCTCGCCATATGATTTAACGGGGCATCCTGAGCGAAAATAATTTACCATCCCTTCTATTTTTATAGTCGCTGACTATCTCCGTGTCTGAACATTATATTCCTGGGTCAAATAACTAACGAACGAACTCGAATGAATATATAATATTATATTACTGATTTCTTCAGGGTAACTGATAATAGTTTTGTCGGGGATGGTGAATTTAACAAAACAACCATACAACAGAAATTATATTACAGTGTTTTGCACAAAAGTGTACACGAGTCAGATTATTTTTTTTTAAATTTTTTGTATGATTATTAAACACACCTTTGTCTTCCACCTAAGGGGAATCTATCACTGATGGCTAATAGTTTGTATGGTCTTTAATTTACTCAGTATGATAAACGATGATGTCTTCGATGTAAAAAAAATAAATTTGATTTTTTTTTGTCACTTTTTTCGGGCTGTCCCGGAAATTTTAAAACGTTAAAATTTAAAAGCAGGATAAAAAAAAAACTTCTTGTCGGAAGGATGAGAATTTTTTAACACTTTTTTGTAGCTCCTTTAAAAGTGATATACACAAATTTCATGCAATTTATCTTACTTAGTGGTATTGATATGAATTTTTGATTGTACCAATGAAAACGCGATTTAAAAATCGCTTGTGTTTTAGCCTATCCTACATAACGTAAATGGGGTGAAAAGTTACAATATTTTATCGTTAAACCACTTGTTGAACCATCAGCTTTAATTTCCACCAAAATCTTATTGATGTCACCAATAGCAGCGGAGAAAGGGTGCTTTTCTTGCTGTCATGCAAATCCCTCCGTAAACCAGCCGTCATCGAGCTCGCGCGTACGTTGCCGAGTGGATAGTAGCGACATGCGACGTACATGGCAACTCGGTCGGCCGGCCACGGAGCCACCCTTCCGCTCTTAGCGCGCGCAGTATGATTCGTGATCTCGGGTGTTAGTGGTTCAAGAGCGCAGCTAACTCTGTCTTGGGTTAGTCGTTGTGTGTTGTGTGTTTATGTGTACGGAGCGACATCGCAGAGTATAAGATTTAAAAATATTGGTTATAGATTTTGATAGATTTTGTAATGCGTATTTAAAAAACGGGTATAATGGGAAGGCGAGGAAACCCCTCTTTAATCAAGGCAAAAAAAAAAAACGCAGCAACAAATCAAAGGCAATTGCCAAGTGGAAAAGAGAAAAGAAGGAAGAATATTGAAAAGAAGAACACATCTTGTCGGGAAATTCGCGATCACCTTCAAGGTAAGAGCTTCAGTTAAATCAACTTTGTATTTTATGTTTTATGCATTTTTTAGTTGTGCCGATAAATTTGCATTATTTGGGATGGTAATGGTTATAGGGATGAGCTTAAACCCCAATTTGCAGCTGGTATGTTGCCTCAAGCAGGCATTTCCCGGGGCTGCAATCTCTAGCCGGGCATACCCCATGTCCATTTTCCAAGAATCAAGTCCTCCTAATGGTTTCAGACACAAGTCTGAATCAGAGTACGCTCCGTCAATACCTTCCATTTTCGAAAAGGTATTATTATAACGCACTTGTTTTTAATAAAGCATTTTATAAAATAGGATTGTATCACGTCAACCACCTTCGTGGGTATACCACGGTATGCTACTCGGTATTCAGGCGTGACAAGTATTTACGGCTTACGCCACCTACCTCTCCCGCACTATTAAAAACTCACCTGTTCAAAATCAACTATAAGAACTATTAGTATTTGTGCATCATATTTCAAACAAATTATTGTAGTCGTTTAGATAAGTAAATGTTGAAATGGGAAGAAAAAAACCCTCCCACAGTCATTGCGAACCTTAAACCCAGGCGCGTAGGAAGGGGGGGTTGGGGACCCGCCCCCACTTTTTATGGTGATCCCTCACTTTCGACTTAAGGACACCAACTAGTTTAAAAGGCAGAATGATGTTACAATGTGTTTTTTAAATATTGTTTTAGAATTTTTGTCGAGGTTCGTTCATTTTTCGTTCCATAACGTATACAATGCGAAAAATGTGTAACGCGCATGTTACAAAAAGTAAAAGTTTCGATATTTCAAAGGTTTGACTGTTAAAAACAAACACATAAAACAAAAACGTGACCTTTTTTCTTTATAGGCTTTAGCCAAATAGATGTTGCGTCGCTCACTACGTTTCCCAAATAACTACTAAGCATATTTTGAATTTATACCCCACCCCACCCCCCACGCTCCTCACTCGAAAAAGAGTTTTCTACGCGCCTGCCTTGAACGCAGGGTCTACTCGCTACAGTCCACACACACAACATACCACTTGTTCGTACCAAAACGTCGTGAGTTGAAGCTATCACTATCAAGTATCTGTTTTAGTGGACGACTTTTTATACAAGTTTAAAGTTAACACCAGACACCTCTTCCACTTGACTTGACAAAGAGTATTATTATTCACTTTCTGTTTATATTCCTTGATAATTTTATGTATTTACAAGTGCTTCGGAATACTGCTTGCTTAGACTATGGACGCGCAATAAACATGCCCTAAAAGAGTGCATCTCGTACCGTGTTTCATTGAAACTACGATACAAAATAAATACAATAATACATATACAACAATACAATATACTAATACACAAATTATTTATTTTCTTATACACGTGACAAACTAGGTATTGGGGTTTAGTTGTGAAGGGAACGTTCAAAGGCAATTATGAAATCAATCAAATTTAGAACAAACTATTAGCTAGAATTGCCAGTGGAGGGTATCGAACCGGCCAACTCCCGAATCAGAGATCCCCTTACGCATAGTTACGTCTGTCGGTTTGAACCTTAGATGCATCAAATACCACTAGCAATTTTAAAACTTTGCTACATTCAGCACACTTTATACCGAACACGCCCCCGGGCGACCGCCCGGGTCGCCGTACCCACGAGCCGGCCCTGCACAGATAACTAATAAATATTGAATAGTTTTTTATCGTGTGCACCGGCCGCTATCATCTTCGTTCCACACACTGTCTATTTGACCTGGCTGACCTTGTAGGCGCGCGATGAGTCATATTAGTAAGATTGTCTGGCTATATATCTTCGCCCCCACCCCTCCACTCCTTTCCGCGACCCGCCATAGATTCGGATGGGCTAACGCGTGTAACTAACTGAAAGATAACCGTAAACCGAGCCATTGTGTTTATAATACCCTTACGGGGTGACCGAGCTGTCAAGGGCCCGCCAACAATCTTGACTCTAGAGAACCGGGTTCGATTCATTATAATTGAATCACTTGTTATGAAAAGGGCCCGAGTCCTAAAACATACTTCTGAGATAAACTTTTTTGAATATGAAATAATCGTAGTACATACTTCAAACTTCAAACATACTTCTCCACTTGACCAAACTAACGTCATTCCAATGCTTCACTTATCCCAAATACTGTGTAGGCCTCCCTGTATTCAAACTTCAATCATACTTCTCCACTTGACCAAACTAACGTCATTCCAATGCTTCACATTATGCCAATACTGTGTAGGCCTACATAGTATTCGCTAAAAAAACAAATAAATACCGGAAAATAAGAAATGTGTAAGAAAATATATTTACGTTTCCTACTGTTGCCACGGTGGCGGATGTGATGTACAACATGACTGGGTGCCTTATAATACAAAGTGAGGGAGTCCCAGGAAGTGAGTGGGGATTCTCCCCCCCCACCCGTTCCCCCCCTTTCCTACGCGCCTGCGAGCCAGTATTTTCATATTGAACGTTTTGTTTTAATATTTTTAAACTATTATGCTTTTGATAACCAAATGTAATGTGTATTTGAATTTTGAAACAACAATGTATGTACTAAATTTAATAGTAATGTGTTACAACAAAAGTGAAATGAACATCCAAAAAATCTTTATTGTAATTTTTAGTGGGGGTTTGGAAGTGCTAGGAAAAGGCCGGAGAATCATCTGGATGACCTACCCGAGTTAATAGTAGTTGCAGACAAGGAAAAAACAGAAGACTCGACGAAATGATACCAGGACGACGGGTTTGTAAACATCGCCCATCTCCTCAAGGAGCTGACAGCTTTATCATCTCATGGGTTGAAGTGCAACCTATGGGAGATATGATTGTATTTCCGAACGCCGGTCTGGAATCTTTTCCGAACTTGTGTATCGCTGCAATGTATGCAAATTTGCAAAAGGCAATTACCAGGAAGTGCTAAACAAGGAGGAAGTGGATAACGGTTGGAGAGCACGCGCGATTCGACCCCCCCCCTCCCCTCCCGCGGCCTGCCGCGCACACAACCAGACAGGACAGGTGAACCATCAGCGCGTTACTTCGCAATGGCATATCAATCTGTGACAATCGAAAACCTCGTTCGTTAGATACTGTGCATGTATCTAACCTATCATCTACTATGAATCTATCATCTACTAAAAAATGTTGTATATTTTTTTCTTTTCGAATAGGCTACTGACCGTTGTTTTTATTTTTTTGAAATTTGTTATTTTTTCCTTGATTGTTTACATTTACGTGGAGGAGTGTAGTGACGTAGTGAGCTAAGGGAAGAGTCCCAATTCAATTTTACTATCCATCAACGCGAAAGTAAAAAAAAGTTTGTCCTTATGTTTGATTACGCTGAAATTGGTTTAGTAGCACTGCCGTATAATAATATCCACCCCTAATGGGTGAAGTAGGCCTATCGCTCTGTCAAGCACTCCGTCAGTCAGAAACCTTTAAACAGGTTTTCTCTAATCGAAATATGTTCTCCCCGCCCAAGGTCACGCCCATATTCAAAAACCCCTTTAGCACTCAAATATTTTAACATTACGATTATTGATTATGACCACTTGTTTTTTCATTTTTTTTCTCATTGATTCCAAACAAATAATGTTTTTACATCGATTCAATATTGTTGAAATGTGTTCGATGTAGACTCCCTTTTTATTGCACGTAGACGTAGGCGTCCATGACAGATGTAGTCTTGGCAAAAACATTAGTATGATAAAGTTACTATTTTATGTAATAAGTAATAACCTATAAAAACAAGTTTTAAAAATTAAAATAAATAACAAAATATGTTTTTATATTGTAAAATGTGTGTTTTGTATATTTTTGTATTTGTATTGATATAGATCGACTACGGAAGCGCGTAATAATTATGTGTACATGTAACGTGGAGGTTTGATTAGCTCATATCATTTGTACATAATATGTATAAGTTGTGAAGTTGTCCTTTGGGAAATAAGCATGTAATAATTAATTATGTATTTATAGTTTATACATGATGGTATTTTAGAGAGAAATTAAAAGTGCCTACTTTGGGATCTTCTGCTATCCCGGGCAGATGTGGTATACGTGTACTTGGTTCTTTGGTAATATTGCCACGTATATTATTATAATTAGACCAACGTTTTGAATTATAATAAATGTGGCTATAGGCTACACTTGATTATATTCCCTATGCTGTAAAAAAGTTGGTTAAAAAATCTGCCCAGTAAGATAAGGGCTGGGACTGAATACATTAGTTTTGTAATTTCTAACGCGTCCTCTTATACCAAAATTTCCCCACTATCTGAAGGATGTTCTTGCTGTAATTGAGAGGACAACAATAAACAAGACATTTGCATAATATATTATGTTCTTTTCTCCTTCATTTCCTTCACCCACTCTCGTTCTCTCAAGAGAGGACAATGTATCCGATGTCATCCATTTACTGCCTATCTCAAGGATGAAGTATAGACAGACGACAATCAACATCACACTCACTAACCGTCGGGTTTTTTGTACATATTATTGTGTAGTTAAATTGCATAGGCGTATGTTTTTTCCCATTATCAAGAATAATTTTCATTTCACTACACACAAATCATTTGAACATAACACTATTTACGACGTGTCCCAATTTGATTGTCATTACTCATTAATTGTTTTTTGTTTCCTTGATGTGCGAGTTCGCGCTAGAAGCCAGCCGTTGCGCGGGGTGATAGGGACGAAAAGAATGTGACCGAATAGAATGACCCCGTCGCGTAGCAGTAGCACAGGCGCAAGGCCGTCGACTCGCCACTCGTATGCGCGTTGTTTCGTTGTTTCATATTTCCCACGCAACCACTGACGCAACCCTTAGCTCACCCATTTTCGGGTGCGCAAACTGTAGAGAGAACCTGAACACTTTTATGACCTATTCTCCCCGATAAAGCAAGCAAACTGTTGACGACTGCGATCGGTCGACCGTGCTAGTTCTATTTTAAAGCCGCCGCGCGATTTGATTCCCCAAATATAATGGAAATTTATTTCCTGAAATAACGTTTGATATTTTTAATCATTTACAATAATTGTTTTTCATATGCCCGGGAAAAAGCTAATATTTGTAGTCTGATAAGAGATATTTCATCAAAAGGGCCCAAACGTTATTTCAGATAATTTTCCCATTATGCAGAGAAGGAAGACAAAAGTGTGTTAAAATTTAAACATACAAAAGTAGTTGCTTGAAATATAATTTTTCACTTGGCTCGTTTGTGTACCCTTTTGCCCCAAAATTATTTTAATATAGTAGGGAGACGTGATAGGGATCGAAGCGTGTATCGAACTGAAAATTCGTGTTCCGTGGTATCTTCGACAAAAGTTTGATTATTCCCTGATTGGCTGTTTCTGATGTTTTAATTCGATTAATGGGATTGTTTTATTATCATTTATTAATTCCAAATTTTTGATGTTAGCGGACCAATCGGTCGGAAATAATTGTCAGGAGTCAACAAGGAAAGCAATCCATATCTCTGACATTGTATGACATTTTATATTGCGTCATTGGGGATACAACTTACAAACAATTATTAGACGAGTGAGCGAAGCAAATAAGGATAACAACGCAACTCGATCGGGCCTTCGTTTTAATTAATTGTCTGTCTCTTTGTTCGGTCCCATACGGCCGAATGACCTAACAGATTGAGCAGCAATTTTAAACAGACATTCGTGACCAGTGTACTTAGAACTATAAACAAAATGAGCAACATCTGTTGCGATTTAAATCTACGAGAAAAAATAAATTTAAAAATCGACTTTAAATGTGTAGGAATTATTTTAACAACAATGGTTTTGTTTGTGAAGAAGTCATTTTTATCGAATCATTTTTGTCATGCTGTGATTGTATGCAGTGACCAAGGTGTATCGAATAGAGATGCGAATTTAAAAAAAAACGGCGGCCCGGCCCGGCCCGAGGCCCGACCCGAAACGGTCCGGCCCGGGCCGCGCCGACTATTAAAAAAATACTGCGGCCCGGCCCGAACCCGGCCCGAAAGATAATCATCCTGGCCCGGCCCGGCCCGAAAGTCGGCCCGAAAATCCGGCCCGGCCCGAAAGCCCGGCCCGGCCCGAAAGTCTGGCCCGGCCCGAAGGTCAGCCCGAAAGCCCGGCCCGGCCCGGCCCGAAAGTTGGCCCGAAAGTCTGGATTTTTAGACTCGTCAAAGCAAATGGGCCGCCTTTGCTAACAGTATGATAGTATTTCTTAGTTCTGCGACTATATACCGTTATTCCTAGATCTGGGTGGGCATTGGGCAGTGTAGACCTAAAGCAAATTGCCCATATGGCATGTTTATGAATTGTGCGTGTATATTTATCGATATGAGTGATGCCGCCAATAAGGGACGCAGATGTAGTTGTAGGCCTACATATTTATGTGAGAGCACGTTCTATTTTGTGTTTATTCGGGACTAGAGACCAGGCAAGTGAGTATACTGTTATTTCAAATCATATTGGACAGTGAAAAGCAATGTGCCGAGTGACATGTTCACAAATTATTAATATTTATGACTTAAGTCTATGAGTATTGAGCTTGTATTGACATCGATGGCATCACGGGAGAAATGCCGCCACCGCCAGGCGACAATTTAAGGGCGCAGATGTAAGTTGTAAAAACACAGCCTGTCTCCTTCGTCATAGTCTGTCCATCTTCTTGTCGAAGCACGTTCGATATTGTGTTCGGGAGTATTGTATCGCAAATCATGTTGTGGGGGTGTGGTGATGTCCACTCCAAACCCTTCTGTCCACCTCGACGTCGAAGCTCATTATAGTCTAAGCAAAGGTTGGATTCTAGGAGATGAAACTTTTTAATTATAATATAATAATAAGACTGTGAAAACGCATTGTTTTTGTCAGTCTGCTGTATCTTTCTTTCTTTCTTTCTTTCTTTAACGTTTATCCTATTCAGTTAAAAAAATGATTTACAAATCAACTTCTCAATGCTTCGGCTCCGGTGGGGAATAGTTTCGGTTTCGGGCTTGGGGCCCGGGCCCGAACCCTTTGAGAAATGGGGCCCCGGGGCCGGGGCCGGGCCAAAAAACCAACAAATTTTTTCCCTAAGTTAAATATGGTCCCGGGGGGCCGAAGCCGGGCCCCGAAACCCCGGGAAACCCCGAACTGGCCAAACCCCAAAAAACGGCCCGAAACCCCAAAACTGACCAAAAACCCCAAAAGGGCCCCGAAAGCCCGAACTGGCCGAAAGCCCAAAAGGGGCCCGGTTTGGGCCCCGAAATTTAAATCTTGGGGCCCCGGGCCCCGGGCCCCCAAGCCCGAAAGAAAAAAAAAAAACCGGCCCGGCCCGGCCAAAAAAAGTCGGGGGCCGGGCCCTTTGGGCCCCCCAGGCCGGGCCCCAAAATTTCCCATTTAGTATCGAATCTAGCACGCTAAAGGGTTCCCCCTAAATTCCGCTAGGGGGACTAAAGTAAACTTTACTCTTTTTCGTACGGGCTATTTTTTCCCAATGTTGCATTTCAAAACATGTTTTTTTAATTTTAAAAATAAATCCAAAAATTAAAAAATTTTTCCCCACCGGGGGTTTAAAAACCTAGGTCTTCCCATTTCGGGTAAAAGGGGCCTTACCCCAACTAGACTAGGAAAACGAAAAAACCCGGTGGTTTTTAGAGTGAGTGAGCCATTTGTTTGGAGTCCCGGGGAACATTCCCTTTCTTCCCCCTATACCAAAGGGCCCTCTTTTCTAGCCTTTTCAATAGGCTAGAGTGGGCGCTTTATGCCCTTTAAACAGTTGAGCGCCCTTATCCCAACTAAACTAAAAAACCCTATTAAAATTTACCTATATTTTACTAGTAAAAACCCCAAAATTTCTTTGTTAGACGAGTGAGCAAAGGTCACTTTGCTGAGTACCCGGGAACTTTTTCCCGTTTAAGTTTGTTTTTTTATATAGGTATAATTAATAGGGTTTTGAGTTTATTTGGGGTAAAAGGGGCGCGTCAATGAAAAGGCCATAATGGGGCCAATTTAGCTTATGAAAAGGCGGGGGGAAAGGGCCCTTAGGTAGGGGGAAAAAAGGGGAAAAATTTTACGGGGTTTCCCAAAAACCCCATGGTTCACTCGGGTCGACAAACCCAACGACTTTGGCTTTTTCCAGGTTAAAAAAATGGGGGAAACCCGATTAAGTTAAAAGAAAAATTTTAAAATATCTGTTTATGTGCTCGTCCCTTTTTTTAAGGGGGGTGAACCCTGGGGGAGTAAAACCGACCGCCCCCCCCCCCCCCCATGAAAACTAGGGTTTTCCCCCAGGGCATATTTTTCCCAATCACAATTTTAAAATTTTTTAGGGAATTTTTTAAATTTTTTAAACGCGGATGGGCATTTAAAATTTACAAATTCTTTCTTTTAAAAAAAATTCGTTTTCAAAATACTCAGTTTTTCAAAAACTGATTTTTATTGAGGGATTTTAAAATTTTAAAGGGATCCCAAAGGGCCAAAACCTTTTGGCCCCGATACCATCGACAAAAGCAAACAAAACAACCCCTTTCCATTTTTTTTAAAGGGTTAGGAAACCCCGACACTAAGCTGGACACGTTTCCAAAACCAAAACCCCCCCCCGCCAGAATCAACACTTGTAATTCGGACCAACCTTAAAATTTATTATGTCCCTCTTTGTAGGGGCTCCAAATTCACCTTTTACAATTCCTTAAGTCAAGATAAGATAGCCCTAAGTCCTTTATCAGAATTTTTAAACCCTTCTGTACGTAGGGTAAAAGGCATTGAAAGCAAGCCCTTAAGGTAGAACAATCCCCCCGAAACCCAAAAAAAAATTTGATGTTTAATTCACCCCAAATGAGGATTGCATGATTCAGACGATTTCGCCCCCCAAGGAGGTAAATGCCACATTTACACAATTTGACTAAATATTTAAACCCGTATTTTTAGTAAATTTTTTTGGGGGAAAACCCTGCCCGGGGTGAATGCGTACCCCCTCTTGGGGTTTAAATTTGATTGGACAATTTTTTTAAAGGGGTAGTCCGAGGTCTTTTTATGATTTTCTATTCCCATTGGGAATTTTCACGATGGGGAAAAAACCTGGAAAAAAAACTTCTTTCAGAATTCCCGGTTCCCCGGTCTCTACGGGTTTGAACCCGGGGACCCCCCCAAAATTACAGTCGCGTTCGACCCAAAACCGGCAAAAACACTATGGAAAAACGGAACTGTAATGCACATTCACGAAAAATCATTACCCTCGGGAACCCAAAAACATTCCGTTTATGACCCGGGTTTTTTCCCGGGTAACTATTTTACAAGTTTTCCCGCGAGCAACTAGCCCCAGATTTCGTACACCGATTCTAAAAATTCAATGTAGAAATTTAAAATTTTAAAAATTTTAATTTTAAAAAAAATTTCCCAATAAAATAGTCGGTGTTTTGGGAGAGTTATGTATGGAAAGAAAAAGGACTATTTGAGACGAATCTTTTCCATATCATTGCCCTTGTTTTTTTGGGGGAAAAAGACAATCTTGGAAAAAAACCGTCAGCAAGCCTAAGCCTTTTAGGGGGTACCCAAAATCGGAAACCTACCGTTCTCAAAAGTGAAAACGATGATAATAAATTGACAATTTGGGAAAGTAAAGAATTTTCTTAACGCAAGCGGGATTTTCTAATGATGTAATCGAAAGAAATAAAACCCCTTCGATATTTTGCCAAAGCAGTCCCAAAATACAGTTGCACTGACTGTTTACGCTTATTGGCTTGAAAAATCGTCGATTACCGAAAATTTAATTTTTAAAGAAAAAGGGATACTTATGCGTTTGGCTGCGGGGAGAACGCCCAAATGCCCTAGACTTTTTAAATTATTGTAATAAACAAACCACCCACAGTATAGTAAAAGGGGAATTGAAAATAATTTTATATTAAAAAAAGTATTACCCAGGGCACACAAATAAATAAAAAAGTGTATCTTTTCGGCCCCTTTTTGGGTGAGGATTGCCAGTGACGGTATTTCGAACCCGTGACCTCCCAAAATTCCCTGTTGTGGATTAAGTTTTGAGCTACATCTGTCGGTGACAAAAATATTAATATAATTTTATAGAAAAAAGTTTGAAGCTTATTTGTAAAAAAATGAAATTTTAAAAGGGAAAAATAAAAATTTATGTAGGGGTTTTAATGAAAGAAAACTAAAAACCCAAAGTATTTTTGGCCCCCAACTTTGGACCCAAACTAACTTGGAAGAAAAAAAATTTTTTGTACGAAAGCCAAACTGTGTAAAAACTGATAAATTTATTTAAAAAAATTTAAATTAATTAATAAAAAAAAAACCCCGTTTTTGAAATACATTTTCTTATCTAAAAGTATGTAAATCCCTTAAAAAGTTTAAAAGACCCCCTTTATGCAAATGATTTGAAAGGAACACCCTGTTTTTAAAATACATTCCCAACGAAAAAAACATATTGGCCTGCAGGGAAAAGTGTAATAATATAAAAAAATACCCTTTTTAAAAACAGATCCCCAAAAAAAATATTTAGGGTAGTATATTTTTTTGAAATTACTAAATGGGCAAAAAAGCTCAGTACATGAGCTTTAAACCCAGAAATTTCCTTGGGCCCGATCCCTGGGCGGGGAAAAATTTTAAGAAAATTTTGTTTAAAGACATGTATACAATTTTTTTATGAAATTACATTTTTTAAATAATTGTTTTATTTTTAAAATTATTGTCATTTCCCATATAATTAATACGTTAAGTCGTTTCCGTCTCTGGGCCTCAGTAATATGAACGGGATAGTTATACTGTACAACTATAAAATCACAACATTGTAGAAAAATTTTAATTTTAAAAATTTCGCCCCAAAAAAATTCTTCGTCCGGGGGCTACACCCAAAACCCCGGGTCTCCCTTTTTTGAGCAAAAAAAACGTTTAGTTTTCGATTTTCCTTTCAGTTGGGGAGGGTGAAAGGGGTTGGGGTCAGCGAGGGGGGGAATTTTCAAGGCTGCATTTTTACTCCGGGTTTGCTAACATTCTTTCGATTCACAATCTTTTAATGGGGGGTTTTCAGTATTTACAGGGAAAATTTTTAAAAGCATAAAATTCAATAAGCATTACCCTTTAATATCGTTTCTTATTTTATTGGTTTTTTTCCCATTCAAAACATACAATCTTTCATATTATTTTTCGATTAGCGAATCCCGGGACGATACTTAGTGTCCTGACGTTTTTTATATGAGCCGGGGCGGTTCTCGGGGAAATTTTGGATTTACTTAAAAATAAAATTTATGTTTTAAATTTGTTTTAAAATTTAGTTGCAATATTTTTTGGGGGATATTTTAAAATGAATATAATATTTTTGTAACTTTTTAACCCCAAAAGTGAAAGGGTTTTTTTTTAGTTCATAACAAAGTACAAAACAATTTTTAAAACATTGCCAAAGAAAGGGAATTCGTGCTTCCAAAATATCCCCACATGGGGACTTTTTTATTTTTATTAATCGAAAACGAAATTGATGAGCATTTCATTGTAAGACAGAGATGGCCCGTACGACGTGACGTGTAATGTAATAATAAATAATAATAATAAATTTAAACATTTAATTATATTATTTTGAAAAATCTTAAAATACCGATTATTTCCAAAGGGTTTGGGTTGAAGTGAGGTCCTCCCACTGGTTTTAATATTTTACCTATAAGGGATATTAATTTTGGGCCCCCTAAGAAAGTGTTTTAGTAAATTTTAGTTAGTTTACACGCATACGTTTTCAAAGCAATTTTTTTCATCACCGTTTACAGCCTTTCCCTTTTTAGGGTTTTAGGTAAAAATAAATTTCCCCCACTTTTTAAAATCTCACCCAAATTAAAACTGCCCGTTTTTTCCCCTACTTTTAATCCAGGTTAAAAAAACGCCTTTGTTTTGTCCCGGTTTTAAATAGATATCTTCCCCTTAAATAAATTTAAAGAAAAAAAGAAATTTTGTAATGGTTCAAAAATCAAAATTGTGTATAAAACCACAAAAAATAAACACATTTCTGGGATGGGTTGTTTATTTGTTTGCCTGTAGTAGATTCAATTTTGAACATGTAAAATTAAAAGGAAAAATTGCAAAAAAACTTTATTTTTTTAAATAAAAAACAATTTTGGATTTTTCAGAAGCTTTGATGTTAATTTTTTGGAAAAAACCCTTTTAGCATTTTTTTTCCCCTAAAAGGGTTAAAAAGGAAAAAAAAGTAAAAAAAATTTTAAAAAATTTTTTAGAAAAAAAACGAAGCAAAATTTTGGGGGGCCCCGCAGTTAGGCCCAGTTAGTTTAAATTTAAAGTTGTTTAAGGGCACTTTAACAATAAGAGTAATCCCCCCGTGCCCTTCAATTGTATTGGAATTTCCAAATTTTCTTTTTTCCCTAAAATTTTGGATTTCCCCAATGTTTTTTCTTTCCAATGGGGGGAAATTAAGGGAAAAACGCGGGGGGTTAAGGGAAGGGGGGTGAGGATGTTGGTTTGGATGGTGTTAAACTGGGGGGCCCCAGAGGGGTTTCTCGTTTTTTTTGAGAGGGGGCCCGGCCCCCGTATGGGGAAAAGAAAAAAGTGAAAGAAGAAAAAAAAATGAGTAAAGGGGTGTGAATGAAGAAAGGGGGTGAAAAAAAAGTTGCCCCGAGAGCTCTCTTTTTGCAACACCACCCCAAAAGGGCCCAAACTCGCCCTTTTTTGGGGAAAAAAAATACCCCCTACTCACAGGGCCCAAAAACGGGGGAAAGGTGCGAGTTTGGGCTTTTTTAAGGTTTGGATTTCCCCGTCTCTTTCCCCAAAAGAGCCCAAAAGGGCCCAGTTCTTGCCCCAAAAAGGCGGTTGGTTTCTTTCATTGGTTTTAATGTTTAGGAGAATTTTGCAAATTTCACTCTTTTCAGTGGGCCCCTGACGTCTTTGCGGTCTCATATTTTTTAAAGTTACTAGGAAGCCCTTTGCAAAAGCTTTTTCAGGCGCGTTGTTGGTGAGCGTTTAAAATTTTAAACACAAAAAAAAAAGTTTAAGTTGCGATTTTTTTATGAAAATAATTTTTCGATTACGCCCCCAAATTTCCCCATGAAAATATTAATTTTTTAAAAAAAAGGGTTTTTTGTGGGAAAAAAACCCTTTTCATCGGATAAAGCATGTTTGATGTAATAAGTCGAAGAAAAATTTTTTTTTAAAAATGAAAAAAAAATGTAAAATGTTTAAAGAGAAATAATTTTTTGATTGTGCTCAAAATTTTACACGAATATGGCCCATAAATTTAATAAAAATTTTGTATAAAAATTTTACAATCGGGGGTAAAGCCCTGTAGGGGTTAAAAGTCGAAAAAAATTTTAAAAAAAACGAAAAAAAACATTTAAAAATTTCGATTTTCAAAAAAAAAATTTTTCGATTACGCTTTAAATTTACACGGTTATTAATTTATAAAATAAAGGTTTGGTGAAAAAAACATTTAAAAATCGGATAAAAAATGTGGTGTTAAAGTCAAGAAAATTTTTTAAAAAAAAACGATGAAAATCGTTTAAAATTTCGCTTTCATGGGGAAATAATTTTTCGATTTCGCCCTTTTAAAAACGTGGCGGGTTTTAAGGGTTTAGAGATTTCGAAGGGCCTCCACCCAAAAATTTTTTTTTGTAATTATTTTTTATTTTTTTTTTTTCCGAATTTGTTTTTTTTTTTTTTCTTTAACAGACACAAAAATTAAAAAACAAAAAAAAACCAAAAAAACATACGGATTTTTTTTCTTTCCCGTGTAGTAGAATGGAATCTTCGCTTCGCTCGCCTTTTTTTTTTTTGCTATCCCAAATTTGCTTGTTTTTCCCTTTTTTTTTCGGGGCACACAAAAAACGTTGGGGGGCATTTTTCCCGCCATAAAAAAAACAGCAAAATCGTTACTCGTTTAAAACATTACTTTATTTGACAAAATTATAGCCCCAAAACCCAAAACAAGGTTTTTTTCAAGACGCCTGTCGGAATGCGGGGGATCGTGGGCAATTCCAAAGGGGGGGGCGGACTTTTTTTAATTTCGGGAAATTTTAGTTTAAAAAAAAGGGAAACTTTTCAAACGCTTTTTCAGGCGCCGTTTTGGATTAGCGTATTTTTTTAAAACCCCGAAAAAAAAACATTAAAAATTTCCCATTTCACGAAAAAATTTTTTTTCCCATTTCCCCCCCCAAAAATTTCACACTAAAATTTAAATTTATAAAATAAAGGTTGTGTATAAAAATCCCTTACAATGGTAAAGCATGTAGGGGTTAAAAAAGTCAAAGAAAAGTAAAAAATTTCAAAATTTAAAAAAAAGTAAAAATTTTCGAATTTTTACAAAAAAAAATTTTTTGATTGGCCCCTCAAATTTTACAAAGAATATAATTTCATTTAAATTAAGGGGGGTTTTGAAAACATAAATTTCAATCGGATAAAGCCCGTAGGGTTTGGTGTTAAAAAGTCAAAGAAAAGTTTTTTAAAAAATCTAAAAATTTTTTGATTTTCATGAAAAATTATTTTTCGATTTTCGCTCAAATTTTACACGAATTTTTACTAATTTATGAAATTAAGAAGGGAAAAGGTGGTAAAAAATCAAAAAAAGTTTAAAAAATCGAAAAAATCGTAAAAAATTTTTGATTTTCATTTAAAAAATTTTTTTCGATTGCGTCACATTTCACACAATTTTTATAAATTCAAAAAAAATTAATGTTTTTGTGAAAAAAAATCTAAAAATCGGATAAAAACATGTAGGTGTTATAAGTCGATGAATATTTTTAAAAATTAAAAAAAAATTGAAAAATTGCGATTTTCAAAAGAAATAATTTTTGATTTCGCTCAAAAAAGTGGCAGTTCTTGGTTCAGGGGATTTGGGAAAGGGCCCCCTTTTAAAATTTTTATCGAAAATTTGGGGTATCGGCTTAAACCGGGAAAAATCTTTAAAAGTCCCACAATAAAAAAATAATAAAAAAACCCGGATTTTTTTTTTCCAGTGTTAAAGGGAAATTTTAAAACTTTCCCCTTTGCTCCCCTACGCTCATCCAAAATAACAATTACCCCCTCGGGGGTTTTTTTCCCGACTAAACAAAACGAGAAAATTTACAGAAGATTTGGGAGTGGCAGCCCACAATCATCATAATAGCGGGCAGAACCCCTTTTTGGATGAGCCCCAAGCGAAAACCCAAATTTTACAGACCCCCAAAAAAAAATTTGTTGTTTTTTTCGTTTTTTTTTTTGCCCTTTTACCCGGGGGAAAACGGCCCCTAGCCGATCCTTTGATGAAAATTTGGGGGGGACCTTCGAAATCTCTTTAAAATTAGAATTACCACGTTTTGGGATACAATCGAAAGAAAAAATTTCTCATGAATGGGCGTACTTTTTCATTTTTTTTTTGATTTTTAAAGCGTTTTTTCCGGGGATTATTTTGGCTCGGGGGAACCCGGGCCCAAAAAGGCCCACTCCGATCTTTTTTGAAAACTTTATGGAAAAGTTTTTAAAATCAAAATTAGATATTTTATGAATTTTTAGGAACATTTGAAGAACTATTTTCTTTGGAAAATCGTACTTTTACAATTTTTCCCGATTTTTTTGTGATTTTTTTGGGGCGATTCTTTTACCAAACGGGGGGGGCTACAACTTTTTTATTTTACATGGACATTAAGGTTATGTGATGTATTTCCTTTGAAAGAAAAAAATTTGAAAAAGTAAAACCAGAAAACAAGAAATAAAAGTTTTAAAAATAAGTTTTTTGAGGTATTAATAAAATAATTAACAAAGTAAGTATCGAAACATGACAACAAACACCTACAAAAGCGTATAAAAGCAAATTTTGGAACTCCAGATATTTGGGCTTTAATTACCATAGCAATTAGTACTACTTTATAAAAATGATCCTAATTTTAAAAAAAATGATTTTGCAATGGAACTTGAAAAAAGGGATCCCCGGGATAAAAAAAAACTTAAAAAAAAGCCATATCCCCCGCAACTAAAAAAAACGTTTGCGAAGCGGCTTAGATACACGTCATATTACATGAATGTTTTGGGTATGGGGATTTTTTGAGAATTAGAGACAAAAGGTTGAGGTCACGCATTGAAGGTCATGGGTAGGAAGTTGTGGACACATAACGGGGTTTCTTTTCCCAAAAGGAACCCCCGGTTCAAAAGGGTTCGAGAATCGATAGTCCAAAAATTGGGGGGAATTTAGGGTAAAATTCGGAATTGGGCTCTGCCCCAAAAAGCTCCTCGCCCCCGGCACGTAGGCCAATTGACTAGGGAAAAAGTTTACCGCGGCGGGGTAGGGGTTCAGGCCCCGCTTGTATTGCGATTTTATCTTCTTTAAATTTTGCCCCACCTACACAACAAAAAATCACTGACCCCAGGGGAAATTTAGGAACAGCCTTAAAAAGTATACATATTTCCCAAAGAGTTTATTAAAATTAAATCCCAAAGGGTGGTAAAGTGGCCACCTTTCCGCCAAAGGGGTCCCATAAATGAAATAAAAAAAACCCAAACAGAGGGGGAAACGACTGAAACCCTTGCAAAAAAGAAAAGCAATTTGAGTTAGCCGGGGGACTGGCGTTCAGTATTTTGGCGTTTTGTTGGTAGTTATATCCCTGGAATTTATAAGAAATAGTAACTGGCGTGCCTTGAAATCCCTGGGTTTTAATTTTTAATTTAGGTGACAGGCCTTTTCCATGTGGGGATTGTTTGGAGGCAATGTCTTAAAATATGAAAGTAATGTTTTAAAAAATTAATTTAATTTTTAAAATTTTACATTAAAATAATCAAAATAAATTTAATACCTTTTCTATAATTTTTCTTTTTTCCCAAAACCAAATGCATTGTTGGTTTCAATTTTTTTAAAAACCTTTAAATAAGCCAAAAATATTTCGTGCGATTTAAATTTTTTTTTTTTACGTAACAGTATTTTTTTTAGGAAAAGGGAAAAAAACAGAATTAAAGAAAGATATTTTTTATAGGCAGTTTTTTTTAAGAAACGGAGGGGTTTACGAGTAAAATTTTTAATAACACTGCGTGGGAAATTTAAAAAAAAACGGAGTAGCTGTTAATCAAGAGAGGTCCCAAAAAATTTAAAAATTACAGTCAATTAAATACTAACGTGAAGCCCGGTTGAATCCAGCCCTGATCCCGGGGGGGGCTGTATTCGCCCCCGGGGGGGAAAAATTAACACATGCCCCCTTAAAATTCCTCCATTTTTTTAAAGTCACTTTGCCGTTTTTGAAAAAAGGGACAACAATATTGCTTTGGGAAAGGGTTTTTAAGGTTTTTTGTTTGTAAACTGTAATTTAAAAAAGGCAGGGGCATACGAAAAACGTGTGGGGCCCCCTCATTTAGGCCAAGAACTAGATTTTTTAAATTTTATGGCATTCGAAGGGCCCGACCCCTGTTTTGGGGAAATTTCCCAATTTTTGTTCCTTTCCTTTTTATGTTGGCTCGCAGTCGCGCCCCTTTAGAGGATATGCGCTTGAGGACTGATACAGAGTACAAAACAAGGTTTTGTTGGGTAAATGGTCAGTGTACTTTTTTGATGCAAAAACACTATTTTCAGGGCCCCAAAAACGTGGGCATCCTGTAAAAAGGGGGGTATTCGACAATTATTGTCTCTTGCTTGTTTCCCGACTTTACAATGGCGGAGTGCAGAGTACGCCCATTATTCTTAAAATTTTTGGGGGGGGCTAAACCCCCCTAAAAAGCTCTCAGGGTCACTAATAAACAGGGGATTCGTATCACCTTTTAAGAGGGCAATGTCAATTGCAAAAAAAAACCCCATGCCAATCCCGGGAAAACATGATTCCCGGGGCATCGTGAGATGTTAAAAAACACGCCCGGACGGGCTAACGGGACTATAAAATGTGGCTATAAGAAACCCTTCAACAAGGATGATAAGCAGAAGCTACATAATGTGTTTGACGTCCCTGGGACTCGGCTGGGAGTAGGTGCAGGAGTAGGTAGCCACCAGCGCCCCTACTCTATAACTTCTACTGGATTGGATCCCTCCACCATTTTGAATGCGAGAACAAGCGATCTTTTAAAGTGGTAACCCACCCGGCCCCCGCCACCAAAAAGGTAAAGCACCCGGGAAAATTTTGTTTATTTTGGATTTTTCGACGATCCGTTGAAATTTCGTAAGCTTCCCCCCACTCTTTTTGGGTACTTAATTTTTAAAACACCTAGGACCTATGCCTGTTTACAAATTTACTTCGGTTTTGCCCGCCGGGCCCCAAGGCGGCCCACTCACCTTTCCCACACCGGGACAAAACCTTTTTGTATCCCCCAAACCCCAATTTGGACAAAAGCCTGGCCGCACCTGTGTAGTTCCCCAAATTTTGAAACATACAGCTGTTTCCCATCTTTTTTTTTAAAATACATTTTTTTTTATTATATGATTTTGGGATTAAACCCATTTAAATAATAGGTGGACCCTTTGGGCTAGGTAACCCCAGTTTGGGTCGTAGCCGCTCCATGTCTATTGACATCCCCTGCGAAATGGGGGCCTTGGTATTTAAATCACCCTTGTTGGCCCAGCTGCCCCTTCATATTGGGGCCCCCCCGTTTAAACTAGGTGGACCTTTTGGGATAAAATCACCCTTGTTGGGGCCTAGCGCCCCCATGTCTATTGACCCCCCCGTTAATTTTCTAGGTTTGGAACCTTTTTGGGATAAATCAAATCTTGTTGGTCCCCAGCCGCTCCATGTAAAATTGGCCCCCCGTTAATACTAGGGGACCTTGGTATAAGTCACCCTTGTTTGGGCCCAGCTGCTCCATGTCATATTGACCCCCCTGTTTTAAAAATAGGTGGACCTTGGTATAAGTCATCTTTTTGACCTAGCTGCCCCCTGTCATATTGAAAAAACCCCCCCCCGTTAAAACCCCAAAGGGGGACCTTGGTATAAATCACTCCTTTTTGATCCTAAATGCTCCAGGGCTATTTACCCCCCTGTTTAATTTCTAGGGGGACCTTGGTATAAGTCATTTTGTTGGGCCCCAGCTGTCCAGGGCAATTTACCCCCCTGGTTATACTAGGGGACCTTGGTATAAGGGCACTCTTTTTGGGCCCAGCGCTCCATGTCCCTATTGACATCCCCAAAACTGAACGGGTGGACCCCTTTGGGATAAGTCCCCTCTTGTTTGGGCCTAGCTGCTTTCCCTGTCATATTGACCCCCCGGTCAATACTAAAGGGGGGCCTTGGGATAAAATCACCCTTGTTGGTCCCAGGTGGGTCCATGTCATATTGACATCCCATGGCCGACCCCTGGGTGGGACCCCTTTGGATAAAGTCAACCCCTTTTTGGGGCCTAGCTGCCCCCCCATTTTATATTGACAAACCCCTGCAAACTAGGTGGACCTTGGTATAAATCTCCCTTTTTTGGGCCTAGCTGCCCCAAAGTCATATTGGGGCCCCCCTGGGTTTCCCCAGCTTAAAAATTTCCCCACTGACACTAGCGAGCCCTTGCCACTCATACAGAGTTTAAAACCAAAACTTGGAAAATAATTTTTGACGTTTAGTGACGCAAAACCCATTTCCCCGGGCCCTAAAAAAATTCCTTATAGCTTTCTTTTTGCCCTAAACTTAAACCAGCTTTCACTTGCTGGTTTTTTTTTTTGCTGCATCTATCTGGTCCCCTGCCCCAGGGTGCACCCAAAGGGGAACCCTTGAGCTCCTTGACCCCATTTCACCTTTTTTCGCCTCCATTTCCCATATGTTCCTGGGCCCGCACTTTTCTAAAACCCCTTTTATGGCTCTTAACCTGTTGGTTTCCCTTTTTCCCTTTTGCATCGTATCTCGCCTTGTTTTTTCTTGACCTAGCCCTTTTGGTTTTGGTTTGTCCCCAAAGATTTTTGGCTTTAAGGGTCAACCAGGATCAACAAGAATTTTCATTAAAGGGGACGTTTACCCAATTTTTCTCGAAAATGCCCCCTCGTGGTTTTAAATTTTAAAATGAAAAATCCACGATTTCATTTTGAAGTTGTAATGGGTTACATTTGCTCAACATTTTATAACCCGTAGGCCACTCAGATAGAACCCTGAAATGAAACTAAAGCTAAAAACGCCTCTCAAAAACTCAAATAACCGGAGAATGCAGGCTAGACAGTGTGTGTGTAGTATAATTTTGACTCGACTCATCAATTAAGTGATAAGATTGAAACAATATTAGTTACATTACAAGCCTGTGATTGAGTTTTGCACAATACATTAATTTTTTACAGTCTGCGAACGTTTTACAAATGACAACAACCCAACCCTTTCCAAAAGTAAATACTTTTTTTTGGCTTGAAGAAAGGATGGAGAGATGCATGACGAATACAATAGAGCGATTTTACGACCTGTGAAAGGACCTGAAAGGAATGGCTTGAAAGGTGGGGCATTCTTGTATAAGTGATAGTTAAATCATGTAATTTTTATCATTTAGTGATTATTTTTATAGTTATTCAATTCATCAAGTCAAAACAAGGCCTAAAATGTTTTTCAATCAAAATTGTAGCTCAATTCTAAGAGAAATTGCAAAACAAATCAAATAACCATTTGATATGATTTAATCCAGCGGTTTTCAAAGTCTGGGTCGCGTCCCAAACTTGGGACAGTGAGGATTTGCTTTTGGGACACCAAGAAAATTGGGTAATGGAAGAGTAGTAGTCAATAAATAATAAAAATAATTGTTTTCACAAAATTAATAAGTAAATTTGAAAATGAAGTGTGACTTCCTGCATTGTCCCGTTATAAGCACAACTCCTGTTGTGATCTTTTGACTGTGATCTTTTGAAGTCGAAATGAGTCATTCTTTGAAGATATGTATGAAGGATGCACATGTGGAAAATGACGCTCCACCATGAAAATCTCAGAACTGCAACGCCACCTTACTGGAGGTTCGTTGTGTGACTGCTAATAATAATATGTCCTTGCTGCTTTGGTCCATATTGCCGCCCCCAATTACAAGGTGGCAGTAGAATACCATTAGGTTCGTCAGGTCTAGGTTTTCAGTTGCTCAGTAGCCCCCGTACAGAGCCCCATTAAACGCAATAAAAAGCTGTCTGTATAGGCATATTTTCCGGGTTGACATATTTTTGTAGGTGTGGTTGTGAAAACTTTTATTAAGCAGTGGCATTGTGTACCGTGGCCTTATCCCCCAACCCTGAAAAAAAATTTGGCTTAAATTTTAAAAGTGACAGTAATAACGGTCCTGACATTGGGGGGGGGGGAGTTATACCAAGGAGTGTTGGGGAGCGGTGATTTATTGATTAAAAATTGGGGACTTGGGTAGAAAGTTTAAAGCCCGCAGATTTAATGGGATATTTCCTTAAATATGGGGATAACCTTCGAAAAAAAAAACTAAAATGCTTAAAAAAATGTAAAAAAGACAAGAATTTATTAAAACCGAGATAACGCTTATCAACTCTACTTTTATTTTAGAAGGGAAATTTGTTTTTTTGCAAAAGGGTTTGTTGTGAATGGATGCATAGTAACCCTAGAAAAAAAAAGTAATTAAAAAATACCCTTTGAAGGCGATTCTCAGAATTCAGAAAAACGTTTTTTGAAGTTTGGGTCCGGGGGCTGAGGGCTGTGTGAGGCAGAACTTGTTGGGTTTCTAAATTGTCGACAAATCCCTGGAAAAAAAACGTACGGTTTTGTCCGACTCCCTGCTTTCATCATACCAAGCCATCCGGCGTTTCCGATGCAAAAAGACTTTATTATTATCATCCTTCACACAATCATATTATTTGCCGTAGTAACAATTTTAAATAAAAAAATGTTATAAACCGGGTTATAGGCGATATTGTGTCCTTCTCATCCCCTAAAATATAAAAATTTTAAGTCGGTCATAAGATAAAAATTTGCAAAAAAACTTATTCAAGATTTATTATATGCTTTTCTGTGCTGACACGGGGGGTCATTGATTTTTCTTTGAGTATACTGTTTTATGTGTAATAGTGTTAAGGATATTATTTTATCGCCTTCCGTAAGGGACTATAAATATTCTTTGGGGCATTGATAGCAATTGGATAAATTATTGAAATATTGCACGGGTTTTGTATAATTTATGTTTATTTTATTTTATTTTTATTGCTCTGTGTTTTTTTTAAAATCTATAAAAGCGTGCAACGCAATGCTATGGCCGGGGGCCTTGCATGGCACGGGCAGGGTTTGCAAATTGCCAAACATAAAAAAAGAAAGCATGCTAAAAAAAAAACCCCAAAATTTACATTCACTAAACCCCCTTGTAGATCCCTGCTTCAATGTTTTTTGGGAAAGGGGGAGTTACTCAGTCACTCATCAGGGCCCTTTCAAACATTGAAGATAAAACAAAATCCACCTTGGTTCCTAGAACTGGCTCGGGCAGATAAGGAGATCGTTGCTTTGCGACCCAAAAGGTTTTTCTGAATTCGTTCTATAAAATAGTTTGTGAAAAAAATTAAAACTGCTGTACCATACTACGAAATACTGAAATTTTTTATAGTTCCGAATTGTGTTCGATTTTTTGGGGTCAAAACGTGGACAGGTTAAAATGAGTAAATTACACTTCATTTTCTGTACAAATGTAAAACACACACACAAATTAAATTTGCCCTACATTTCTTTCACTTTTATTATTTCTAAATGCTGTAAAAAAAAAATGTGTGTTCATTACAAAAAAAAATTTGGTTTAAACTATTCAAATTAATATTTTTTAAAATTTTTTGACATTTTTGAGGTTGAAAAATCGACATAACGGGGGGGGGCAGCGGTGTGGCGGCCACCCAAAAGGTTTCACCAAAAAAATTTATTTATAATGGGCAGATCTTTTCCTTCAGAAACAAAAGGTATTTTGGTCGCGTTGGGGGGCGGGGGGGGGTTCTATCACAAATTGTACCTGCCCGCATCTTGTGTCTTGATTTTTTGGTTTTTAGGTATATTATTTTTTTATGCGAGTATTGAAAAGGCTATAAACATATAGTGTCTTAAATTTTTGTGTTTTGGGGTTCATATTTTTGATCGAATCCTTAACGGGGGTTTTTTTTGGCATAAGAGCATAAAATTGACTTGCTTATTTTTTAATATATGCAATTAAAAGTAGTCTATCCCTCGGTCGGATCGGGTAATCTCTAGAAAGGTAAACCCTGAGGTAAATGAAAAATTAATTTTAATTGTTATCAAAATTTTTTATTTTCATTCTAAACTAGAATTTTTAGACACCCTGATTGCATTTTCCCTTTCTGGAGAGTTTTTTTTATCTGCGCCAAAAAATTTAATAAAGCGAAAATTTGGGGTCTGGGAAAGATTATTTAGGATTAAATGTTTATTTTTTTTTATACTTCGTGAGGGGTAAGTAAAAAACAAATTACATCACTAAAAATTCTGTGACCGAGGAGGTAATTCTAAAAACGATTTTTTAAAAAAAATTAATTTTCATTTTTTATTGGAGGTAATATTCACTTCAAAATTAACAATAACCGCCTATTATGCTATGACCGAGTTGAAAAATTTAAAACCTTATGAAACCCTTTTTAAGAGATACAACTCATTCACTTTTAGAGAAGATTTTTACTCCAAAACGTTAGAAAAATTATTCAACAATAAAATAAAATTTTTTGATGCAATATTAGGGTCTCAAAATCACATTCGGGGTCTTTTTGAGAGGATTTGTAATAACTGGTACAATCTACAGGCAAAGTTCAATCAATCGACGAAAATGTATTTGGTTTATGATATGAAAATTTCCCATCTTTGTGTGTAAAAACATCCTTCCAAAAATTCTCACATCGAGATCAACCCCAAAACCATCTTGTTTTAGCCTAAAACCCAAAGCTTTTGTGTGGGCTGTCGTGAGTGACTTGTTTTTCCCCCTTTATTGAAAAGGGAAATTTAGGGAACCCATCGGGAAGTCTCCTCCACTCCAACGCAGACGGATGAAATCAAGGTCTGGACAGAAAACCCCTTTTTACATTCCCGTCAGTCGTGCACTGTCTTTCCCAAAGGTGTTCACTTGTCTCAAAAAATTTCCATCCCCCAAACAATGGTTGTGTCATTTTATCATCAACAAAAAAAAGAAAATTCAATCGCAATTGTTCATGAATTAAAATTCCTTTCCACTTTTTTTCGTTACAAGGAATAGAATTCGGGATGATTAGTACTCATTGTGTTGTGCTTGTTATTAAAAAATGATCTTGATACTAAAATTTTACTAAAAAAACCCTTTTCAATACTAATCAAATGAAATCTCTGTTCAAATGTTTTCAGAAAAAACAATGTAAAATTCCAAATATGTTATTATCCCCCAATGAGACACAAATTTTGTCTCACTCTCATTACAATGAAATTTTATATCACAATACAACTTTTCTTTATAAATCGTAGGAATCAAATTTTTTTTTTTCCTTGACAAAAGTAAACTTTTCAAAAATTATTTAAAATTTGTTGCGATTGTTAGATTTACAATTTGATGAAGGTGCATGTGGGGTAACGGTTGTAAAAATAAATTGGTCTTTTTTAAAGTTTTTTGCCACAAAAGATATTTATAAGGCCGGGACCCTTCTTCCAAATCTGTTATTCTTTTTGTCAAAACTTCAATACCTAAGAAGAGACCCCTTTTTTGCTCTAAAAACCCCTCGCCCGCCCCCACCAGAACCCCCCAAAAATCGTTCCCTTCACAGCGTTAGAAGTTGCCCACCTTTACGGGGGGTTTCAACCAAACCACATTCAAACCCCCCGTAGTTTTTTACCAGTAGCGCCAACTAGCGGATTTGCTTGAAACAACCCCAAGGGAAAACCTGACCTTAAAGTGACAGTTTTTGTATGAAAAAAAATTTTTCTTTTTATCGTTTAACCCAAACCCCAGGATTGTGCGACACGGAATATTTTCTTAAAATTTTTGTGTGCTGGTGTGTGAGTATGTGTTGAGAATGTGTGCATAAGTTTGTGTGTTTGTGTGTGTGAATGTGTGCATATTCGACGCCTCACCTCAAACGAACTGAGAACCCGCATGACTGGCCACCGTGAAAGAGTTTTAACAGATGGACCCTGACAAACCTATATATATGCAGGGAAAGGGTTGATGAATTGGATGCCAAGTGAAAAAAGGAGACCACAGAGTTGGATAAATTAAAAAAGTTACTAAAAGAATTTCAGCCGGGAAAGGCATGTTATGAAGTGGACGGGTTTATGAATGAATACAGGTAACAGTGTACATAACAATGTAAAGTGTAGACCATGGTAGAGTACGTGGAGTTTTTTTATTGTTTTGTATTGTTTGATGTTATTAAATCCTACTAACAGGAAGTTAACAAGTAGGCCTAGTACTAATTAATACTATGTAGGCAAAGTCTTTTACTGTAGTTTTGTTCCATTAATTATTTTATATATTTTGTAATGTGCAAAGAAACAAGAAAGAAATATATAGATAAAAAGTACTTGATGGCTCCCATTTAGTACATCTTCAAGTGCAGAGGTATTTCAGCAATAAACAACAAGATCTTTGGACATATCGAGGGGATCCACATGATATTTGATGACATTATTGTTGCCGGTGATACACATGAGTCTCGTGATCAGGTTATGTAATAGTCCTTGAAAGAGCGAGGAAGACAAAGTATGGGGGTACGAGCTGATCCAGAGAGGATACGAGCTACAGGCAACATGGCAAAAAATTAAAAAATCAGTTGCGCGTCTACTTCCCCAGCTGTGATCCTGTCACGGTAAGTAAGTCACTAGTTAAATTATAGAGATAAATGCTTACCAAGAAAAGAAGCTAGATGCCCAACCGACAACATAATACGCTCATACCTATGTAAACAAGTGACACACAGGCCAGTAAGGCATACTTGGGTGTAATTAAGAAACCGAGTTCTTTGGAATAAATACACTGCCAGCAAGAGACAGACCAGGACAGCCAGCTACAACTGCTTCTAGCAGAAAATCTTGTGAAATCTTGAGAGTATAACCAATGCCTTTGTGATGATGTGATAAAATTGCTTTGGATTCCATAACAAAGGCCCGGCTCTCTACACCATTCATACTATGTGTAAAATTGTGTAGCAGTGTTTTATCACAAAGGTACCAGATTTTAGATGGCTCTGAGTAACTTCTCGTGGTAAGGTATTTACCGGCGCAAAGTTGCGTCTCGTTATAAATGGCGGAATTCGCGAAAACCCATATGTTAAATCATAGGGTTATAAAAACTGTATGCACACAGAGAGTTGCGTTAGCAGACTTGCCTCTTGAAAGTCGCTACATGCGTCAGTAAAGTTGCGGCTACTCTGGATGTGACGCAAATGTCGCTCCTTGCATTTTTTGTATCAGAAAAAGAATATTATATCAAATAAAATTTTTGTTACAACATACAGTAAAGTAGTCAGAAAACTTGAAATATTGGGTCAAAAATTGCAAAAAAGTTTTAAAAAATTGAGTAATATCTGAACCTGCGACATTTTGCATAGAATTGCCTCTCGTTAACCACTTATCCAAAGTGGGCGATGAAATTGAGATCTTTGACCACTACATACGTTGCAGGTTGTTTAAAACACTAAATTTAATAAATGATTGCTGTTTGCTAGCTAGAGATGCTCTTTTAGTGCTAGGAAAATTTATTCGTGTCATTTGGGTCTGGCTTTAGCATGAATTTCATTTCCATTGAGTCTCCAAACATTATCGCCGGAGATAATTCAGCCACATTTGCCAATATTTGCGTCCGCAACTTACCGACGCAAGTCTTTGTGCATGAGGGGGTAAATCTCTATGGTGAAACAAAGCATTTCTATTTATACTATTTGGAGTGTTTATTTTAATAACATATCAACAACGCATTAAACTGCTCCTAGCCATCGTGTTGACTCAAGTCTGATAAGGTTAGGCCTACAGATTAGATAAAACGTTTTTTCACATAAAGAACAACAGAATCATTGCTTCTTGCCCGTGTGTGTTCTCTTGTGTCTGGTAAGGTTACAGCTTCCAGAAAACTTTTTTTTACATACAGAACAAGAAAATTGCTTCTCGCCCGTGTGTGTTCTCTTGTGTATGGTGAGACTACCACTCTGAGCAAACGTTTTTTTACATACAAAACAAGAGAATGGCTTCTCGCCAGTGTGTGTTCTCTTGTGTCTGGTAAGGTCACCAGATCGAAAAAACGTTTTTTTACATACTGAACAAGAAAATGGCTTCTCAGTCTCACCCATGTGTGTTCTTTTGTGTATGGTAAGAACCCTTTTCTGATAAAACTTTTTTTTACACACAGAACAAGAAAATGGCTTCTCGCCCGTGTGTGTTCTATTGTGTATAGTAAGATAATCGCTTTCAGAAAACGTTTTTATACATAGAGAACAAGAGAATGGTTTCTCGCCCGTGTGTATTCTCGTGTGTCTGGTAAGGCCACTGCTATGAGAAAACGTTTTTTCACATAAAGAACAAGAGAATCGTTGCTTTTTGCCCGTGTGTGTTCTCTTGTGTATTGGTAAGGCTATAGATATCAAAGAACTTTTTTTCACATAAATCACAAGAAATTTTATTGCCGCCAATATGTTTTTTCTTGTGAGCGATAAGGCTAGATCTATCAGAAAAACAGGCTGTGCACAGGTCTACATCACAGGCATAGAGTTTCTTTTGTGTGTGCGACCTGATGTGAACAATTAGACGATGCCTCGTGGGAAACTTTGCTCCACACGTATCACAACCATATCTAGTATCTTCTTCATGTGATCTCTTGTGCGTCAGTAGGAGACTGAGGTCACTGAATGTCTCCTCACAAATCTTACAGCTAAATATCTTAAAGTGGACGTGTGGTTCCTCGCGTCTTGCAAGACTAGGAGGATCGGTGAAGCTCTCCTCACGCGGCTCCACCGAGGAGTGGGGGCGCAAGTGCTGCTTCACGCGGGAACTACCACCGGGGTTTGAAGTGTTACTTGAATTGAACGTGAGTTCTTCAGAACAGTCCTTTGTTGATGCTTCAAATTTATGCCTGGGATGACGACTGTGACCGGATGGTAACGTCAATTTATCTTAAAACAAAACACACATACTGTGTTGACTCGATTATAGGCCACAATCGAGTGATGGCACACATTTAATTTGACCACCCAAATTTCAAAGATTAGGATATAAATACTATTGAAAATGGCTTTACATAATGGCCACATGCCACTTTATCAATTTGATCATTTTTAAATGTAGTCCTGCCTACCCTAGGCCTATGCTCACATAGATACATTACAATAGAGAAATTCAACAAAATTACACATTACTTGTAGTAGGCTTGTTTAGCCAAACTTGCAAAAAACTGGGGAAGAGTGGCCTAAAATGAACTCCTTGGAAAAAAGGTCTGTAAAATAAAAATGGAACATTACGGAGGTCTAGTTTTTTGTCAATGCTTTCTCCATTATATTAAGGGCCGGTTTTTCAATCGGTCGTTAAAGAGTTCGTAAAGCTTAATCAGCTGATTAGCAGAAGTCGGTGTTTTTCAATGGCTGCTTAACGCTAATCAATTGATTTAAAACATCTTAACGGATCGTTAAAGTTACGGGCCGAAAATGAATTCGTTAAGGCTGTAACAGACTGATTAAAGACTTTGTTATAAATTGACATTTCCAAAAGTATTACGTAAATACTCCCATGCAAATATGCACACAATATTTATTTATATGTATATGTTTATTTAATTCAATGAATTCAGTTTTTAAGTGATAATATTGTAAATGGACTTTTATTCAGTATGTGACACATGACACATGTCACAAGTGATTTATTACAAAGTATTTTATGTTTTAATGGCTTTTTATTGCGACCTAGACACTATGCCACTAGAGAGCATATTATAGGATGCTTTCTGCAAGTACGTCAATATGCTATGACTCATACCGACAATGTTGGCTCGGGCGCTAAGCGCTCGGGAGGTACCGGATTCAAATCATGTCGAGACCGGCAATCCTGACTGAAGGTTTTTTCCAAGGTTTTCCTCAGTCAAGGCGAATGCAAGGGATTGAGTCCTCTAAAACAGCCCTCGGACATCCCTTCACAATTTCTTATCCGCACATACCTAGTTCACCTGAAGAGGGGCTAATTGCACCCTATAACAGGTTTCCCACGATAAAAATTTAAATTTGTTGACTCATGCTTCGTTCAAGGGCTTAAATGGAAACTTGATGGAAAAATTAAAACATTTGAGGTGCATTTACATGGTTCAAATTGAATTGATTTGTTTTCAACTGAAGACTAGACTAGAATAAAGTTAATGTACCGGTATTTTGTATAAAAAAAAATCATTTGAACTGGAACTCACTCTGCAACAATAATTATTTAAATTGAAAATTCAAAATGCAAATCGTGTGCCCAAGTTACCGCCGCAATGTTCAAAACGTATGAGCGTGAAACATTAACAAATTTCCAAGATGAAACAAAATCACCTCATTTTTATTTCCCATTTAACACCCTTAAAAAATAATATGTGGGTGTGAAAATTTAAAAAAGTTTCAACTAGCGGGGATCGAACCCCAACCCTCCGTGCGGAAGGCCAAAGGCTTACCACGGCGCCATGCCGGCCGTGATTGCTCCGCTACCCGCCTACTTATACGCAATGAGCTGAGGTAGAAAAACACATTGTATAATATGTTTTGATCATCAATATGGATGCGTGCTACAATAAAATAATTATTAAAATCGTCTAGGACCGCGCATTTGTGTAAGAATTGTTATTTTGCGGACATTTACTTCTTGTAACGGGCTCGCCACGGCCGAGTGTGTGGTGCACTGCTTTGGAAGACTTCGTTAGTTAACGGAGACTTAAAATCACATTGAAAAACGCAAACTGCACAACCATTGATTAAAACTGTTCATAAAGCTTAACAGCCTGTTAGCTGACCAACTCTTTAACGACTGATTGAAAAACCGGCCCTAAGAGTATTTAGGAGACAGCAATTACAATGCACGTACAGAGACTTAGTCAGAAGTTGTTTTTTCGTTTTCTTTTTATGTTAGGCCGTTGGAAAAAATGAACACCCTACAACTTCGAAATTCAACAACACAAAGAACATCAAAATTATTTTGAAAAAAGTGTTGGGAACCGAAGAAAAAATATACTAAGTTCCACATTTCGAATGCGTATTGCGGACAATAATTGAACAATGGTATGAAGCCTAACGAGTTGGCATTATTTTTTATATTTAAAAAAAAAGTCATGAAATTTTTATCTTTTGCTACTCTCAGAAATTTGATCAGACAGTGAAAAGTACAGATTGCTTCAAATTATTTTGTGTTTCAGTACTTATAGGCCTAGCGGAAGAGATCCAGAAAAAAGAAATTGCAACAGAAATTGTTTTGTTTTTGTAGTGGATTAAGAACCACATATCACAACCTTTTAAACTTTAACCAAGGTAATTTGATTAATTTACGTTAGTATATCCAGGTTAATAAGTTCCGCAACAAGCAAACAAATTCACATTACAAATGAAATCATTGATATGTCTTGTTGATGAGAGACATTCTAAGGTGCTACGTCTGGGCACTGACGTGTTTATGACATGACACCCATTCGAGTCAAATATATTTTTATTACTCGAAGCAGACAGAGTATGATTTTTTTCTTGTTTTGCCCCAGCCTACAATTATTATTTAATTTATAATGTTTTTTAATATGCACATAAGAGGAAAGAAGACAGTGATTTTATTTATATTTATAATGAATTAAATGATCTATCCATATTCATGGTTTTCCCATACTACGAAGAATGACATATGCCTATAATGACATTATAATTATAATAATAATATTAAAATTTAATATAATGTGAAACATTGATTTGTATTACTATTAGTAGTTTTAGGGCGCTTTAACAGCAAAGATTATTTGCGCCTCCAAGATAAAACAATTTCTATAAGTGTGAGTTACCTCCATGTATACTTCTTTCCAACGGGAGGAACGTAAGGGGAGACCGGGGGGACCGGGGTGGACAGGCCTGTGCTGGTCAGAACCAGCCACAAGCGTATGGGGAGGGCAGGCGTTCCCCCACGTCGTGGGCGTCTACGTCTGCGTCATCATCCGTCCGTGTTGTCATTGTCGTCGCCGTCGGGAGGTAGTCAACGGGAAGGGGAAAGTTCCCCGACGACGACCCAGAGCTCGCCATTAGTTTCAGGGAGTGAAACTCCCCTACTCACGGGCCAAACCACGAGAAGGTTGCGTGTTGGACTTTAGAAAAATTGTGTGAAAATTTTATAGGTCTTTTCCAAGGAAGCAAGCAATTTGAAAATATGTCTACAAGTATATGTTTTACATTGAATAATCATTATTTTACGTTTATTGACCTCACGTGAACCCAAGTTCGAACCAAAATTTTGTCTGTGGGATTATTAAATAAATAATAATAGCCTATATTAGGGGTGGGCGAACCCAGGTTTTTGACTTTCGAGCCGAACTCGAACTTTTGAACCAAAAATTTTCGAACTTCGAACTCGAGCCGAACTTTTGAAAATCCATTATTATTTTGTAACGAATAGACATTTATAAAATTTTAAAAAAAAGTTATAAAAATTTTTAATTTGAATATAAAAGCTCAAAATAAAGGCTCCATTTCGTCATAAAAATTCAATTAATTCAAACTATTTTTTCAAATTTTGCGTATTTTCAAATTACCCGCCGTTAAGATTCAATAATGTTGGTACTTCGTAGATCAAGAAGCAAAATTTCTAGTTTGTGTTTGTTATGTTGCCGACCTTGCACGAGGAGTGTGAATTGTGACGATCGAGCCAATCACAGATGCGCACCGCCTTCTAACAGATAACTTCGTCGTGACGTCATGGCATGACAAAACGAGAACTTTTCAAGGCGCTGGAACTTGGAAAATCAGCTGTTAGAAAAATCCAGTATGGCGATCGCTGCTTTGTTGTTTTATTACGCGAACGATGTATTCAATCAGTTTTGGCGTGTTTTTGGCGTAATTTCAAGACCAAGTTCGTTTAAAGTTCGAAGTTTTTGATAAAAACCGAACTCGAGCTTAAAAAGTCGAGCCCGAGCCGAGCCGAACTTCAAAAAAAGCTCGGCTCGGGCTCGAGTTTTAGAACGTTCGCCCACCCCTAGCCTATATTTTAACTGCAATTTACCAAATAATATTTGGATTTTATTTTTTTTTTTTTAGATAAGCCTAGAATTATTTTTTTCCACCTGCAAATATGACTTAGGCCTACCACAATCGGAATAAAATTAATATTCAAAAAATTATATTTGATCAAAATTTAAGGCAATTTTGGATGTAAATACGATTTCAACTTGAGGCCCATTTGACCCATCAATGACATCAATATTTTAAACTAGGAAACGCTCAGTTGGACGCGTTGATAAGCGAGCACGTGCTATAGCTAGACCCACATTGACATTTTTTTAAATTTGCGACGTTCGCTGTCCACGGGGCCATGTTTCCAAAATTATTTATTATTGGCAGGGTAAACCCGTGGGTAAAACTTAACTTTGTGGATATAATCCACCGCCATTTAGAGGACCTTGACATCATTTCTTTGGGAAAACTATTTTAACTCTTTGGTTACAAATAATACACTGCTTCCTCGATAGTATTTTGATTACTTCTAGGTGGCAGTGCATAGAAACTTTGTGCGACTTTTCGTTGCCATGGTAACGTTACTTTTGTTATAATGTAATTTCCATCTACACTACTATCGGATCAAAATAAAATTAACATATTCGAGGTCGGACGGACATTCTAAATGATTTGGCCACCTCAGATTTTGTCGCCGTTTAATTTGAAAAAAAAAAACTTTGGAATAACTTTAATGTAACTTTTTAACTTTTGAACAATTTTGCCACAAAACTAATGGCATTCAATCGAGAACGAAGCTTGCGGATGCTCAAAATTTCAACTCGATCCGAGCCTCCGTTCAAACGTTATGGCGAGACATACAAACAAACAAAAAAAAACAAAAAAACAATGACTATTTTTTCCGGCAGAGTCAAATGGAAAAGCTTGATTTGCTCGCTTAATCAAAGGATATAGATTGCGGAGTGCAGTAGCACTGCGGTTAAAATTTGCCTTTACTCAAATCATTGAAGTGGCTTTCTTCTGTACGCCTTCAAGTTTGCACGTACAATCTTGCAGAGTACTTGGATGCCACGCTGGAATGTCATATGTTAAAATAAGCCATATTATTATTATTGAGTTTATTCCGTACATGCAATACATATTTTATAATAAACATACGGATAGATGCAAATAGCGGACCTAAGATCCATTTTAGACATATTATACACCCATCCTAAAAATAATATACAACATACTAATAAAATACAATTATCAAACAAGATGGACATACATATCAAACTCTTAAAAAAACATTCATGTCTTATGAAGTAAAGAAAGGCAGTTTAAACTGTACGTTTCCTATTCCAACCAATACTCCTATTTACAAACCCAAGCAAGAACCAGCTCTGTTACAAACAAAATCGGTTTGAATTTTCCATTTCCATCCAATTTAGTGGGAACGAACATTACTGAATGAAACGGTAGCAGGGCGGGGGCGTGACGCGGACGATAGCAGCAAGGCTTGACCTTGAGCGACCTACGAATATGACACGATATTGGTTGCACTAGGCAGAGAGAAGCCCAACACTTAAGTTTAATTGATTTCTAATGGCAACGTGTTTATGGTTTTAGCAGAACACTTTTAAATGGTTAAGGCAATATTTGACTAACAGGACTGACATTATGGGCTGTGCATTGAGTCTATCAATATACCTTCATTATGCTGATGAGACATAAGATTACATTATTTAATAAACTGGAAAAGATGTACATAGACTACGGTAATAGAGATCCAGAACATGTATGAGGAGCTGGGAAATAGTAACAAATTTCTATTCAAGTTTATGTTAGTGAGAAGTAAACGACAATTGTAGACTAATGTAACGCTTACTTAGCAAGAAGGCCCTATCTTCAAAAACATAGTTTTGAGTAAATTGAAAATTAGTGAAATAAATTGCTGCAAAGGGTTTTTATTATAATTTGAAAACAATTATAATAATGAAGTTCTAAAATCAAATGGAATTTATTTAGAGGGATCATAATATGATGTGATTGATATCCAATTAATTACGGAAGTTAGGGCTTTTTGCGATGAAAATATCACAGCATTTGAAAACAATTCACTTCCACCGTCTGTTATTTGCCTTAAAATACTAGGTTAAAAAGCCCTATCTACATGGCAAAAGTGAACATAGGGCCTTCTTCCTTAGTAAATACTAATAATTTTGTAGTTAGGGCAAAGTACACGACAAAGTACACCTATTTATAGTGGAGTTAGGGCTTTCTAGCTTAGCACATTAGATGGAGAATGTTACTCAATAGTACTATGTCTAACTCAAAATAGACAAAAGTGAAGTTAGGGCCTTTTTGCTTAGTAGGGCAGTAGTAGGCCTAGATGTGAAAATAGAGGGATGCACACTGGAGGAAGTATGCAAGTACAAATATCTAGGTGTTATGATAATATTAACATTTATGAACATTTCGAGCAAAATGTGGTAAAACCGTAAAACAGCAAGGAAAGTAGAGCAGGACGATTACGTTTAAATTAATAGTTGCTTGAACTATTATGTTTAAACCAATAGTTGCATGAACCATTACGTTTAAATTAATACTGGTAGTAAAATTAGTAAATAAATAAACAAAACCATATAAATTAGAGTCTACCCACTTAGCCACAGAACTGATTTTCAGTGAGGGACATTAAATATAAAGCCGACCAAACCAAGCCAACACTGTAAGAGCCGACACCATCGACGAGCCGGTGTTTAATTAATCTAATGCGTTTTGTCCAACTTGTGGTCTTTGTCACTCAGCGTGAGTGGACGTATTTAATAATCTCCGTTGATTTAACTTAATAATAATCTCTAGTTAATTATAGGGATGACTTCGGGTCGAAAAATCCGGAACCGGATCCACCCTCGCCGGATCCGGTTCGGAACCGGTTCCTACACATATTTTTCTTTCTCAATTTTCGTAAATTTGAATCTGCGCGGGCTAATTTTGATTGAAAACATGGGCGGGGCGATAATCGATTTGAATTTCGATAGTGGGCGGAGCCGTGTCCCAGGCATTGTAGGAACTGCTAAGTGAGAACCGTTGAACAAACAATGGCCTACAAGATTGTTTGCTTTCGTTTTCGTTCATAAAGTTTGGATTATGTGATCTTAAACGTGAAAAATAGAATTAGGATATGATTAAAATGTTATTAACAAGTTCTGCAATGTTATTATAAACAGCACAGGGGGGCCTAGGCTAAGCCTAGGTCAAAATTGTGACGCAACATTCATAGGGCCTAGGCCCTAGGCCTAAGAATTTTGCAACCACGGGTGTTTCTGGCTCATTTATTCTCGTCCGTTCCTAGGCCCATGGCAACTTTTGGGTTAAAAATAGAACCGGTTCCGAAAAAGGGGAACCGGATCGTAATGGAACCGGTTCCAAACCGGTTTCTGGGTACCCGAAGTCATCCCTAGTTAGTTATTAATGAGAATAAACCATTTATTAATGAGCAACTAGAGACCAGAATATTTAAGTAGGAAACACCGATAATCAAGCAGGACACGATTTCCACCCACAGATAGCGCCAGTAGGTATCAATAAGGCAAATTCGGAACAACCTTAAAATTTGTTATATGCCTCGCTGCTAGGTCGCCTCCAATGTCACCGTTTACACATTCCTAAGCCAAGGACTGATAAACTAAAGCCCACATCAGAGGTGAAAAAGCTTCTGCCTACAGCGTGAATAGAATCCTGGACCATCTGCATTGGAAGCTGAACCTCTAACCATAAGACCAAAGATGATAGAATCTATTCTAATAATACAAGCAGGCCTCGACTGTGCCTCGAAAGCAGGTAGGGCCTATGCCCCCAAAAAACGTTTACAATCTATAACTTGGTAAAATAATGAAAGTGATAATTGGTGGCGGTATTGTGTGGTGAAAAGGTGAAAATTATTCTCAGGCAAAGTCCCTAGAGGTGGCAGGGCCGCTTATCCGAAAGCGTTATTTAAATTTTAGGGGCCTATAAATTCTCTACTTTGTGAAGCTTAAAAAAAGATTAAAATGTAAATTGGGCTACATTTTGCATTAAAAACTATTACTCACTTGTGGAAATAGAATTATCCTTGAGGTGTCGACCTTGATCTACGTCCACTTCAATAAAACCCTCGTTAGGCTCATCTGCCGTCACGTCAACCTGTTCTTGTTTCAGTAGCGGTAGTTTGTGAGCAAAGTTAATTGCCGCCGAGAAGCTGGACTGCTCCAATAGTTCCATACCTACAACAACCAGTGCTTAATTAGCAATAACGGAAAACAGGTGCAAATGCAAATTAAGCGTTTAATTAAGAAGGGGCAGCTCTCAACTATTTAGGCAACTTAAATTATGCAATATATGCAGTAGGCCTAATATGATGCCCCCTTCTTGTAAATTAAATGAAGAATATGAAGGCCTAGGCCTACACTACTTGTTTAGCTACCGTACATATTCTATATATATATATCCAATTCAAAGTTCAAACTCATTTCAAAACAGTATCTCACACTCTCATAGGCCTAACGCAAGACATAGGCCGTAAGTAACTATGCAATACTTACAAAATAGTGTAGGCCTACACATAGACAAATCCATTGTTTATACTATTATAAACTAGGGTTGCCGTTAGATAATCTATAAAATCGATCAATACGATTATTTCCCGAAACGATTGATAATCGATTCAATCTTCCAGAATCGATAATCGAATAGCTCGCCCTTCCGAAATTTTGAATTAACCCCTCGCATTTTGTAATTAACTGCCTGCTCTGCAGAACTTGATCACATATTTCCAGTCAAGACATTAATTGCATTATTCCGTGAAAAATTTGTCCATTGCGAGATCTACAATTCGCGAAATCCGAAGCGCAATGCATCGCCCCTGCCTGCGCGTGTTGCCATGCTTCACTCGCCATGCCTGCAGGCGCCGAATGCTCAACCTTGCCTTGTCACAACTGATATTGTAGTAGGCCTACGCCATTCAAGGTCAAAACAAGCATCAATCGAAATGCATTCCTCCCCACCCCCCGACAACTCGGTATCGCTTTACTTCAATCCGTAGTACTATGATACCCTAATATTATCTTATCAGTTCTCTCAGTTTAATATCACGTTGTCTTCCAAAATAATGTCGAATATTATTCATCTTGTCATGTAATAAATATTGGAGCATTGAATTGTTACTGATATCTCGCAAATGAATGAACGACAACCACAACAAAAGCTGAAATGAAACTTCACAGAACCAATATTTCCGAGAAGCCCGACCTTCACAAAGACAACACACGAGCCGGGTCTAGGCAGCGCACTCTCATTGGACCGGCTGGGCACGTGTCAGTGTGGGCACTTTCGTGAAAGACGTTTCTAGCGAGGAAAAACCCTGTTTTGAGCAAATAGTAGGAACAAAATGATGCACTTGCACATAAGGTTCACGGTCCGCGTCGGTAGGCGAGAAAGTATAGGCCTAATTTTTATTCTATTATCGATCGACGTAAAAAATATCGATATTTATCGATTGCACCTGCGCGCTTATCGATATTAAAATTCTTATCGAACGGCAACCCTATTATATACCTAAATGGATAGTAAAACCTATTCATATATTTTTGGGAATGGAAAGTCAATGTGGCATCCAGCTAAAAAACCAGATGGGGTAACTTACAAAATCTTTCAAAAACCTAGTGCAGGCCTACTATGTATAGATAATATTAAACACCATGACAAATAGGCCTAAGAGAATCTAGTCTGAACAATTTTTCAAGGAATTTTTTTTTTTTTTTTTTTTTTTTTTTTTTTGTAGGTGGGCCTACAGTAGTTGACAATTAACAAACGCACGAGTTTGATTTTTATATATGTATATATATATATATACGGTAATTGCTTCTTACCATTGATCATAAATTTCTTAAATTGTATTTATGACTATATAAACCTTCAAGTCAATTCTCTATCCTTTTGTGTTGATTTTTTTCTTATTGCACTAGGAGGCCTAAGACGACATTCTACATGCATGCACATTTAACGGTAGGCCTAAATTACCTGTAGGTAATATAAAATGTTTTGATAGGCCTATAGGCTATATTGGAAAATAAAAATGAAAGTGAAAAAATGAAAATGATTAGCCTATAGCGTTGAGCATTGAAGGGGCCTATTAATGAAAGGATTAACAATGTTGCAGATAAATTAAGGAAAATGAATACGTTAGTACTAGGCCTATGTAGGCTATATTACCTTTCATCGGGGCAATCGAAGGGTGAGACCGTCTATTCTCTGCGATCCTATGTGGTAATCTTGGAGATGGTTGTTTGACAGGCTTACGTTTCTTGGTCCTTAATGAACGAGGTAGATTATTGTCAGTGGGTGATTGCTGATTCTGGTCGCTCGGTTTTGAGGTCGGCGATGTACTGCCGCTAGGTAAAGTATCATGTGACCGTGGCTCGGGAACATCTGGGTTTGAAGTCACATTCGAGGCAACGCGTAGCTCACATTGATTTGGCGCAACGTTTAATCTTTCAAGACGAACATAACACGGTCGCATCGACAGGTTGGACAGTTCAGGCTGTACAACTTGAGATAATGTACGTGACTTGGTGGATACGACAAGGATGTTACAATAGGAAGTAAAGATGACTTCATTGTGGCACTTTGTTTAGTTTGAACACAATACACTAAATTACTACAAGGAGTGTCAGTAGCCACGTCCGGAAGATGTAGAGAAATGTCCAGATCAGGTTGAAACGAAGAAGGAATCATATCCAGCCTGCACACAGTAGTGTCGGCTAAAAAATGTGTACTTTCTTGTTCCTGTAAAGATTCGGCAAGGTTAGTGGGAGACAACGGTATCATTTCACGCCTGGAAGGCAAATAGGTAGTAGCACTGGCTGTGGTGTGAAGATTAGAAATGTCACTGTCACAAGATTCTTCAATCTTGTACGGAGGTGATTCTACTTTGAAACATTTTTGCTCTTGCTTCAGTGGGTCTGTCTCAATTTGGAAGTTTTCTAGACTATATGTGTCCATTTCCGGATCATTAACAGAAACATTGATGAAATTGTTGGGAGGTGCTTCTTGAAGTGGATCGCTGGGCTCTTGCTTAATCGGAAGAAGTGGCCCGGATGTACAAGAGAGAGGTATGTCTAGATCAGGATGGGATGATGCAGAAAGCCTGCTTTCCATTCTGCACGTATTAGAGTTTGCTATGACATGTGTAGGCCTACTCTGAATGCACGCAATGTCCGATGGCCCAAGATCAGTGGAACAAACGGCCGTGAGAGTTTTCAGTTCCGCAATTGAACTGGATATATTTTGAAGATAAGAAATGTCACTGTCACAAGCTTCTTCAATCTTAAACAGAGATGATTCTAGTTTAAAACATTTTTGCTCTTGGTTCAGCGGGTCTGTCTCAATTTGGAAGTTTTCCGGAATAAATGATTTGTCCGTTTCATTAACAGAAACATTGATGGAATTGTTGGGAGGTGATTCTTGAAATGAATCGCTGGGCTCTTGTTTAATCGGAAGGAGTGGTCTGGATGGGTAAGAGAAAGGAATGTCCAGATCGGGTTGGAACGATGCAGGAATCATTTCCAGCGTGCACACAGACGAGTTGGCTATAAAATGTGTACTTTCTTGATGCTGTAAAGCTGATTCCTCAAGGCTAGTGGGAGAAGAGGCTATCATTTCACTACTGGAAGGCAAATAGGTAGCAGCACTGGTTGTGGTGTGGAGGTTAGAAATGTCACTCTCACAAGCTTCTTCAATCTTGAATGAAGGTAATTCTAGTTTGAAATATTTTTGCTCTTGCTTCAGTGGGTCAGTCTCAATTTGGAAGTTTTCTAGACTAAATGTGTCCGTTTCCAGATCATTAACAGAAACATTGATGAAATTGTTGGTACCGGTAGGTGCTTCTTGAAGTGGATCACTGGGCTCTTGCTTAATCGGAAGAAGTGGCCCGGATGTACAAGAGAGAGGTATGTCTAGATCAGGATGGGATGATGCAGAAAGCCTGCTTTCCATTCTGCTCGTATTAGAGTTTGCTATGACATGTGTAGGCCTACTCTGAATGCACGCAATGTCCGATGCCCCAAGATCAGTGGAACAAACTGCTGTGGGAGTTTTCAGTTCCGCAATTGAACTGGGTAGGCCTATATTTTGAAGATTAGAAATGTCACTGTCACAAGCTTCTTCAATTTTGCATGGAGGTGATTCAAATTTGAATAATTTTTGTTCTTGTTTCAGTGGGTCTGTCTCAAACTGGAAGTTCTCCGGACAAAACGATACGCCCGTTTCATGATTGTGAACAGAAACATTGATGATATCTTTGGTAGGCACTTCGTGAATAGGATCGTATGACTCTTGTTTAATTGGAAGGAGTGGCCCAGTTGTGAGAAAATTGTACGACGGTGACTGAAAAGAAATCTCCAAGGGTAAGTTGACGGATGAAGGCTGCGTCGCGGGAGTTGATGCCATCTCCAAAGGTTGAGTGGTAAACCATGCTGGGCCATGCTGCAGAGGATCAGTTACAGTAGGCGGTGGTAAGGGGTGCTTCACGCTATTGCCCTCATCAACATACTGGTTGTCCATAGCTGGTGACCTAATTAACCATACGTTCAGGTCTGAAACAAGTACAATAAGCAAATGGTTACAATGGTACAAGTCAGCCTAAGGGACTCGCTCATCTATCAAGGGAATTAAATAGGTCTTTCTTTGCTTTTATGTGTGTTCATCGTGCAAGTTGGTGAACTGACTGATTTCATTGAATTTTTATAAACACATCTGGACCAGAATTGTGGTTGCTGTTACTAGGAATACACACAAGTTATTGCTAGATGAGGGTCATTCCATATCAAATCAACACAGTTAAGTACAAAAAATGACCTCAACCCCTCCGATTTTGAAAACAATCGTGCCGATTGTTTTCAAAATCGGAGGGGTTGAATATATATTTTTTTAAATTTTCATTGTATCTCTTACGGTTTTCGAATTGCGGGTGTCTCAAAAACTCAAATTAAGGCGCAATGACATATAAGCAAAAAATTCCAAAATCTATACCGTTAACCGTAGAAAGCTATTTATTTTTATAAATTAGGCTAAAGGTCTTTGAAAAGCCTTTTCAAAAATGAAGATTTTCATACTTTTGAAAACATATGGTAGGCCTACCAAGATAAAAGCAATACTATTTTTCAAATTCAAATTCCTCAAAAACATTTTTTTATTTATTTTTTAACACCTACGCGCGCAACATATGCACACATCTTTCTTTTTTTATGATGAACCATTCTCGAGCCACAATTTATCGAAGTTTGTCATTTTACGAGAAATCGACCGTCACAGACCATAGCGATTATTGCTGCCTATTTGAAAACTAAGCGAGATATCAAGATGGGAATACTTGCAATACATTCTCTGAACAATGCTCTAGCATAATACAATGTCACATTGGATATACTTTTAATTAATAGGGAACAACATGTTATCAAATTTACTGGTCAAATTGCATTTTATGCCATATATTTACATCAATTTTTTACAAGGAAGGGTAAAAAAAAAAAAAACTTTTTAAGGACATTTACTACATATGTGTACAGTATCTAAATACATTCTGTTGTTGTTTTTTTCAACCCTTCAATGAAAAAAATAATATTGAAAATTTGCAAAACTCAAAATTTGTAGTTTTGGAAGCCATTCTTCACCAAAAGGGCATGTATTTAAAAATTGGAAATGGTAATTTCCAGAATCAGTGGACATTCATCTTAAACACCTGAAAGTTTTGTTTTGTTTTTTTGAGGGGTAGGGCTATAGAAATGCTGAATTTTTTAAATAATCACAAATTTGTAATCGTACAATAGGCCTATATCGATTTAAAGGCTAATACTAGTTGGACAATCACACATATTTAGTATTTAGTTCCTCGCATTTTTCTCTAATGGTAGGAGTGCACATTTAACTCCAAATTGAGTTGAATCGATTGTTTATGTCTGTGTTAACTTCATCAGTTTTGTTGAAACGTCCGGGAAAATTGTTAATTCAAGAGGTGAAAGTTTGCGTACGATGGTTGGTTACGTACCCAAACAGTATCATTGATCGATAGCAGGATGAATTTATTTATACACCAGTTGCTATAAAATTTCTGCAACTTGAAAATCAAAGGTGTTTTGCTTTTTATGTAACATCTACTATGGTAGAAAAGGAAGAGAATATGTTCATATCAAGGTATGACAATGCAACAACAACACCAAAGACCAGGGAAAATGATTTATTTTCACCAATTAAAACATATTCATATTCTGTCTGTTTTGGGGAATGGAATAACAAGAACTCTATCAAAGTTTATGTAACATCTAAATCTATAAACTTGCAGAATGCTTTAATAGCTACACCAAAATCATGAACGGGTGAGTTTGTGTCCGTCAAAATAAATGACTATGTTGCGTGTTTACTATTTACGATGGAAAGTGGTGGCTAAGAATAATAAAACAGCAATCCTTGGAAAATATGGACTTCAAAGTTATTTTCTTTCACCCATCTGGTCCAGGCACTTCATTTAAATTTTAAACTACAGGTATCTAGCAATTACTGTTTGGGTACAGCACATAACCATCATACGCAAACTTCCACCTCTTGAATTAACAATTTTCCGGACGTTTCCACAGCATAACTGATGAAGTTAACACAGACATTAACAATTGATTCAACTCAGTGTGGAGTTAAATGTGCACTCCTACCATAGAGAAAAATGTGAGGAACTAAATACTAAATATGTGTGATGTCCGACTATTAGCCTTTAATCCAATATATCTTACGATTACGAATTTGTTCATTATTTAAAAATTCAGCATTTCTATACCCCTAAAAAAAAAAAAACTTTCAAGTGTTTAAGATGAATGTCCACTGATTCTGGAAACCAAAATTTCAAATTTTTAAATACATGCCCTTTTGGTGATAATGGCTTCGAAAATGGCAAATTTTCAATATTATTTTTTCCATTGAAGGGTTGAAAAAAACAACAACAACAACATGTTTTTAGATGGGTACACGTGTGTAGTAAATGACCTTAAAAAGCATTTTCTGTTTTTTTTTTTTACCCTTCCTTGTAAAAAAATTATGTAAATATGGCAAAAAATGCAATTTTGACCAGTAAATTTGATAAAATGTTGTGCCCTATTAATTAAAAGCATAGGCCTATCCAAATGTGACATAATAGGTATTATGCTAGAACATTGTTCACAGAATGTATTACAAGTATTCCGATCTTGATAGCTCGCTTAGTTTTCAAATGGCAGCAATAATCGATATGGTCTGCAACGGTCGATTTCTTGTAAAAAGACGAACTTTGATAAATCGTGGCTCGAGAACGGTTCATCACAAAAAAAAGAAAGTGTGTTCTGAGCTCAGCTCATTGGTGGTAACCACCATGTAAAATTTTAACAAAATCAAAAATCAAGGCGCAACATTTGTATTTATTATTTGCTCATTTCACATGGAATGACCCAACAGAAACGTGTTTTTACTTCCAGGAAAACCTAAAATACTATACCAAAACAGATGACGTTCGGCTATTGGGTCGAGTTTTATTAGCCGAACACTCCGCTCCACCGCCATTGAAACTTCATGTTATTTGTGAAAATTAATTTTGGCTGGAAATAAATTCGATAGTAATTAGTTCACTCACATAAAAGATAAACACATGAATAAATAAAATGGAACCCTGTTGTTAGTTTCAAACGTTGCATTTTAGCATTTATTTGTAAATTACCTAGTTTTTGGCCGTGATATGCAGCTATGTCGCCATCTTGAGCCGCTCGGCTAGGGTGTTCGGCTATTGGCGACATTGCTTTTCGGATATTACTTTGACTTTCGAGTTTGATTATCGACTTCACAGAGCATTTATGATTGGCCGAGATGTTTTAAATCAACCAATGACTCAATGAGGTATAGGCCCTAGGCCAAAGGAAGCCTAAAAACAAAACCCAGTCGCCTGACATCATAATTGAATGTAAATAGAAGTGTTAGGCCTACTGTTTGTAGACACGGACGGCGGCACGATTTTCTGCTAAAGGTGTTCGGCTATTGGGTAAGGCCTAGACAGCGGTTTTCAAAGTCTGGGTCGCGTCCCAAACTTGGGACAGTGAGGATTTGCTTTTGGGACACCAAGAAAATTGGGTAACGGAAGAGTAGTAGTCAATAAATAATAAAAATAATTGTTTTCACAAAATTAATAAGTAAATTTGAAAATGAAGTGTGACTTCCTGCATTGTCCCGTTATAAGCACAACTCCTGTTGTGATCTTTTGACTGTGATCTTTTGAAGTCGAAATGAGTCATTCTTTGAAGATATGTATGAAGGATGCACATGTGGAAAATGACGCTCCACCATGAAAATCTCAGAACTGCAACGCCACCTTACTGGAGGTTCGTTGTGTGACTGCTAATAATAATATGTCCTTGCTGCTTTGGTCCATATTGCCGCCCCCAATTGCAAGGGTGGCAGTAGAATACCATTTGGTTCGTCAGGTCTAGGTTTTCAGTTGCTCAGTAGCCCCCGTACAGAGACCATTCAACGCAATGAAAAGCTGTCTGTAGTAGGCAATATTTTACCGGGTTGACATATTTTTGTAGGTGTGGTTAGTGGAAACTTTTATTAAGCAGTGGCATTGTGTACCGTGGCCTTATAGGCCCCAAGCCTGAACAAAAATTGAGCTTAAATGTTAAAGTGACAGTAATAACGGTCCTGACGATTGGGGGGGGGGGGGTTTTACCGAAGGAGTGTTGGGACGCGGCGATTTGATTGATTAATAATTGGGACTTGGGTGAGAAAGTTTGAAGACCGCTGCCCTAGAAGAAAGGTAAGGAGAAGAAAAGAGGAGACTGGAATGTGGAATTCTTTGAAGATATGTATAGTTTTTCGCCAACTTAGAAGAGCACATTCTAGAGCTCTATTCACGAAGGATCACACGCCCACTTAACTTCTTCAAAAGAGCTTCTCAGCGGGCGCACGGACACAGGTCCTACTACTGTCACCAAACTGAATAAAAACATCGACCAGTCCATCAACGCATCACACAAACAAAGTATTACCTGACCCGGCCTACCGAAGGGTTGGAAGTATGTTTTCAGAGTCTTGAGTAGAAAAACACAAATTCTTGACGGCAGCCGAAACAATCATTTGCCTTATTGTACCTTTGACAAGTACATGATAGGGAACCCTATTCATGAAGATTTGAAAGAAACCGCTAGCGCTCTTCGATCTTGACCCAAACTATATGAAGGATGCACATGTGGAAAATTACGCTCCACCATGAAAATCTCAGAACTGCAACGCCACCTTACTGGAGGTTCGTTGTGTGACTGCTAATAATAATGTCCTTGCTGCTTTGGTTCATATTGCCGCCCCCAATTACAAGGATGGCAGTAGAATACCATTTAGTTCGTCAGGTCTAGGTTTTCAGTTACTCAGTAGCCCCATACAGAGACCATTCAACGCAATGAAAAGCTGTCTGTAGTAGGCAATATTTTACCGGGTTGACATATTTTTGTAGGTGTGGTTAGTGGAAACTTTTATTAAGCAGTGGCATTGTGTACCGTGGCCTTATAGGCCCCAAGCCTGAACAAAAATTGAGCTTAAATGTTAAAGTGACAGTAATAACGGTCCTGACGATTGGGGGGGGGGGGGGGTTATACCGAAGGAGTGTTGGGACGCGGCGATTTGATTGATTAATAATTGGGACTTGGGTGAGAAAGTTTGAAGACCGCTGGCCTAGAAGAAAGGTAAGGTAAGGAGAAGAAAAGAGGAGACTGGAATGTGGTGGAAAAAGGATTGGAGGCAGAAGAGACGAAGGTGGAGAGGCCAATCTTCAATGAAGACACAGTTCAGAGATGGCTGTGGCAACAGATAACCTAATTAGTCCAAGAAATGAACAATTTGACCCGGAACAAATTAGCACAGAATTGTTATATACAAAATGTCATTTGGTAAGGTTATCTATATGCGAAAGAAACTTTACCGCAATTCGACCACCCTAATTAGCATATTTTATCAAAATGTAAAAACTAATTAAAATTCATATCTTCATTATTTTTACAGATTCATACCTCAAATACTTCTCAGATGATAAATGCAACATATTTAGAAAATATAAAAAATATAAAAAAATACTTTTTGGGTTTAATCATCTTAATTAATGGTTTATAATTATCCTAGCATTTTTGATTGGAGGCCTCCCGTATCAAATTGCAAATAACAATTATTGTTTTGATGGTTGTACATTCAAGATCAGCAACATGAACGACCTGTGTAGAAACTTTACCGCTGTCCGACCGCCCTAATTAGCTTAATTAATTAATGTGAAAACTCATTAAAATTCATATTTCGACTATTTTCACGGATTTTTATAAGAAAAAAACACTTTTCAGTGGAGAATCCAGCCTTATACAAAACAATATATTTAAAACATGTAATTTTGGTTTGAAGTACCATAATTAATTGCTTATAATCATGATAGAATTTTTGATTAGATGCCTCCCGTATCAAATAACAAATAACGATTTTTGTTCTGATGGTTGTGCATTCAAGACCGTTAACTTTGGCAACCTGTGTAGAAACTGTACCACTGTTCGACCGCCCTAATTAGTCTAATTAATTAAGCGACAAACTAATTTAAATTCATATTTTGGCTATTTTCACCGATTATGATAAAAAAAATACTTCTCAATGTATTACTCTAACCTTCTAACAAAACTAAAAACAAAAAAATGTGGTTATGGTTTACATCATCATAGTTAAATTGCTTACAGTTATCATTGCATTTTGATAAGATGCCTCCAGCTAAGAGTTAAAAACAATGATTATTGTTTTGATAGTTGACTATTCAAGACCGATAGCTTGGACTACCTGTGTAGAAACTTCACAGATGTGCGATCGCCTTAATAAGCCTTATTAATTAATTTTAAACTGATGACAAATTAATTTTCCCCTTTTTTCACAACCTTCTAAATATTGGATACAAATTATTAACATTATGATATTTATTTTTGTGATAAATGCGTTTCAAACAGAGCTTAACTAGACGTCATCCACGCCAACTGCATTGATGTCCTGATCACTGTCGTAGGAAGCATCCAAATAAATTGTTAGCGAATTTGCACAATTTACACCTTGGCAATTTTTACACACACTGGAACATTCTTCTTGCAATTGCACCTTAATTCGAACACCCACTCTACTTTACAATTACATCGTATTGTTGAGAGAAGATACGATGCATGTCCGTAAGGCACAGGTACAAAGCTGTTTTCTGAAAGAGTTCATGCAAATTTCAAAGGATCAAGAGAATTATTTTCAAGCCAAACTTGTACTTGAGGAAGTAAGATGCTGCTGATGTAGGTGGCAGTGTCTCAGGCTGGATAACCTTTTTATCAGTTATAAGTTTCTGACTAAACTTCTCTATTCGTAGTTCATTGAGACTTAGGTGTGGTTTGCCATTGCGTTTTCACCGCATTCAACAATCTCATTTATTGTAGAAATGCTATTGTTGAAAACACCTGAATGCATTTTCATATCGAGTTCAAATTTCTTCAATGGTAAACCGTTACCAATCCCAAACATTTTTTAAGTAGTGTCGCATCCAGTTATTGCATGTATGAATGGTGAACAACAGCACACTTCATGACCTAGCTTGGTTGTTGTGTAACGCATATCCCATATAGCCTGTTTAGTGGTACCAGATTTCAACTCTGATTTGAAGATGAGTTCATAAGCAGGAGTTTTCAGGTTGAAGTGGTAACATATAGCAGCACTGGCAAGTCGCTGTTATCTCCAATAAGTGTGGCGTACTCAATGATGGCGTACTCTACTGCCGGTATTGCAATTAAAACATCTGCGTCAGCTTTTGCTGGAAGTACTGTGATGTTATTTGATTGAAATCTCGATGCCAAAAGTTGAAAGAATCTTGATTTGTTCGTTGGGTGAGACAGAAACGTATCTCTTATCTACCATGATTGGCTCAAACTTGATTGTACTACATTTGCTACCACCGGTTAATTCGCTTAAAATGTGTAGTGAATTTCGTCGATGCTCCATTGTCATAACCAAAAAATACGACAGTGGCATGGGTATATTGCTTTTAATGTGATCTACGTAGTTCTTGCATGGGTGTACTGTCTCTAGACCAAGGTATATCCTATGGAGTAAATGCCCCCCATCGATCACAAAGCAATAGTTATGCATTGGTTAATTTTCACTCTATTCATTTATCAGTTTCTAGATGTGTTATATTCAAAAGAGCGTACCCCCAATGGCAAACTTCTGAGGTTGCCAAGGAATACCTGGAGAGTCAAATAATGCTGGTGGCGTTGTGCTTCATTCAAAAGTTAATGCATTTGCTAAATCATTCTCTGAAGAACGTTATGAAACACACATGTAGGCCTACACATTTATGGTGTTGGGTGAAGTGCATTTAAACGTGTGTTGGAATTCCAACTTTTGACAGCTAAGTAAAGGAATGGCCAATATTGTAGATTTGAATACGTTTTCATCTTTTCTGTTTAACGTATAGTTTGCTCTACATCTTCAAACTTTGTTGAATGATCGTATAATCATAATAAGGATAACAAATAATCAATGGAGGTACATAAATAGAGAGAAAATATACAAAAATATACGTCATTAATACGAGTTAGTACAATCAAGGATACGAAATGAGAAAATTGTGTCCACAATGTTGTTTACCCCCCCCCCCCCACACCCTTGACCTACTTTTTTTCCCCTAATATAGCAGTGTTAACAAGTTGGACCCCCTCCAACTGCACGAGTAGGCCCTACCGGGCTACCTACACCTCAAGTTGCATGGGCAAGACCAGCTTTCACTCTGTACATCGGATATGAGTAGGGCCTAGGCCTAGCAATAGGGGGCTACATCTACTCTCAATTGGCCCTAGCAGTTTACACTTATTTGGCTAGGGGGGTCCAACTTTTATACACCTTGTTAACACTGATAGGGGTAATGTGGATAATTGGAAACAGGGCGTAATTGGAAACGCCCTTTATAACTTCCGTATGTGAAGTTCAAATTTAAAAAAATTGTTAGATAGCATGGTCCAGGCCTTTATGGAAAATGTGCAAGTAGTTACAGCTTCTTCTGTTAGATGATATGCATGTCATACACATTGCAACCAACCTCTAGGCCCTACACAAAAAACTTGTTTCAATTTGAAACACTTCTCAAAATTTCCCCGTTTATGGTCCTTATTTTGTTTTTAAGAAATTTGTTCTTGGATGGATGGATGGATGGAAATTAATAAAGACACATTAGTCAACAATATGGTACAGGTGAAATTTAGATAATTATCATAGTTTCTCCTGATAAGCAATGTTTCCAATTCCCCTATTATCTCATACTTGGGGGTAGGCCTAATTGGAAACATGAATTAGGTGTAATTGGAAACATACAGGGAAATTGGAAACAAAGCCAAAAGATCCATGTTAAGCTATGGACAAATTTCAGGGGTAAATGGAAACACATTTAAAAGTTTGGTTCAAAAGTAAGGTAAGTTGGCAACAGTGTCTGACTACACAGCCTTCTTACTTAGGCTTCAGATTATCATGTTTTGGAAGGAAAGATACCCTCGAAGAGATGACCACGATTCGGTATTGATAAATAATATATTTGCTGACTCCAATAAAGACAAACTTGGCACTGTAGACTTTGTCTTGGACCCACACCAAGATGCCATTGAAAATATGTGCATTTTAATTTTTTCTTTCCAAAATCACAGGAAATCCAAAAACCGCAGCTAACGTTTCCATTTGCCCAATCGATGCATGTTTTGTTTTTGTAGGTAATTTACCAACCTGTTGATGTAGTTTTTGTATATTTAATTTTAAGTGATGATTGTATTAATATTTAAATACAAAATATAACTTTTTTTATACAACAGCCTTATTTCCATGCTTGTGATGCTTTTGAGATTTTCCGTACAATTCTGCGTTGCGACAGAAGTTTTTTTTTTAATGTACACAGAATCTACAGTTTGTATCAGAATGTATTAATTTTTGTTGTGTTAGAATCACAGCTAAAAATGTTTTGTTTCCAATTACCCTACTTTAGTTTCCTTATGGGTCTACGAGTTGTACCATGGCTATTTCCATTTACCCCAATAGGCCTATCTGGGGTAGGCGTAATTGGAAACAAATTAGAGTTTAAAAAAAAACAATAAAAATACCATACAATATTCTTCCATGAAATTCTTGTTGGTGTCATGATTTAGTTTACATCAAAATGCACAATTTTGCTCCTTACACTTTTTCTCTCCTATCAATACCCTAGCCTACAAATAAGGTCAAAGTTTAAAAACACTAAAAGTGTTTCCAAATACCCACATTACCCCTATATTGCCTTGTTACTACTTATGTTAAAGGTGTAGGCCTACTTTCGTTAGGTTAGCCGAACTTTCCGCTGGGTACAGTGCGCCGCGCTAGTTTTAGGATATAACACTTATTTGGCTAGGGGGGTCCAACTTTTATACACCTTGTTAACACTGCTAGGGCCTATATTGCCTTGTTACTACTTATGTTAAGGGTGTGTGTCTACGCAAAATAAGTTACTTGGATTTGTGCACATTCTCATTTTTATTGGCCATTAGACGCCATTGTGTATGTGATTGAAATATGTCAAATCCTAGATAATTTTACTATCTATTAGCTACTTACAATATTATTTTTCTATCTTTAATAGTTTTGTTTGTACATATTATAGAAATCACCAATGTGTATTGTGAAAACAATAGATTTACGACTATCGTCCCTTCGTTTTAATCCAATTGGACGGATTTTTTTTCCACAGTTGTATTGAACTTATATGTTGGCTACGGTAAAGTTTCAGCGACTAATTAGTTGAAATGACAAGGCAAAAAAATAAAAACCAAAATATGTTGTTTTGCGGCTTGACTCTAGGGGCTGGCGCGCTCTCGGTCTAACGGATTAGCTAGCAACTTCTTAGTCACTGTCGTTGTGTGAGGGACGGTCAAGTGATCGGTAGGAATGCGGCTAGTCCACTCGACTAGGAGACAAGGCCGCTGAAAGCAAGGGTTACGAACAATACAGTTACCCCATCCCCAAAAGTCCCCAGCAACAACAAGCAGAATCCTTTCCATTCGTTATTCTGTAGACGAAAAACTGAAACACCTATGAGTCCGAAGACTTGGCGATTGTTTTTTATCTTCATCAATTATTTCATTCGTGATGGAGCCGCCTGGATTTCGTCTCTTTTATAAAGTAAAAACATTATCGTAATACTGATGTTGTGGATGGTGATGGTGAGGATGATGGTAATAAGCACAATACAAACACATAAATTATCTGCTAATATTGTATTAATCAATCAAAACAAAATGTACCATACAGTCCCCTACACTGACAGTTAGTGTATCCGTACGTGTTTGCTGACAACAAAAATGGTTGTAGTCACAACTAATCATAAATCAAGTGGAATATATATCTTTGTATAGTAATTGGAACGGAAAAAATACAACAGTATAATAAAATTATCAAACTATACCAACTACCTGATAATATAAGCAAATATGTGATTGAGGTGTCATAACGTTCACAAAATCACGCAGATAAGAGCTATAATAGGATATCCGTATTCCATAAACAAAACAAAACAGTCACTCAATTTTTTGCCTTTTCTGTCCCCTCGCCCAATCCTAATGTCACAAAAACACCTTTCTATAACCCCTCCGTCAGTCGGTAGAAACTTCTTTTGATGGGCTCTTTACGATAACCTCCATTAGCTTTTGTTTTGGTGTTGTCATCTTCAAAATCATTGTGCCCTCAACCTCATCCCCTATACCCCCCAAAAAAAGGAAGTAAAACTAGAGTAATTGTTAGAAAACCAAAACATCTTGTATGCTGTCCCAGGTAAAGCCGTGTTCTGACAGGTGCATTCCCTGGGAGTACACACAAAATAATCTACTATCGTCATAGCCCATCTTTATCCTTGTGATTAAATAATGAGATGGACGCTTCATTCTTTTATCGTCAACAACACAATGACAACAAGAATTTTAACAATTCTAATCAGAAAATGATATATTAATTTTATTGATGGGGTATTTTGAAGCAGCAGGGAATCGAAACCGTACTACCGGACCCACAACTAGGCCTAATATTTGTATAACCCGAACGTCGAACGAACGACCAGAACAAAACCAAACCCTCGAAACGTGAACATTTGGTGCTTGTGAGTTGGGCAATCTGTAAGAATTGCTTAGCGCGCGATGTTTTTTTTTCTGCAATCGTCCGCGCTATAAAACAACTCGTCATTTCCAGAAGCGTATTTAGGCCTAGGCGCTCTAGGCGTGCGCCTGGCCCTAGAACCCCACCAGCTAGCCCCCCCCCCTCCCCACCCCCTTCGAGCTAAGTGGCCCCAAATTTCCCGTGAACTCATCACTCTTTATGGACACCTTCAAAAAAATCACTGAACTTAGGCTTGCCAAGCTTTTTAATGCAATCGATGAATTATTTTCATATGCATGAACATCTCATGACATGAAAAAATTATTCATAATTTCTTCGTTCTCTACCACTTAAAATGGCTACTCGGCTACTCCGATTGTAATAAATTTGTAGGAGACTTGAACTATCTCTAACCTTAGACCTGTGTATTTGACCAATGTCAAGTAAGATCTACGTAATATCTCTCATGAACATTATTTTAAAGAGTTGTTAAAACCACTTGTTGAAATCTGCTATTTATACACAGCCTTGTAGTTGTATTGTTGGTTGGTTTGGTCATAAATATAGAGTTTGTTAGTTTATTGTGGTTTACCTGGGCCCATAACGGGACAGGATGGCTAGTGTACGGTTATGGACATGCCCATACCCTTTTTAGTATATGGGTCATTCTCAAATAAAATGACCCTTGTGCTGTCCCACCTTAATATTATTTTTTTTTAGATCAAGATATTGATTTGCATAAATTTTGGTTGTACATTTCAGAATACTTATATGTAGTTTTTATTAGCTCCATGAATTTTTGCACTTCTATCTTGTAAGGTTGACCTTTAATTCAAAGTCGGGTATTGCAAAATGTGTTAAAAACCCATGTCCCTATCCTCAAAACCAGAAGTGTTTTTGTAAAATGTTTGACTTTAAGACTAAAATTTATTTAGTCTCTAGATTGGAATTAATGCAGAAATAACAGTTAATAACTGTGTGTTAGTGACTTTTTTAACAATTTACATTTTCAAACAATAACTAGTGGAAAGTGTTTGTCCCTAATGTGGCAATCATAATAATGTCATGACTGTTACCATTGTAAAAGAGTTTAAATAATTTTTCAAGAAGGCAGTGGATCAATCTAGAAGAAGAAGAAGAACAGCTCCTGACATGGCATCATGGAAGTTTGGTTTGTTTTTGACAGGAGAACTCTTTAAAATTGAAAAGTAAACATTTTAACGGTGAGTATTTTAATTCAATGTCATGAATGTTACCAAGATAAAACAATTTAATTTGTATTTAATATTTTATTTAACAATTGAGTTAAGTTACAATCAAGTTCCAGCTCATAGCAAACATAACCCTACTTTTTCAAATGGGATTGTTAACAGCTAATGAATTAATGAAGTTGAAATGTCATGCATGTTACTTGTCAGGTATGTTACTTTCAAAAAGTAACATTACCAAGGGCATCGTGGATTACTGCATTAATTTCCTGCAACTGTAGATTGTGTTTTGAAGGGAGAGGTTGTAATTCATTGCCATACTCAAAGTAACAAAACACTTGTTTTTATTGATTTTCAGTGATCACTTGTCAAGAATGTTACTTTTTGTCAAGACCGTTACCCGTAGTGTCTCTTTACTTTAAACTCAACAAAAACTTGTTGGATTAGATGGATTAGATGGATTTTATCTTTAGGTTGACTGATTTGTACACTAACAAGCAACATGATCTTAGAAAAAAATTATTACTGTTAGAAAAGTAACTTTTTTGTCAAGACTGTTACTTTTTGTCAACACCGTTACCCGAGCTAATTATTAAATTAAGTCTTATTTAAAGTTTAAAATAACTGAATCACATTTTTAATCTTATTTATAATATTAATACTTCATTGCTAACAGTGATCTTGATAAAATTTGATTTGCCATTTGTCCATTATTAGTAAGTTAATTACCAGGTTTTGGAATTTGAGTAACATTCTTGACATTTTGGTATTATAAAAAGTGATTAAAATAAAAATGTTTATTTTATTGAATGTATTAGTTTTGTGTGATAATGTAACTAAACTATTGTGCACATGAATATAGATTTTAAAAAAATAACTTCTTACATCAATTGTCACTTTTATGTCCGGTAACAGTCATGACATTTTCGTACACTTGGTTTGATGAAAATGGTTGTATGTAAAACATTTTTGTTTTTTTAGATAAACCCTTTTAGGGCTGTAAGAACAAATTATTGGATAATGTATTGTATTGTTAAAGGAGGCATCCAATTTATGTTATCATTTTTTCTTGCAAGCATTTTTTCAATATGGTCATTACGTTTGAGAATGACCCATATAAGATAAACCCCAATTTTGTATTAGTACTACAAAAAAAATCCATGTTTACAAGGGGAAAAAAGAAGCCAATGTTATATCATTATCAATCATATCGGCTCAACGCACCAAATATACGTGCTTATCCAACAACGTGGCTGAAAAAAACATTTGTAGTATGTTGTTCGGTTGTATGTAGATTTTTTACGTCCTAACATTGCCATCGTATTAAATATAAATTTGGTAGTCCAGAATATTTTTTATTTTTGTCTCACTTTGTCGCACACTCCCATAAATATTCATATTATTGATTGTGAAAAGCATGGGCCCCGGAAATTTTCAGCGTCAAATAACGTAAAGGCGCCACTGATAATTACGCACATTAGAAATAAGGCAAAGCGGGTTGGTGACAACACCCCTTCCCCAAACAATAAACAATGTACAATCGAAGTGGGCGGCAGCGTATGAGAGTCGATAGCCCGCGCGGTGCCAGATTGCAGAGCCAATTCACACGGACAGAGGATCGAACTAGCGTCACGTAAAGTTATTATTGCAACAAAAGCTTTCATCCAAAGTCTTTTTACACCAATGAGGACTCGGCACCGCCGTCTTTCATTGACTTGCAACTCAACATCACTGCAACTGGCAACTTATTTACAAGGGACAAATATAATTATTGTATGCCTTTATAGTTTATATTCATAGATAACAGTTAAAACAGGATGCAGGAACATCCTGGATTCGAACGAGGATCGCAGGATCATGGGTATAACAACACCAATTTCTGAAATCAACCAATGGCTTCTGCAGTAGCTTATACAAATTTTAAGAGTAGGCCTACTTAATAATTCATGTAGAAAAACAGTACTACAAAAATTTTATCAAGCTAATAATTAATTATGATTTTGTAATTCACGAATAGTATATAAACACATTTATTTGAAACTAAAGCTACAATCGCCACACAAAAAACTAAAATAACCGGGAAAATGCAAGCTAGACAATGTGTGTAGTACTGTAGTCCAATTTTGACTCGAATTATCATTTAAGTGATAAGATTAAAATAATAATGTTATATTGTTTAAGTTTTGCGCATTACCATAATTTATACAGACCGCAAATGCTCCAGCCCAACCTTTCAAAAGGAATTTGTCTGAAAAGGTTGAGTTGCCCATAGCGAATTCAATAGAGATTTTAGGACCCTCACTGAGGTTTTCAATTACATTCCAAGATGAAAATGACAATAGGCCTACATATATGGAATCTCTTTTAAGTGATAGTTAAATCGCGTAATTTTCAACATTTGAGGATTATATATAGTGTATGCTATTTATCAAGTCATAACTAGGCCAAAAATGTTTTTGAATCGAACTTGTACCTCAATTTTAAGAGGGATTGAAGAACAAAAACATAACTCTATTTGATATGATTTAATTCGAATAATTCCATGAAAATTAACGTAAACACTTCGCAAAAAAATGAAAATGCTTAGAAAAATTTAAATAAGACAATGAATTTGTTATAATTGAGACAAAACTATCAACCCCGCTTTTAGTTTCGAGATGGTATTAATCTTTTGCACAATGGGAGCACCTGAGGTATCTTATACCTGAGGATTATAGAAAGGTTGGTCGGGCGACCAAGTTGTTTGTGTGCTCGGGTTGACGGAGTGTTGGGGGGGGGGGGGGGGGGGGGAACTTCAGACTGATTATTCAAGACAACCAATAGAATCACGGTATTCGAATCACCCGCCGACAAATGAATAGAGTGCGCATGCGCAAAACAACGCTATCTTTCACAGAAGTCGTGAACTATATTTAGTTTCTTCTTTAGAACCTAGATCGCAGCCTCACGTAAATTCACAGTCTGCAGCGCTCGAGTGAAGAAATTTGGTACTACATGGCTGGATTTCCCACCTTAAAGGTGAAGGCCTAGGCCTACTTTCGTTAGGTTAGCCGAACTTTCCGCTGGTTACAGTGCGCCGCGCTAGTTCTAGGATATAATCGATAAGAGCGCACCCGAAATCCTTTCCGTTACAGTGTACCGGTATATAAAAGTTGGGTACCTACTGTTTTGGTTAAGAATGGCCAACTTTTTACCACTGTTTTTTTACTCAAAAACGTCGCAAAACCACTGTAAATGATTTATTTAGGCCTAATATTTGTAGTTGTATGTAGGGGCCTAATGAAAAAATGCACTCGCAAGTTTCATTTCATGCTGTTTTATAAACAAAAGTAAGTTATAAGTAGCGAGGAGTGACGCGCCTTTAGGCCACTCATGCTGAGAACTGAGCACTGCCACCGAGCCGTACACTCACTGCAAGTAAACCTTACAAAACATAGAAAAAAAGGGCACTCTGCCGCTAAGCGGGTCCAACTTTTCAACACTGTTTTTTTTTCTCGAATAAAATCAATGAAAAAAAAACTATAGGCCTAAAAATTTGAAATAAAAATACTTTCGTTAGGTTAGCCGAACTTTCCGCTGGCTACAGTGCGCCGCGTTAGTTCTAGGATACAAACGATAAGAGCGCACCCCAAAATCCCTTTCCGTTAAAAACGAGGTTGGACCGCTTAGCGGCAAGGTACCATAAAAGGCAAAAAAAAGATCCTAAAAACAAAAAATACCTTCAAAACCTTTAACATACACTACACAACACAGTTTATAAGTTGGCCATTCTTAACCGAAACAGTGCCAAAAGTTGGACCCCCCTAGCCGAATAAGTACCCTAGGCCTAGGCGCTTGGAACTCTCTAGGCCATATAGGCCCAGGCTGGGCCAAGTGTTTTGACCCGGGAAAACTGTGAGGCGAGCGTAGGACCTGGGCCTAATAAATTACTTCCATGAATATCACTTGGAGTGTCTAGAGGCCTTTTGTAGGGCCTAGGCCTACGGACGGCCCGAGTCCAGGAGGTTAGGTTGCCCCTAGGCCTAGGCTTAGGGATGCCTAGAAGCTAAGGACTAGGCCCTGGGTCTGGTTAGCTAGGCTTACCTGATGAAAAGTTTATGCCCAAACAGCCCAACCACGTTCGCACGCACTGACTTTCACTTCAAAACGAAGATAACCTAGTTTAAATCTCAATTTTTAAATTACTCAAAGCCAAACAGATCTTCGGACAAAAACAAAATGGTACAGAACCACAGCCAGTGGAATACAAACGATCACGATCTTATTAGCCACTCCCATCTAAATCATTAGGAAAATTAACGCGGTACATACAAACTTTTGGGCTAATAATAAAATGTGTAATATTATGTATTTAAATTTGTTAGATAAAAAGACTAAACTCTCAAGTTGATCCTGTGTATTTTATTGTATTTAATGTTGACCCGGGGAATTGTAAAGTGTCAGAATTTTGTCAATAAAACCACTTCCGAGTAGTTACTGATTTAGAATCATTACCCCTGTATTTTAAAAAACTTGAATGTATCGACAGCTCAGGAGCAGCAAGTGAGACTGATTCGTGAGGTCTAAAGTAGGGGATCGATTCAGCCAGCGGCAATTCTGACAAACTAGTACGAGGTTTTCTTCTGAAATTTATTACTAGTGAAACGCCAAAGTCGTGGTTAGACGAGTCAGTGAGCCACGTGTTGAGTATCCGGTAACATTCCTTTTCTTCCCCCTACCTTAGGCCTCCCTAGCCTATCATAGGCTACAGGGAGCATTACGGGCATAAACTATGACCTAAACTAAAATACCCGATTATTTATACGAATATTATAATCAAATTTAAAATGCAAATGTTCCCGCGTACTAACACATGACTCTCTCACTCGTCTAATAACGACTTGGCGTTTCTTCCCTAGTCGAGTGGCTAAAGGCCCTTATAGCCGAAATGGGGGGGACGTGGGTTCAAGGGTCGGGAAAGATTTTGAAATTTCTGGACCGTATTTTTAAATTATTTAAAAACATGTTTTGAAATGCATATAACGCAGTGAGTCCATCATCTGTGGCAATACTATGGAAAACATAGCCAGTACGAAATACGTGAAAATATTTCAAGGTTTACTCAATCTACGAGTGGAATTTGGGGGTACCTTGACGTCCAACATTCGATTAACCTTGGACACGGCATTTCACAGCCAGGTTAATAACAAACAAAAAAAATTATTTCAAAATGAAAAACCATTGTCGTTAAATAATTCCTATACATTTCAAAAGTATTTTTCGTTTTTTTATTTTTTGCAGATTTAAAACGCAACGGATTGTGCTCAATTTTTTTAGCAGTTCTCAGTACCTGGTCACGGATGTCGTTTCAAATTTCAGCTCAGTCTATTTAGCCGTTCGTACATATGGGGCCGGACAGACAGACAAATTTAACATTTAACAAACATTTTAAAATTTAACATACAGAATTAATCACGACCAAGGTCCGATCGAGTAGCGTTATAGACTACGTTCGCTGCGCTCACTCGTCTAACTTTAAAACAAGAGATGTAGTCATCTTAAACAACCCTCGGACATTCCCTTCAATATATTTCCCTAACAACCAGGTTAGGCCTAACCGACAGGGTCAAACCGAGAAAATCCCAATATGTAGGCCCTACCCTAATACGGGCGTCCTAACGAGAAGAGATTGATTGATTGGATATTGCTTTAAAGTCTCATATTTATGCAACTAACGAGAAGAGAATCCCAAAAAGAATCCACTATTCTACCCAGGGCCCAGCGGGGGAACAAGTTCCTAGTTCTTCATTAATCCATAGATTTTATACATGGTACAAATATGGATATGCTAAATAGTAGTATACCCTATAAAAGTAATGATAGTAATAAAAATTTATATATGAATAAAAATTATGATGAAGTTATAATAATACATGAACACACAGATTGTTACTTTACTAAAAAGAAGTAGGCTACATACTGGTAGTTAAAAAAATTAGAGTTCAGATCAGAATGAATTTGCTGAAATTGATAGCTAAATTATAATTCAATTATTTTTGCCTGTGCAGAGAGGGGCCTCTTCAGCCATTCTTCTTTCTTGACCTGCTCATATCATTATGGGCAAAGAGTCAATGTAATTCGGAAGTGTGGCGCACCTGAAAAAGTGTGCTCTGTCTTGGGATTCGAAATTAATGATTTACTAGGGGCCCGGGTTTCGGTGGTGATGTTAATCTGTTCAGATAGTGTGCAGAAAGTCAGGCCAGTTGCAAGTCGGAACCGGCTGTAGCAGTTAAGATTTAATTTTTTTAGTTTTATTGTTAATTTTCCATTGCAATTTTTAAAAAAAATTTAAAGGAAAATTTTTGATTAAAAAGCAACGTTTCATGTTCAATGTAAATTATAAGTAATAATTACTTAAATAAGATTTTTTACCCCAAATTTCTTTTCTAGTATATTATGGATTATCTGTATCTCAAATAAAAAGCAATAATGGAAAATAAAGTATTTTTGAGGGGAGCTTAGCGAGCGTCTCCACTTGACTCCTTTGGCTCGAATGTCTGTTTTTTTTTGTTTTTTTTTTTTTGTTACTTGCTTCGATACAGGTCGCACCATTTCTCTGATCGAACCCGAAATTTTTCACACATGTACATACCACCTAGGCGGGTTGCTGTATAGTTTTGAAAAATCCGATTGTGGCTATAAAAATAAAAAAAAAAAAAAAAAAAAAAATGTTCCGATTGTTATGAAATTTTGCAGGTCAATAAGTACAACATTCTCCCTATTTTTCAAATTTTTAGCCAAATCGGTGAAGACCTTAAAGACTTATTTGGGATGTAACATTATGGGGAAAGTCGTACTTGGGTCGTTGTTGCACGTACCCGGGGCTCGCTCAACAACGCGACGGAACTTAGCGTTTTCCTAGTAGATTTTCAATCTTCTCTTAAAAAGGTACGATTGTCTTATTGAAAAGAGAAAATAAACATTTGATCATCAAATTGAAAAATTACTTCACATTTTTTTTTTATTTCCTCCATTTTTAATGGCCACCTGGTCTGAATGGTTAACACACAGTTTTGTGAATAATGTAAGGTATTTACAACTTAGGCAGATAAGTATTCGTGGAGTTAGTAGAAGCTCTTGGATGAGAGGAAGTGTTCAACTGAGATTTGAAGGAGGCCACAGATGGGGACGTTTTCATGTTGTTGGGGAGATTATTAAATGACAAGAGCTCAGTGCAACTTTATGCAAACTATTATATTTTATTTACTTTTCCCTTCCTTTATGTGAAGTAGTAGAAGGATACTTTAAAATGTTTGTATTTTCAAATACATACTAACTACAATAGGTAAAAATAAAATATAAAGCTAAACCATATTAAAAACATTAAAACACACTATGTCACCAAAGCTAAAAATACAAAAATTCAACCTGAAGTGGTTCTTACAAGTTAATTTAATATTATAATAAATCTCTAGTAAAAATCTAGTAAAAAACGAGCAAGAAGAAACCAGCAGAACGTGCAAGGAAACGATCAAGGCTGGAGAAACATTGTTATACGTGGGATGAATTGGCTACTTTAATAGGAAAGATATAGCAAACAATTCAAAGAAACAGTGAAATTCTAAAAACATGTGGCCCAGGGCCCAAGTATGTTATCAGCAAGCAAGAACGTTTTCTTGGGATGAAGGTTTTTCCCTGTAAATGTAAGCTGTACTTTATAAGTTGAAAATATTTTCCAATACTTTCATATTATGGTGAAGTGATCTGGCTTTAGGAGCGAGGACCCGAGTAATATACAAGCCGCAGAGATGTAATTCACAAGGGAGCAAAGAGAGAATTCAAAGCTTGACAAAGTCAGAAGTAAAGAATGTAAGAAAGAAAGTTGGAGTTGACAAGGTTTTGTTCAAAACCCTTTGGAAAAGAAAAGGGGGAGATGGTTTGACATGTGAGAAGAATGGACAAACAAAGAATACTAAGAGCAGAATTTGAACGAGGAGATATGAGTATTAGAAGACATAGAAGAGCAAGGAAATAGCATTTGATGTTTATTGTTTTCCCAAAGAAGTCATAAGGTATAATTCATTAATTTGGGGGCCTATCTATTATTCAAGTTCAAATATGGTAATTTTAACACTTGGAAATCGGTTTGTTAATAAAAAAGTAAAAGTACAGTAAAAAAAACTACATGAAAAGCAATAGTTTAGGGGGTCATGTTGAAGAGATAAATTTTTATCAGGGACTGGGGTTTTGACGGTCCCCTAACTCCTTTCCAAATCTTTTAACAAACTTGGTAATAGGTTAAAAATGATAATGTGGTTTTATAGCCAAAGCTACTTACTTTATTACTAACTAGGCCCCTCGCGCTTTGCAGCGACGTTGTTGTGTTGTAAGCTATCCAAAACCTTGCGGGAGGGGGTACTAAAAAAAACCCAAAAAAAACAAAAACAACCAAATGGATAAAATGAAATCCAAAAAATACGTATTGTCAAAATTATGGGATATGCCAACGGTGTCGAAGCAATTCATTGGTGAGTCCCCTTTGCAGGCACCCCATCACCACGTGGAGGAGTTACAACAAAATGGATAGCTTAGAAACCTTCCCCTGAAAAAAAAACAATATGTGCCCAAAGGAGATCGGATGAATGGGGAGTCTAATATATAAAACGAAAGTATCCCCCTTTTGGGGAGATACCACGTGTTAAAACAAAATGGATAGCATAGAACCTTCCCCGTGACAAAATACATATATGTGCCAAGTTTTCATGGAAACCGTATGAAGGGGTTTTAGTCTTTATAAAAGTAATATTGTGTAAAAATATTGTGGGGCTCGTTGGTCTTGTTGTTAGGCGTATCGGCGTCCAATGCAGAAGGTCCAGGGTTCGATTCCCGCTAAAGTCAGTAGTTTTTTAAATTTCTGATTTGGACTTAAGTCCATCAGTTCGTGTCTTAGGAGTTTGTCAACAGGACTTGACGGCTAGCAACGAAGCACATAGTAAATTCAGAGTTGTTCTGAATCGCCTTGTGATTCTGGCGTTGATTCGCGGGTGTTCGCACTGTCCATACCACTGATTGCTATATTTCCTATTAAAAATATCGATCTTTGGTTGTTATCGCTCACTCGTCGATTGCGTCGGGGCCTACGGGGTTGGCTTGGTCGCTTTGATTTTAAGTCCTCCAAATTTAAAATTTATTTATTTATATGAAAACGAATGTATCCTCTTTTGCGGGCACTGATCACCATGTGTTACAACAAGTGGATAGCTAGAAAACTTCCCCTGACAAAGTACATTCATGTGCCAATTTTCCCATGGAAATCGTATTAATGGTGTAGTCTTTATTTTTTTTTGCCTATGAAAACAAATGTATCCTCTCTGCAAGCACCGATCACCACGTGTTACAACAACATGGATAGCATAGAACCCTTCCCCGTGAAGAAATAATATATGTGCCAAGTTTCATGGAGATAGGATGAATGGTGTAGTAAGCAAAAAGGGGACAAACATACAGACATACATTCGTTTTTAATATAAAGATTTATTGCATTTATTAGAACAAGAAGCGCAGCAAAACGAAGCCCTTTTAAAAACGCTACTCGATCGGGCCTTCTCGTGACTGTGTCCAATGTATGTATGGATGTATATGTCTGTCTGTCCGGTCCCCCTACGGCCGAACGACCAATAGATTTTTCCTGAAATTTTAAACAGACATCCGTAACCAGGTAACTGAGAACTGCTAACAAAAAAGAGCACAATCCATTTCGATTTAAAACCTACAAGTAATAATAAACCGAAAATAGGCCTATCATGTGTAGGAATTCTTATAACGACAATGGTTTCGCTTTGAAAAAATCACTGCCCCTTAGATGTAACTCGGTTGCAATGGAGGCAGTGGAAAAATATTTTTAATACAGTTTATGCAGTGATCAAAGTGTATGGAAAATTTGCATGTTAAAGGTACCCCCCAAATTCCACTGGGAGATTGAGTAAACCTTGCAATCTTTACCATATTTAGTAAAGGTTATGTTTTTCCATAGTATTGTCACAGTTGATGTAGATTAAACTGCGTTATCATATGCATTTCAAAACATGTTAATATTTTTTTTAAATACAATAAATAAACTACAAAATCTTATCCAAAACGGGATTGAACCCAGTCTCTGACATTCCGGGTATAAGGGCGCCTTAGCAAACTAGACTGGGGAAACGCCCAAAGGCGTTGATAGACGAGTGAGTGAGCCATGTTTTGAATACCCGGTATCATTCTCCCGATACTGGGCTAGTTCCAGCCTTAGGTATAGGGGAGGAAAGGAGATGTTCCCCGATACTCAACACGTGGCTCACTCACTTGTCTATCAACGAGTTTTGGCGTTTCCCTAGATTATTTTATACTGTGTATTTATTTTGTGAGAGTTTTTGTTTTATGACACAAATTATTTTTCTTTCGTAGTTTAACAAGCCCTTTGAATACCTCGTAGGACATGGCTTGTGGGACATGGAATATATTTGTTTAATTTTGTGTGTGCTGGTGTGTGTGTTGTGTGTGAATGTGTGCATGTGTGTGGTGCATATCCGACGCCCACCTCAAACAAACTGGGGAACCCGCATGACTGGGGAACCGTGAGAGTTAAACAGATTTGGGTCCTGACAAACTATGCAGGAACAGGTTTTTTGAACTGGCTGTTAGGAAGTGGGGGAGTTTGTGATTGAATACCGGTACAAGTGTACATAAAAATGTTAAGTGTAGACCATGGTAGAGTGAGTGGAGTTTTTTATTGTATTTTAGTTGTATTGTTTGATGTAATAAAAACATACTTACATGAGTGAACAAGTGGGCCTAGTACTAAAATTTGTACGTAGGCCAAGTCTTTTATTTTAGTTTTGTTCAATTGACGTGCTTCATAATTTTTTTTGTAATGTGAAAGAAACAAGAAAGACGAAATATATAAATAAAAGTACTTGAGGCTCCCATTTAATAAAATCTTCAAGTGCAGAGGTATTTTAGTAATGAACCCAAGATCTTTGGACATATCGAGGGATCCAAGTGATATTTGACGCCATTAGTGTTGCCGGGCGGTGAAACACAAAATCTCATAATCAGGTTTTGATATTAGTCCTTGAAAGAGCGGGGAAGGCAGATGTGAAGTTTGATATAGATAAGTTTCAGCATGGAGTCAAGGGGGTGAGATTCTAAGTACTTTATTTCAGACAAGGGGGTACGAGCTGATTCAGAGAGGATACGAGCTACCGGCAAAAATGGCAAATATAAATATATATAGTCAGTTGCCGAGCCCACTTCCCCAGCTGCGGCTGTCAGGGGTCGGGCAAGGTTGCGACACTCGTAGTCCGCTCACTTTGGAGTTGTGAAGCTGTAGTAAATACAGTATGAACCTTTCATACCATATGGAGTACCCAGCCATTGGTTGTTCTTATGAGCGGTAAGGTGACTGCTTTGAGAAAACGTTTTTTTACATACAGTACAAGAGAATGGGTTTCTCGCCCGTGTGTGTTCTCTGGTGTACGGAAAGGTAATCGCTCCAAAAAAACGTTTTTTTCACATACAGAGCAAGAGAATGGCTTCTTGCCCTTTCATGTTCTCTTTTGACGTTCAGGTGACAGCTCCGAATAAACTTTTTTTTACATAAAGAACAAGAGAATGGTTTTCGCCCGTGTGTGTTCTATTGTGTGAGGTAAGGTGACAGCTAAAATAAAACGTTTTGTCACACACAGACAAGAAATCGCTTCTTGCCCGTGTGTTTCTCTGGGGTTTGATAAGTTTACTGTTCTGAGAAAATGTTTTTCACATACAGAACAAGAAAATGGCTTCTCACGTGTGGTTTTCTCTTGTGGTGTGCGATAAGGTTACTACTCTTTAGAAAACGATTTTTTAAAAATACAGAACAAGAGAATGGTTCTTGGGCCCGTGTGGTTCCCTTGGGGTATGATAAGGTCACTGTTCTGAGAATATGTTTTTTCACATACAGAACAAGAAAATGGCTTCTCACGTGTGTGTTTTCTCTTGTGGTGTGCGATAAGGTTACTACTCTGAGAAAACGATTTTTTACATACAGAACAAGAAAAAGGCTTCTTGCCCGTGTGTGTTCTCAGGGTGTGTGGTAAAGGGACTGCTATGGAAAAACGTTTTTTTCACATACAGAACAAGAGAATGGTTTCTGCCCGTGTTTTTTTCTCTTGTGTACGGTAAGGTAACCTCTTGTAGAGAACGTTTTTTTACATACAGAACAAGAGAATCGCTTCTCCCCCGTGTGTGTTCTCTCGTGTATGGTTTGGTGGATACTCTGAGAAAAAGTTTTTTTACAAACAGAACAAGAGAATCTTTTCCCTCGCCCATGGTGCGTTCTCATGTGTGTGGTAAGATGATGCTTTGGAAAAAAACGTGTTTTCACATATAGTACAAGAGAAGGCTTCTCCCCTGTGTGTGTTTCTCTTGTGTATGGTAAGTAACTTCTTGAAGAAAACATTTTTTCACATACAGAACAAGAGAATCGTTTCTCGCCCATGTGCGTTCTCATGTGTGTGGTAAAAATGACTGCTTTGGAAAAAAAAACGTGTTTTCACATATAGTACAAGAGAATGGCTTCTCACCTGTGTGTGTTCTCTTGTGTGGGTAAGGCTAAAGTCATCAAGGAACTTTTTTCACATAAATGACAAGAAATTAGATTGTACTCATATTTTTTTTCTTATGTGTAAGAAAGCCAAATCTATCAGAAAAGCTGCTGTACACAGGTCTACATCACAGGAAATATAGTTCTTTTGTGTGTGGGGACCTGATGTGAACGATTAGACGATACCCCGTAGGGAATTTTGCTCCACATGCATCACAACCATATCTAGTATCTTCTTCATGCGATCTCTTGTGCGTCAGTAGGAGACAGAGGTCATGAATGTCTCCTCAAAAATCTTACCCCAAAATATCTTAAAGTGGCCGTGTTGTTCCTCGCGTCTTACAAGACTAGGAGAATCGGTGAAGCTCTCCTCACGCGGGCTCCACCGAGGAGTGGGGGCGCAAGTGCTGCTTCACGGGGGAAACCTACCACCCGGGTTTGAAGTGTTACTTGAATTGAACGTTATTTTTTTTCAGAAAGTCCTTTGTTGTTTGCTTCAAGTTTATGCCCGAGTGGGAGGCTGTGACCGGATGGCAACGGCAATTTATCTGAAAAATATACACATACCGTATTGACTTGATTAAAGGCCACAATCGAGTAATGGCCTCAACCTTTATTGACCTCCCAAATTTCAAAGATTAGGATATAACGATATTACAACTTTGACTATGGCTTCACCGTAATGATCGCACCCTACTTATTGATTTGATCATTTTTTAAATATACCCCAGGCCTATACTCACATAAATAAAAAAACAAATATAAAAACCCCAACAAGATTTACACAAAGTGTAGTTGCTTTGTTTAAGCCAAAACCAAAGAAGTATTTTGCAAAAAACTAGTACAGGTACTTTGAACTTTGTTTTCTATACACAGTGAATTCTGTGACTTCTTGTTTGACCAAGGCTACTCAGAAATGACATTTTCAGTAACGTCCACAATCTCCTAACCATATTTAATGCCAAAACCACCTGGCGAGCAACATACCCAAACTCAAAAATCAGCTTGCTTACAAAACTATTCATGAAAGGAATCCTACAGGCATTGATTGCGGCATGCAGTAACACTGGGGTTTAAACTTGTCTTAAGTCAAATCATTTTAGTGGCTTTCTTCTGTACTACTTCAAGCAGTGGCGTATCCAGGGGGGGGGGGTTATGGGGTTGAAACCCCCCCATGCTCTATGTATGTGCCCGTATAAAATAATATATTTATAAAATTAAAATCTAACTCTGATATTGCATGATCTAAAACGTGTTTACAGACGTTCAAAACGTCAATACGTGATTTTTTTTTCGCCTCTGGCGAAAAGGCCTCCGGCGGCTGGGGATTTACCTCAGACCCCGTCATTGTTTGGCCTGTCGACCCCCCCCCTCAATTGTACATTCCTGGATACGCCACTGCCTTCAAGTTTGTACATATCTTGAATAGGCGGGAAACTGTATTGTGGGTAGTCTTGGTTAGGCGGGCTACATAACAATGTCAGACCATTAATTAAAACGTGAGTGCTGCTTTTCGAATGTCATTCATGACAAAAATACTGTGCAATGTTTAGCTGATATGGTAATACGAATGTAAAATATGTATAATGCTCAAAGATCGGTAGGGCTAATAGGTGGACCGCACTCAGGCTCTCGGATAATAATAAATTGGATCGCAGGAATATCTTACTTCCACTACGTATTTACTGCTAAAAACCCGGATATAGATCAACGCTTAATTTGTGGTATTACACAGTCATGCAGAATCACTACCTATTTTTAGAGGGTAGGCTCTGTGGCACATAACCACCTTTATCAAAATCTTAAATTTTTTGCAAACAAAATTGGCCTACAGAGAAATAATTATAAGTTACATTGATTGACTTGGTAGCTTTGTTCATTTTCCTTAAGAGGATGGATAGTCGCGAAATTAAAACCATGCGAAAATTTCAGTTTTTTTCGTGATATCTCGAGAACAATGCAAAATATCTAAAATCTGATTCTAGACCAAATTGTGGTTTTGTTGGAACAATATAATGCAAAAAAATATTGTGATGTGATGGTAATTTAAATTTTTTATTAGAATTTTTAAATTTAAATTTAAAACTACATCTTAAATAGTACAAACCGTACCGATTATTATATTTGAATATTTTTTTCTTGCATTATTTTTCTAACCAAAAACCCCAATTTGGTATAGAATCATTTTTAGATATTTGCATCGTTCTCGAGATATCACGAAAAAAAATGTAATTTGCGTGGTTTTAATTTGCGACTATCCATCCTCTTAGAGAGGAGTTGCTGAGGCTGGCACGGAGACGAGTTCAGGCGTTAAGCTTTCTGTTTTTTTTCTGAGTAAATGGTTTATAGCACGTTATCAAATTTCACACAAACATTAATAAACAATAACTCTAAGCTATCCAGTACTTGTATTCCTAAATTAATTAATTGTTTTTGAATTAAAAATTAGTTAAATCACAGAAATTTACTCTATGCTGGTCAACTTCAGGAATTTATTCCAAGTGTAGGGCCTACAGGTAGGGCTGTGCAAATAGTGATTTTTCAGTTCGAATCGAATATCAAATATTAAAATGCAAAAAGTTCGAATAATATTGAATAATTTTTTCTTTCGAATAGTTTCGAATAATGATTAAAATAACATTATTGAACCCTTGAAAATCCCACTCGCACGCTCGCATTTTGCGAGTGACAATTTGGCTCTTGCGAGTAACTTTTATGGACGTGCTTCAAAATATCGTTTTTGCGAGAATTTGAATCGAGCGCCGATTCATGCCGCCGACTTGTGGCAGTGTGCTGAGTATCCCCCCCCCCCCCCTCCTGCCTAAAACCCCTTGTGCGATCTTCCAGAGATTATACCGCGTAAAATTACCACAACATCACTTATGTTTTCAATCTGCTAGAAGTCAAAACTTAAAAGCTATCACCCATGGTGATAAATCTTTCCTTATCTTGTTTACTCTCGTTTGAGCTCCAGTCCCCCGCCCCGAGCCAACGCATCGTGAGTCGGGGGCCTTGACTTGACTATGACAAGTTATGAAGCAGATGCAACCGAACAGTGAGTGTTATCTTAACGGCCCGCTGCTGTTCCTCTTTCGGATTATGAAATACTACTTCATGGGAACGTCATTTTTTATAAAAACAGCATTACGTCTGAGATTTTACGATAATTGATGAGCGCGTTTCTTCACAGTTAATTAGAACCCCACACGATTTTTTTTTTTACTACGGGTAACCCGCGGGTAATGTGGACGGGTCCCGGGTCGTAAAAAAGTCGGGTTTCGTCATCCTATAAACAGCCAGACACATTATTGTAAGACGCGATCGCGAACATAAGTCATTGGGCATTTTGTTGATGCGCGCATATGATTTGTACCATCAGTGTTTTTATCTTATCTTATCTGCAAGTGGTTTACGAGTTTTCACGGTATAAATACTGAAGTTTTTCAGTACGAATTAAGCCCGCTATGTTATCCTAAAACGCACCCAAACGCTCTTTAATAAAACCTGACCTCAAAATTTTTCGCCTGCGGCGCTATTGTTGGGGGGCTCCGCCCCCAAACCCCCCTGCCTTCCCGCCGAAAGTACCTTCCCGCTAGGAGCGAGTACTAAAAGACGGGTGCGAGTTGATTTGTTACACAATTTTCAAGGGTTGATTATAGTGTATTATTTATTGATTGATTATTTAAAAATTTGGCGACATTTCTTGGTCATTTTTAATATTTTTTCTTAGGGCTATATAGCACTACGAATGAAGACGACATTCTACATGCATGAACATTTCTGTAAATTACCGGGAGGCCTACCTAATAACCCTTTGCACACCCCTGTCGGCTGGCAGCTGACATGGGTGTTCTGCACTTTTTGGGCCCAGGGCTACCTCGACAAAAAAAAATTCAAAATGTGTATAATTTTTTTACATTTTTTGTAAATTTGATATAGTATTTGCCAATATTTCAAGTCTTAAATGGACTTTAAATAGTAGCCCTAAACTGTTCCACCGCCTTCTAAATAATAAGAACAGAATTTGAGGGGAAAGGGTTAAAAATTAGGACCAATTGATAAATATTTATGAAAGTAAAAAGAAATTTATGAAAATGATTTCAGCCTAGAAGCATGTATAGAAGAAAGGACTAACAGTGTCAAGATAAATTAAGAAAAATGAATACGGTAGCACTATGAAGGATATTACCTTTCATCTGAGCAATCAAACTGTCACACCGTCTATTCTCTGCAATCCTATGTGACAATCTTGTTGTGTTGTGTTTGACCTTGACAGGTTACATTTCTTGGTCCTTTTTGAACAAGGTAGGTTGTTGTCAGTGGGTGATTGCTGATTCGGGTCGCTCGATTTTGAGGTCAACGATGCTCTGCCGTTTAGGTAAAGTATCGTGTGACCGTGGCTCGGGAACACTGGTCTCGAAGATAAGTTTCGAGGCAACGCGTAACTCACTTTGATATGGCGCAATGTTCAATCTTTCAAGACGTACATAACACGGTCGCATCGACAGGTTGACAGTTCAGGATGTACAACTTTGCGATAATGTACGTAGACGTGATGGATAGGACAAGGATGTTACAATAGGAAGTAAAGATGACTTCACAGTTTGACCAGAATACCGTAGTTCACCACAAGGAGTGTCAGTAGGCACTTCCGGAAGAGGTAGAGGAATGTTCAGATCAAGTTGAAATGAAGCTGGAATCATTTCTAGACTACAAACAGTAGAGTCGGCTAAGTAATGTTTACTTCTTGTTGCTGTAAGGCTGGTTCCTGAAGGCTAGGAGGAGATGAGGCTATCATTTCACTCCGGGAAAAGGCAAATAGGTAGCAACACGGGGTTGTAGTGTGAAGGTTAGAAATGTCACTTTCACAAGCTTCTTCAATCTTGTACGGAGGTGATTCTAGTTTGAAACATTTTTGCTCTTGCTTCAGAGGGTCAATTTCAGTTTGGAAGTTTTCCACACTAAATGATTCGTTAACATTGATTACATCTTGGTAAGTGTTTCTCGAAGTGGATCGCTGGGCTCTTGCTTAATCGGAAGGAGGCCCCGGATGTGTAAGAGAGAGGAATGTCTAGATCAGGTTGGGATGATGCAGGGAAACATTTCAAGCCTGCACACAGAAGTGTGAGCTATAAAAGGTGTACTTTCTTGATTCTGTAAGGCTGATTCCTCAAGGCTAGTAGGAGACAAGGCTATCATTTCACTACTGGAAAGGCAAAAAGGTAGCAGCACTGGTTGTGGTGTGAAGATTAGAAATGTCACTCTCACAAGCTTTTTCAATCTTGTACAGAGGTGATTCTAGTTTGAAAAAATTTTTGGGCTGCTTCAGCGGGTCTTCTCATTTGGAAGTTTTTCTGGACTAAAGGATTTTGTCTATTTCTGGATCATGAAAAAGAAACATTGTTGAAATTTGTAGTAGGTGTTTCTTGAAGTGGATCGCTGGGCTCTTGCTTAATCGGAAGCAGTGGCCCCGGATGAGTAAGAGAGAGAAATGTCTAGATCAGGATGGGATGATGCAAGGAGACTTTCTTCGAATCTGCACGTAGGAGAGTTTGCTATGACATATGAAGGCCTCCTCTGTATGTAGCAATGTCCAATGCCCCAAGACCAGTGGGACATACTGCTATAGGAGTTTTCAGTTCAGCAATTGCACTAGGTATATTTTGAAGATTAGAAATGTCACTATCACAAGCTTCTTCAATCTTGCACGTAGGTGATTCTACTTTGAATAGTTTTATCTCTTGCTTCAGTGGGTCTGTCTCAAACTGGAAGTTTTCCGCACAAAATGATATGTCTGTTTCAGGATCGTTTGGAATTGGAAGGAGTGGCCTGGTTGTGTGAGAATTGTACGATGGTGTTGGTGACTGCCAAGAAATCTCCGAGGGTAAGTTGACGGATGTAGGGGGATTCGATGCATTCTCCCACGATTCAGTGGTAAACCATGCTGGGCCTTGCTGCAGAGGATCATATACGGTAGGCGGTGGTAAGGGGCGCTTCGCGATACTGCTCTCATCAATATACTGGCTGTCCATCACTGATCGATGGTCTAATTCATCATTTTTGTCTGAAACAAGTAGAATAAGCAAATGGTACAAGTCAGCCTGTCTGACTCACATTAAGTTACACATTTACATGCATTTTACACAAATAGACTTCCCTGGAATAAGTTTCAGTTCAGGATTGACTTTGGAACAAATGGAAATGGGGTGTCCGTGTACGTAACCCTTTCTTAATAACTTTTTCCGAAATCTGAGTGGATCAAAACATTATTGACCAAACAAATGATATTTCAATATAGTAGATATTTACGTTCATGATACAAACATAACAACACCAAGTTATCTGCTCCGGTTTGCAACATGATCAATTATCGTTCTGCAGCAGATAACTTTTCACTGTGTTTAATTAAGTTCCTTTGAATCTTCATAGAAAATGTTATATTGCAATCTTGTAAACCCTCCCCTCCCCCCCGGGGCGGAAGGTTTGAAAGTGGTTTTGATATAACATTTTGATTTTCACTTGTTAGCCATCATGACTTTGGTGGGTGTACCCACCAGGGGTGACCAAACATTTTTGTCCCAAAATTAAAAATATTTTTCTAGAGCCAATAATATGTGCAAGCTTGAGGTTTGGAATTGTGATAAAAAATAAAACAAAATATGCCTTTTACTTTTATAGGCCTGTAGGCTGTAAAAATAACAAATAACTAATAAGCAATAACCATATGAGTTATCATCAAGATAAAATAAAGAGTTGTTTGGGGCACTTCCCACACTTTTTTATGTGAGCAATCATTCTAGTAGCATTGTTGGTACACAGTGTTGAATTCAGACTTTTCATCCCGGGGGGGCTATTTAAGATCCCGGCGGTATTACATAGGGACCAAGCACGGGGGGTTTGGGGGGCTTTGCCCCCCAACAATAGCGCCGCAGGCGAAAATTTTGAAAATCAGGATTTTAGAGTGCGTTTGGTGCATTTTAGAAAAAACTTGTGGTCTGAACGCAATACCAAAATAATGTAGTTTTTGTGTGTTGAGGACGCTAAAAGTTCCTAAATATAGACCTACACTAGATTTAACATTCAAACCGCTAGGTGAAAATATTTTTATTTTATTTTTTACCAATCACGGCACGATTTTGTGAAATTCGACTAATAGGAAGAAAGTATCAGTTTTTAGCCTAATATACAAGAAAAACTGCGTTTGATCCCTCCTTTTACAGGATGCCTATACGCATTGGTTACCTGATAATAGTGTTTTCGCATCGAAAAGTACACTGACCATTTAACCAACATACTGCATCAGTGCATCTGTATCAGTCCTACAAGCGCATATCCTCTCAAGGCGCGACTGTGAGCCAACATACAAAAGAAGACATATTTTGGGAATTTACTAAACAGAAGTCGGAACCCTTTCGAATGACCATACATTTACAAATCTAGTTCTTGGCCTCGTGAGTTGCCCACACGTTTTTCGTAGGGTCTGCCTATTTGATTACAGTTACAAACATAAACCTTAACAACCTTCAAAGCAATATTATGTTCGTGCCCTTTCAAAAACGGCAAAGTGACATTATTTGAAAAATGAAGGAATATATAGTGCATGTAGTCAATTTATTCCCGGGGGGCCCCCCTGGGATCATAGCCGGATTCAACACTGTTGGTACATAGTTGTTCAGCTACAATAGTTAAATATTATTTTGTACCCACTCGGGGTAAAACAATTGTGACCATGAATAAACTCTTTACCATTGTAGGAACAGGTAACAAGTGGTAGGAAGCAGCTGCAAAGTGTGCAGAAGGTTTATACTGCCAACATAACAAACTCATAAACCCTACAACTCTCTAAAAGTTTACAAAATCAATCTAGTACCTAATGCAGAAATGCCTGTCATACAAATGTTTCATAATTCCTTGAAATATTTCAATGTACCCTTGAAAGTTTCACTTTGAAAGTTTCAAATTGAAAGTTTCAACACTTCGATCTCTAATATGTTCACAGCGAACGTAAGTTACACAATTCCTGTCAGAGGCCTGCATACTTTCATTAGGTACAGAATATGCATTAACGTTAATTTAGAATTCAATCATTGTTAAATGGCCGCCGTAGCGAACCTTACAGACTCAGGACGGTAACGATAATTCAATTGAGAGCACATACCGTAAGAATAAATTTTAGCAAATCTTACGTTCTGCCGTAAGAATAATTTTTAACAATTCTTACGTTCTGCCGTAAGAATATACACAGCAAGAGTTTAATCATTAGGCCTAGGCCTAGCTCCAATCATTATATAGGCCTATAGGGGTAATGTGGGAAATGGGGAACACTTTTTGAATGTTTTCACTTTGTTAATTAATTTTGTAATTTTGTGGTTAACATTTTTCAACAATTTTTTTTTTCATAGAGTCTGTGGGGGTAGCCAATATCCGGCCTACTGTGGGAATTATAAACTTTGTTTTTAAATCCAGAATAAGCGAGGTAATTTTTTTTTTAAATAGGCCCTACGAGTTTGTTCCTCATTACCCTAGCTCTGAGGGTAATGGGGAACAAGGCTTGTTATAGCCATAGGGTCGTGTTGTAAAATATTCGGGGTAATCAGGAACATAGAGCTTGACGCCACAATTCCATTGCAATTTGCCAAAATAAAATGTGACAATAAATGGAAATTTTACGGGTAATTGAACAATGAAAAATACTTTATCTGGGAAACAACCCTGGAAACTGGGTGACAATAGTTCAAACTAATGACAATGAAAACAAAAAACATTTTGATATTAGCTTTCACTTATTTTTATGGTCATTATGTAAGCAGCTTACATATTATTAGATGAGTCCTTGTACCAATAGGTCAGATTTGACCACACTTCCAACTTAAGGTAAAAAGGAACAGAAAAGAGCAATAAAGGTAGAAATGCATAAACATGACTAGAGGCCTCCTTTAAACAAAGTTGATTGATTGATTGATTGAATATTGCTTAACGTCTCATATTTATGCACTTTGGCTAATCGAGACGATGAGTGGTGATAGATGAGGATGAAGTATGAACAGAAGGGAGGAGGGGAAATCCGGTATCGGGTAGCCTACTCCTTCCGAAAAGTACCAAGGGGACCAACGGCTTTACGTTCCATCCGACAGGACGGTGTAACTTTGACAGTCATATAGGTTCCTCCACTAACCCGGGCTGCCGAGCAGACGTCAAGGAGAACGAAACCGTTACACTAGCTTTTGAACCCTCCATCTGCTCTAACCAGCGGTATACATGAGTTTCAGGGTAGAGTGGCCACCCACTCTATTCAAACAAAGTGAATTGACAGAAGTCATGAATCAGGCCCACATGCCTGAATAATGCTATGGCATAGTGCATTTAGGCCTCTTTCACATCAACTTTAAAGGCAAACTTATACTTGATGCGATCGTTAGCCCCATCCATGTCGGGAAATGGGAGGATTGCAATTATGTCAGAAATAGTCATAATGGATACACCAACAATCAAAACACATCGAGCATGCACTGACTTGTCTTTGACAGCATATAATTCAATCAAGAGAGGAAATATTAATTGGGTTTGCTGGCAATGCACTATGCCAAATATGGATGATTCTTATTTCGATAATTCAGCTACTGCAATCTTGGACAACTCCAGCGGGAATGTGCCATTGAAAAATGTGGGAGGGAAACTGACCTGTCTAAGTTTCAATGCACGAAGTCTAAAGAATACTAAAAGGCAACCTGACATAGCAGCATGGCTAGATACTCACAATCCAGACATTATGACCATTTGTGAAACCTGGTTGAATGATAGTGTGGGTAACGGTGAAATTCTCCCAAATGGTTATATAATATGCAGGAAAGACAGGGTTGTTGGGGGTGGAGGAGGTGTTTTGGTGGCAGCTCGGCCGGAGTTGAAGCCAACTCGCATGTCTTGTTTTGAAACAACGGCTGAAGTAGTCTGGGTTCAAGTTACAATCGATAATTCTAACGTCTTAATAGGATCAGCATACAGACCGCCAAAAGCATCCACACATGTTAATGAAGAACTATTAACGTCTTTGAAGCTAGTTCAAGACCACCAACATGAATACTCTGCAATTCTACTATTAGGAGACTTCAACATCGCTGTTAAATGGAATTATACTCCTCCAACAGCTGAAATAATCTTGCGGAATCGTTTCTATCTTCTTTTTATGACCTATTTCTTCAACAGTTGTGACAGAACCAACCCGTGTAACAGTGGCAAAAGAGTCAATTCTTGACCTCGTGTTGTGTAATAATCCTAATTTAATTGACAAGTACAGACAATCCCTGGAATTAGTGATCATCTGGCAGTAAAAGTTGAACTGTCGCACAAAAAAAGTCATTACCAAAATGTTATCTAAGAAGAGCTTTAATTACAAAAGAGCAAATTGGGACCTTCTTAACGAACTAATAGCTGAACGGATGCCAACTTACTTTAACAATGATATAGAAACTTCTTGGCTCTTGGCAGGAATGGAAGAGAGTCTTCTGGGATTGTGTAAATGATACTATACCTACTTGTACATTCAATGGAAGGCAACGGGTTTCCGTGGATTAGCAAGAGTATTGTTAGAAACCTGAAAACACGGGATAAATTGCATAAAACATGGAAGAAAAGTGGTAATGATCAAGACTGGCACAACTATACCATACACAGGAACAAAGTTAAGATTGAAATTCGCAATGCCCACAATAAATACATTTGGAATTTATCCACATCTAATTCTAAACAATTATGGAAATATATACCTTCTAAAAATGGATCTTCAGCTCCTCTCCATTTTAAAGTCCATGGCGTGCTTGAATCGAACCTAAAAAGTTATCTGAAGCATTTAATAATAATTTCAAATTGAATTTTACTCCCGCTTCTGATGGTGCAACTGAATCACCAGATATTTACCAAAATACTGTGCCGCTAGAAACACCTCGAATCATACACAGTACAGTGAGAAGGCACTTAAAATGCCTTAGAGTTGATTCAGCTACAGGCCCAGATGGTATTCCTCCAATGATACTTAGAATGTGTGCGGCATCTGTGTCACCATCTTATGCAATATATTTAACCTATCTCTTTACTTGGGGAAAGTCCCTTCAGACTGGCGTGTAGCAAATGTAATACCGATTTTTAAAACTGGCAAGAAAGAAGACATTATAAACTACAGGCCGATATCATTAACATCAGTTGTTTGTAAAACTTTGGAACGTATCATTTCTCGAGAAGTTTTAAAACACATCACAAGTGCTAAAATCCTTAATGAAAACCAGCATGGATTTGTTCCAGGTCGACTCTTGCTCAACTCTTCTTACCAAGGGTATTGATAACTGGCAGTATGCTCTTGAAGATCCAAAGTGCAAGCAAGTAGATGCAGTGATGCTAGATTGGTCAAAAGCATTTGACCAGATTCCGCATAATATTCTACTTAAAAAATTGTATTACTACTATGGCATAATATGTGGTTCATTACATTCTTGGTTGGAACATTTCCTTAAATGTAGAACACAAAAAGTAACCTTCCAAGGAGCGGAATCATCCTCAGTAACTGTGACTTCCGGAGTACCTCAAGGTTCTGTGTTGGGCCCGTTGCTTTTTGACATATTTATGATGGATTTACCCCAAAGCGTTTCCTCAGAAATAAGCCAATTTGCTGATGACTGCACGATCTATAGGAAAATATTTACGAAAGATGACACTGATGCACTCCAGACCGATTTGGACAATATAAACACTTGGCCTGTTGAAAATGGAATGAAGCTGAACCCTTTAAAGAGTGTATTCATCAGATTCTCTAGATCTAAGAACCCATTGCGTTGCAGTTACCAAATAAACGGTTTGCCAATACTGGAAAAGAATGGTGTCAAGTTATTGGGTATCACAATAACTAGTGATCTAAAATGGAATACGCATACTGAAATAGTAAGAGCTAAAGCCTCCAGACAACTCTATTTTATAGCAAGAAACCTTCATCATGCTCACGTCAGTATTAAACGGGCTGTACACTTTGGTGAGACCTCATCTCCTTTACACCTGTCCAGCATGGGACCCCACATCAGATATTAACAAAACAAAAGTGGAGCGTGTACAAAGTCGAACAACGCGCATTAAAGCTGCAAAGACAAAATTTCAAAGTGAGAGTGCTACTGCAAGACGTACATCTATAAACATGCCATTGCTTGAAAGTTACAGGAAAAAAGTAGAACTGCAATTTCTATGGGGAATGTTACACGTGATCTGGACCCATACGCAAGATTGCAAGTCTGTAGTCGAGGAGCAGAACTTGGTAGAGGATTAATTCTCAAGCCTCCATTTGCAAGAACAACAGCTTACCAAAATGGCTTCTACTACAGGACTTGTAATGAATGGAATGCTCTTCCTTTGGAGTTAAGGGAGATTTGCTCATTAGACTCTTTTAAATCTGCCCTAAGCACACATGTTTTTGCTTTACAAAGTTGATTCTGCAGTTTCTTTCAACTGATTCATTTTTATAATAATTCATTGAAGTGTATATGTATGTACTTATTTTCATATTTTATAGGTTTACTAATGATTGTAATAATGTTGTTATCTTTTATTATATTTATTGTTATAAGGTTGGCAGTCACCAAGTGTGTTTGGAGCTCTGCTCTTTTCTGCCATCCTCGTGATACATTTAAACAATGAATGTGTTACGGAACAAATAATAAATAAATAATAAATAAATAAATAAAACTATTGCTATAAATAGCCTAGATAATGATCATTGTTCACTGACTTGGTGCCCAATACACGATATTCAGGAACAACAATATCTTGTAGGCCTATGATGCACACAAATCGAAAAGTTTGTGCTTTTCTTTTTCCCGATTTAAATTGAGCTAAAGGTGGAACCAGATAAGCTGTCGGTCGCCGAGGGATCGCAGCACTGTCGTCCACGCACTATGGCCACAGGATCGGCAAAAAGTAGATAAAATAACGGTCTCTAAAACTGCTTTCGGAGAAAAACACGACTATTTTAAATCCAAGCCTTGCCCAATATAGGCCTATCCTAAAAATAAAGTAGGGCCTATTTATGAAGTGTAGGCCTACGAATAAAATCAAGACATTTTGATGCTCCTAAACATTGACATCACATCTGGCGAGGTTGGCAACAGCTGGAACTTTGGACACACCATTACCATCAAGGAAAAAAAACACTTTCATAATCGTGATTACTTAAAAACATTATTTCGCTAAAATACTGACTCTGTGGGACGAACTACTTTATTGAATAAATCACATAAATCAACATTTTATAAGCTGTGAATAAAGTTTATTCACAGCTTATAAAATGTTGATTTATGTGATAACATATCACGATAACATGACCAAATACAGTAGACCCTACCTAATGCCAGTTGTGTGTAAATTGTCAACGTTGGAGTCCATGCTCTCGCTTGACCTTGACGGCCGACAGCTTATCTGGTTCCACCTATAGAATGAATTGACCAACTGCCAATGTCCCCAATGCCAATGCCAATGTGTGCCGATGTGTGTGTATGTTTGTTCCCATTTACCCCACAGATATTAATCCAGTGATAAATGGCTTGTTCCTCTTTACCTTACCCACCATTACCTTACCTTACATTATCTTACCACCATTGAGTGTAGATTTCACAGTCCACAATGTTACAATTATTACAATGTATTAATTTATTTTATTTTCATAATTTTCTTAATTTACTTAATGTACATGATTACTCTGTAGTACTAGGATTACATATACTTATCTGTAAGTTACCTTAGGCTATTCACCTTCTCCTCCGGGAGTCAAACATGTACAATGTGCCTGTCAAGATGAATAAAGTTATCTATCTATCTATCTATCTACCTACGTTTTTCATGATTACCCTCATTGTGTGTTCCGCTTTACCATCAAAATTAACTTGTAGCCTAGGCCGAAGGGTAATGAGGAACATCATTAAAATGCATAAATGTTAAAAAATAATGAAAATCATGATCATGTTGGCACAAGAAGTAGGCTAGGTAACTTTCTATGCATGCTGTTTTAATTTGTGTTACTGCATTAGCCTGTAAAATAATTGAAAGTAGTAAAAAGTGTAAAAACAATAGCATGATTTTTTTACAAGGTGACAAAAAAAATTATAAAAATACTGAACATTGGCCTAGAAGTAGCAATGCAAGTAGCCTAATTGTAATTGCCTGGCCATAAACATCAATGGAGCTAAACAGTCTAGGCCTACCTAGCCCTAAAGTAATTTTCATAATTTGGTTTTCAAACAGAAACAAGGGAATGCCACTGTTCCCGATTACCCTTTGTTCCCCATTACCCACATTAGCCTACCCCTAGGTAGGCCTAACGGAAGGCCTAGGCCTACCTAATTCATTAATTAGCTCTCTAGCTATAGGCCTAGGGGCTAGCTACCGGTACATCTACTCTCAATAGGCCCTGATCCAAGCAGTCACCTAGGGTAGGGCTAGCTAAGCCCCTAGCTAGTGCCTAGGTAGGGGAAGGTGGGGTGCGTTGTAACATATTTTAATTTTTAATTTTTTTACAACTCTAGGCCTTGGCCTACCTACATTATTGTTAAACTATACTTTTTTGTCCTATTGTTACAAACATATTATATTTCCCCACCTACACTGATTTTGGGGACTCATTCATATAGCCTATGCATGTATGGTGAGAAAAATACATATTTGTGGGACCACTACACGTGATACAATGCACCCCGTGCTTGGGGTGCGTTGTAACAGGCTATGGGGTGCCTTGTAACATGTTAAGAAATAGTTGATAAGGACATGGGATACCCACTTTGTAGGTTATAAATAATTAGCATATACATTATTGATGATAACTCTAGTCATATGTTATTTTAAAATTTCAGTGAAAGCCATGATCAATCAAGGTTAGACCAATTTATAAGTGGAAAAGTCAATATTAAAATTTAGCTGCATGGCTGGCCTCTCTGTGCCCCCTTTTTACCCTTTTTCCAAAGATAATTTCACAAAATGCTATAAAATCACAATCATGCCTTGAATAGGCCTACAGTTTTACAATGTAGCATAACAGTCCCTACAACTATCATAGGCCTATTACTGTCTGATACCATTATACAAGATTGTAACAATGCGCCCCATAGAGTAATGTTACAAGGCACTCCGCACTGTCAATATTTAGAAAGTAATTTATTTTCAGCACATGGTAAACAGTAAAAGTGAGGTTAGAAACTTGTTGCATCACAGATTAATGTAGCTTCACTTTAGAATAATTGCAAAAAGTCAGCTATTTATACAAAAAATTGTAAAAAGTTTTTAACTGGATTTTTATATTTCACTTTGAATCATCAAAAACAATTTATTCATTCCTAAAACCAAAGTTTTCTTCCAATGACTCTTCTTTTAGGCCTATGTTGGGAGGTGCAGTACAAAATGGCCATTCTTCAGTGTCTTTCAAACTTGCACTGCTGCTGTTAGATGTCTGTGGAATGCTAAAGTTACAATGCGCCCCATGGTACAACCTAGGCCTAGGCCTACCCCACCTTCCCCTAGACTAGGCCTAGTCCATGTGCCTAGGCTGGGCAAGTGTTTAAACCAGGGAAAACTGTGAGGCGAGCGTAGAGCCTAGGCCTAATAAATTACTTCCATGAATAGCAATTGGAGTGTCTAGAGGACTTTGTGTAGGGCCTAGGCCTACGGACGGCCCGAGTCCAGGGAACTCTTTCGGTTGGTATGGACAGTTTTTGATCAGTAGGTACTTTAGATTTAAAATAGCGACGTTAAAGGTTTTGTAGGTACTTTAGATTTAAAATAGCGACGTTTAAAGGTTTTGTAGGTACACATAAAAAAAAACTGTCCATACCAACCGAAAGAGTACCGAGTCCAGGAGGTTAGGTTGCCCTAGCTAGGGCTTAGGCCACGGCTTAGGCCTAGGGATGCCTAGAAGCTACGGACTAGGACTGGTTAGCTAGGCTTACCTGATGAAAAGTTTATGCCCAAACAGCCCAACCACGTTCGCACGCACTGACTTTCACTTCAAAACGAAGATAACCTAGTACATCTCAATTTTTAAATTACTCAAAGCGAAATAGATGTTTGGTCAAAAACAAAATGCCGGTAAAGAACCCACAGCCAGTGGAATACAAAACGATCACGATCTTATTAGCCCACTGCCATCTAAATCACTTAGGAAAATTAACGCGGTACATACAAACTTTCTGGGCTAATAATAAAATGTGTAATATTATGTATTTAAATTTGTTAGCTAAAAAGACTAAACTCTCAAGTTGATCCTGTGAATTTTATTGTATTTACTTATGTTGACCCGGGGAATTGTAAAATGTCACGAACTTGCTCTATAAAACCACTTCCGATGTAGTTACTTGATTTACAATCATTACCCCTGTATTTTAAAACTTGGAATGTATCTACAGCTCAAGAGCAGCAAGTTAGGTATACTGATTCGTGAGGTCCCGACGTACGGGATCGATTCCAGCCAGCGGCAATCCTGACAAATTTGTACGAGGTTTTCTTCTGTAATTATTACTAAAGCAAGGGATAGTCATCTTAAACAACCCTCGGACATTCCCTTACAACCTAGTTAGGCCTAACCTGATAGGGTCACACCGAGAAATCCCAATATGTACCCTAATACGGTCGTCCTAACAAGAAGAGAATCCAATATTCTACCCAGGGCCCAGACGGGGAAACAAGTTCCTAGTTCTTCATTAATCCATAGATTTTATACATGGTACAAAAATGGATATGCTAAATAAGTAGTATACCCTATAAAAGTAATGATAGTAATAAAATTGATATATGAATAAAAATTATAATGAAGTTATAATAATACATGAACACACAGATTGTTTCTTTACTAAAAAGAAGTAGGCTACATACTGGTAGTTAAAAAATTTAGAGTTCAGACCAGAATGAAATTTGCTGAAATTTGATAGCTAAATTAAAATTCAATTATTATTTTTGCCTGTGCAGAGAGGGGCTTCTTCAGCCATTCTTCTTTCTCTGACCTGCTCATATCATGGGGCAAAAAGTCAATATAATTCTGAAGTGCGGCGCACCTGAAAAGGTGTGCTCTGTCTTGGGATTCGAAATTACATGATTTACAAGTGGCCGGTTCGGTGGTGATGTTAATCTGTTCAGATAGTGTTGCAGAAAGTCATGGCCAGTTGCAAGTCGGAACTTGGCTGTGGCAGTAAAAGATTTTAATTTTTTTAGCATTATTGTTATATTTTCCATTGCAATATTTAAAAAAATTACGGAAATTTTTGATTTTTGATTGAAAGCAACGTTTCATGTTCAAATGTAAATTATAAGTACATAATTATTTTAAATAAGATTTTTTACCCCAAATTTTTAGTTTATTATGGATTATGTGTATCTCAAATAACAGCAATAATGGAAATATACGTATTTTATATTTTCAATCTTCTCTTAAAAAGGTACGATTCGTCTTATGAAATGAGAAAATAAACATTTGTACATCAAATTGAAAAATTACTTCACATTTTTTTATTATTGCCTCCATTATAATGGACACCTGGTCTGAATGGGTTAACACACAGTTTTGTGAATAATGTTAAGGTATTTACAACTTAGGCAGAAAAGTATTCGTGGAGTGAGTAGAAGCTCTTGGACGTGAGGAAGTGTTTCAACTGAGATTTGTAGGAGGCCACAGATGGGGACGTTTTCATGTTGTTGGGGAGATTATTAAATGACAAGAGCTCAAGTGCAACTTATGCAAACTATTATATTTTATTTACTAATCCTTCCTTTATGTGAAGTAGTAGAAGGATACTTTTAAAATGTTTGCTATTTTCACAATACATACAAACTACAATATGGTAAAAATAAAATATTAAGCTAAACCATATTAAAAACATTAAAACAGCACTTGCACCAAAGTTATAAATACAATAATTCAACCTGAAGTGGTTCTTACAAGTTAATTTAATATTATAATAAATCACTAGTAAAACTCTAGTAATAAAACGAGCCAAGAAAGAAACCAGCAGAACGTGCAAGGAAACGATCAAGGCTGGAGAAACATTGTTACATGTGGGATGAATTTGCTACTTTAATAGGAAATGATATAGCAAACAATTCAAAGAAACAAGTGAAATCTCTAAAAACATGTGGCCCAGGCCGAAGTATGTCATCAGCAAGCAAGAACGTTACTGTGGGATGAAGGTTTTCCATGTAAATGTAAGCTGTACATTATAAGTTGAACTATTTGCCAATACTTACATATTATGGTGAAGTGATCTGGACTTTAGGAGCGAGGGACCCGAGTAATATACAAGCCGCAGAGATGTAATTCACAAGGAGCAAAGAGAGAATATCAAAGCTTGACGAAGTCAGAAGTAAAGAATGTAAGAAAGAAAGTAGGAGTTGACAAGGTTTTGTTCAAACTTGGAAGAGAAAGGGTGAGATGGTTTTGACATGTGAGAAGAATGGACAAACAAAGAATACTAAGAGCAGAATTTGAACGAGGAGATATGAGTATTAGAAGACATAGAAGAGCAAGGTAATAGCTATTTGATAGATATTGTTTTACCAAAGAAGTCACAATGTATGATTCATTAAGTGTGGGTCTATCTATTATTCATAGTTCAAACTTATAAATTAGCGTTGTGATACAAGGTTGTAAATAATACAGTAAAATGTACGGTATAAAAACTACATGAAAAGCAATAGTTTAGTTGCGTCATGTTGAAAGTGATCTTTGTCATCGGACTGTGGTTGACTCAGTACATCTCCGTGCTATCTTAACGTGGCCGTGTTGTTCCTCGCGTCTTGCAAGACTAGGAGGATCGGTGAAGCTCTCCTCACGCGGCTCCACCGAGGAATGGGGGCGCAAGTGCTGCTTCACGCGGGAACTACCGCCGGGGTTTGAAGTGTAACTTGAATTGAACATTAGTTCGTCAGAACAATCCATTGTAGACCAGAAACCAGATCCTGTGGATTTTTTTTCGCTTGCCCCACTTAACATCTCAAATCTGACTTGACCAAGTGTAAGTATGCACCTTATGAAACAGTCCCTGGTAGTATGCACCTTTGAAATCCCTGTGTTAGGGCCTATATATATTTTTTGAATGTGTGATCATTGAAATGCTTGCTCACTACTATCTTCAAATGAACATAACTCAGAACTCAGTTAACCTTTTGAAAAGTATGCCCATATATATACGTGCGCGCCCGAGCGCCCTGCCAGAGTATTCCCGTATATGTACGTTTCAATGTTTTTGGGTTGCACAGTAATTCAAGGCATGGGTGCATCGAGCTCGAGCTCGGCCATGCAGTAGTGCTACCTATTGACAACATCTTGAACTATTTGGTGAAACATTTGGACGAGATTTGATCTATTTTTAGCATGTTGTTGTGAATACGTGCGTTGCCGGTGCGTGTGAAGGCAGGCCTAGTGCGTGCTAGTAGGTAGCAACAAGTGTTATCGGTAGCTATGGCGAGGCGCGTAGATATGAATGTAGACAAAATCTCGGAAATTATTATGGATATTGTGTGCAAATAAACATTTACTACGCAAGAAAATATTGGTTATTAATCTCAATAAGACTTTTTCCCCTGGATTCTAAAATACGGGAAAAAACTCACTTTAGGGGTGGCAAACCCCAATTTTGAACTCACTTTTCAAAAGGTTAAAGGGGCTAAAAACCCCAAAAATTATTTTTTACCACGTAGCACAATACTACACTAAAATGACTGTTTAAGAAATTATATATTGCAACTGTGATTTAACACGAATTTTAGAATTTTTTCGATCAAGAAATTTGCGAAAATTGGTGTTTTGGGAAATTTCTTAAATCGGCTTTAACCTGCTTCTTTTTTGGTCCACATAGATACTAGACCATAGTACCAATCTAAAATGCCCTTTATAACATCGTGTCTTGAAACTGTGCCCAAATATTCCCTCAAACACGCAAAAATATGCACTCCAAAATCACACCCCATCTTGGTAATGTGCATATTTTGACCAAACTACTTACCCAAATTACAAAACAAAATATAGAGAATTTACAGGAAGGGCTGTAGAGTACGTCAATAATGGCCAATATTTTTTTGGATCAAAATCCTCCAAGGTCACGGGGCATAAAGATCGTCCCCATGTTATTTCATATGGGAGATTTTTGCCGATGGGACCTAGCTCGAAAAATGTCATGTTTGACAATTTTTGGGGAGGTCATGGTGGCCCCAATAATTTTTCTGTTAATTGCTTAATTCATTACTAGTTAGCCTGAATGAAATATATTTTTGAGTTTAGCGGTTAAATACCCCTTAATCATTTTTTTTAAAAATACCGATTTGTAGGTAACTGTATGCTTTTTCTATTATATACAATCAATTTTTATGAACATATGAATTTATTGTTAAAAATGTAGAAATGGCAAAAATAGTGTAAATAATTTCAGTAAAATGTGATTCAAGCATAAATTCAACATATTTGTTTGGTTGCCAGCGAGAAGTTTTTATACTTGATGATGATTTTAAAAATATATTCATGAACTAATACTAAACTAATAAAATGTATAGATTTTATTGTGTTTTTTAAGATAAGCGTTGAAGGATGAGCATTTCAGTGGATTAAGCACTATTTAACAATGTTTTAATCCAACTTCATTTTGTCATTGTTAGCAAAGAATTATATTTTGAAAGTAATTTTAACCAACAATACAAGCAAATGGTAAAATAGAATGATACTAACATTGAGTTTTGAAGATATTTTTCATAATAGTCAATTTTACAGGATTTTCAGTTTCAAAAGTGGAAAAGAGGGAAAGTGCAATAATTGTCCTGTGATAAATTTATTTGGTTGCACTTAAATTCTCTGAAAGTCTAATAATAGAGATTTTGATGGTTCTCTGAATTTTTCAACCAATTTACAGCTATCTTTTGTCCCAGAAAGCAAAAAACAAACTCAAAACTGTACAAATAATAGAAAAATATCTTAAAATTGATATTTGGTGATACATTTATATTGTTTGCAATAAATAACCTGTCATGATCTAGTTTTTATATACTGTACTTTAGTGTTTTGTCTTTGATAGTATTGTAGTGATTATCTCGCAAGTATGTTCCATTATTTTTCTAATTGTATTTGTATTTGTATTTATTTTCGTAAAGCTGACCCCTTGCACAGTGTGTTTGGGGTATTTTACATGTCAGTAACTTAAAATTAACTTAGTATAGATTGGAGAAGGGTTGACAGGTTGGGAAAGCATAGAGAACATAAAGCCCAGCCTGAAGGGCTGGGGGCAACAAAACTTTTCACCTGCTGATGACAACTGCAGCTAATTTAAAGTTGTTTGTTACCTTAATCCACGACGCGTTTCGTCCTTCTGGGACTCTTCAGGCGGATGGTGGCCACTAAAAATCAGCTAGCTACATGCAAACAAAACTCACAACACATAACCAAACCTGTGGTAGGGCTACGCAAGAAGTTAAGTTCTGGCATGCATGTTGTCATCATCAGCAAGGTTACTACACACACCATTCATACTGAGCCACACAGTCAGCACAACCAGTAAGGGGGCTTCCCTCCCAACTCTGGTGCTCGGGAGACAAGAAATCCATGACTTACCCTGAATTCGAACCAGGACCCTTGGCAACAAGAGAAAAGCTGCCCCTTCTGTTGTTGCTTGGCCAGGGTGCCTCTTCATTCATTCTAAGAGAAAAGGTTAGAGATAGGAAGGGTGGAAAGTCACAACACAGCACAACCAGTGAGGGGGCTTCCCTCCTAGACTCTGGTGCTTGGGCCTGGATTTGAACCAAGACCCGTGGCAACGAGAGAGGCTGCCCTACTAATTGTGACTGGGATTCGAAAATGAAAGGAAACAATACTACAAATTGCAAGCTCTTGGCTATAACACAGGCACATGTGCTATACTAGCTCTTGGCTGCAGGTGAAGAGGTTGAAGGAAAAGACGAGTACGGTCTAACAGGTTCATCACCTGCTAGGCACCCCCAGCAGGACAAGGAGTCAAAATTAATAAAATTAATTAAAATTAACTTAAAAATTTACATTTACATTCATATCACAATTCATTCATTTCATATCATTCTTAAACCGTCGTTCCAACGTTAAGGCGGCTTTAAGCCTAACAATCGTGCAAATCGTGAAGAAAGCATAAAAATTGACAATGTTATTAAATATTAATATTATGATGACAAGGAATCCAGAAATAGATGGGCCCAGTTGAGATCACTCACGATTTGCGCGATTGTTAGGCTTTAAGCCGCCTCTATCCTTGGAATGATGGTTAAATTGGCCAAACAATGGAACATACTTGCGAGATAATCACTACAATACTATCAAAGACGAACCACATTAAAGTACAATATATAAATATTACAACATAACAAGGTTATTTATATCATCAAATATCAGTTTTAAGACATTTTTTCAATTATTTGTACACTTTAGAGTTCGTTTTTTGCTCTTCGCCAACAAACGACTGATGCCAATTGGATGAAATTTTCAGAGAACCTTTAAAATCTCTAATATTAGACTTTCGGAGAATTTAAGTGCAACCAAATAAATATATTACGTGAAAATCGCACTTTTCCACTTTTTCCTCTTTTGAAACTGAAAATCCTGTAAAATTGACTATTATGAAAACTATCTTCAAAACACATTGCTGGTATGTTCTATTATTATACCAATTGCTTATATTGTTGGTTAAAATTACTTTCAAAATATAATTCTATGCTAACAAAAATGACAAAATGAAGTTGAATTAAAAACATTGTTAAATAGCGCTCAATACACTGAAAATGTTCATCCTTCAATGCTTATTTTCTAAAACAACAATAAAATCTATACATTTTATAAGTATAGTTCATGAATATATTTTTTAAATCATAATCAGCAATATTTTTTTTTTGAATTTATGCTTGAATCACATTTTAGTGACATTATTTAATTTATACTATTTTTGCCGTTTCCACAATGAAATCCTATGTTTATAAAAATTTAATTGTACATATAATAGAAAAAGCATACATTTAGGGCCTACCTACAAATCGGTATTAAAAAATAAAATTAATTAACCGAGTTCCGAGTTATGTACATTTGAAGACAGTAGTGAGTAAGCGTTTCAATAATCGCACATTCAGAAACAAAATGGCCTCTAAAAAAACATATACTACAAATCAAAGTGACGTACTACGAGTGGAGCTGTTTCACAAGGTGCGTACTAACACGTGGTCAAGTCAGATTGAGATGTTCAGTGGGGTGAACAAAGTTTGTTACTAGAGGCCTTACAGGAATTATCTCCTGGTCTATTGATGATGCTTCAAGTTAGCCCGGGGTGACGACTGTGACCGGATGGCGACAACAATTCATCTGAAAAATACACATACAGTATCGAAATGATTATTGGCTAAAATAAAAATAGAGCTATGGCCGCATGCTTAATTTGACAACCCAGATTTCAAAGATGATATAAATACTATTGAAAAATGGTTTCACATAATTGCCGCACTCCACTTTATTAACTTGATCATTTTTAAATGTAATCTAGGCCTATATTTGCATAAAGATAAGATAAGATTATTCTTCAAATAGACAATTATTTACAGTCGACAGAGTCCAAAATCGAGCCCTTCGCCTCATAACGGGAGCAGTGAAAACCACCCCAATTATCGCCAGGGAGTGGTTCAGCCAAATTGAGCCGCCTACAGCTAAGAAGAGAGCAGCGCGCGGTCCAACGGCACGAAAAACTGGCGCGCCTAAACCCCGACAAATGGCTCAACTACTCAACCTCAAAAGTCAAGGCGCACACTAACTTTGCTGAAACAGTCCACCAACTGAAGAGTAAAAACTGTCCTATCCTCCTAGAAGCACCACGTGCACCACTTGACGTACCACTCCCAGAGCTTCTGCCGGACAAGTCCAATCAGCTTGCCCCGGGGACCAAAATTGACGGCATCGAGAAGAAAGATGACCATGACCATAAAGAACTGAAAGAGCTTGCCGAGAAGCACCTGAAGAAGCACTTTCCTCTTCAAGAGTGGGTGCACATCTTCACAGACGGCTCCTATGACTCGGCTACAAACAGAACAGGTTACGGCATCCACTGCATCTTCTTTGAAGAAGCCACTCCAATGGGAGTTGGCGAAACATACTTCGACGCTGAGGTCGCAGCCATTGCCAGGGCGGCCGAAAAAATCGCCGAGACCCCCGCCTTCCCCTCAACAAGACAAAATTTGTGATCCTAAGCGACAGCGTCTCAGCCATCCAATTTGTCTCTCAAGCAGCGAACCTCCATCCTAAATCGCTGCTTTTCAAAAACTCCCTTGTCGGCATCTGACAGCAAAACAAACTATTAGAGACTCAATGGATCCCCAGCCACTGCAAGATCATGGGGAATGAAAAGGCAGACTTCTTGGCCAAAAGTGCCACAAAAGCACCGCAACCACCAGCAGCGCCTCTCTCCTACCAAAATGTCAAAACTAAGATCAAGTCAACCACAAAAAGGATCTTCAGAAACACCACAGAAGAGACTTCACGACTAAAGAACTGGTGGACCGAGATCAAAAAAGGGCCAGACAAAGACTGGTCGAGGAAGACGGCCACCGCCCATTTCCGGCTTGTAACCGGTCACGACGTCTTGCAGCACCACCTGCACCGCTTCAACATTACCAACGAACCGGCCACCTGCAAACTTTGTAATTTAGAAGATCAAGACAGAGCACATCTCTTCAGATGCGCCGCCCTCAAGAATGACATTGACTCCCTGCCCGATGACCTGAGCAGGATAGAAAAGGAGGCAGTCTTATATTGGATAGCAAGACAGAAGAATGGCTGAAAAAGCCAACTTTGCACAAGATCGAAAAAAAAAAAAAAAAAAAAAAAAACAATTAGGCTAAATCTACACAGAGATGTGCAAAGAGGTATACACTATAAAGGCCTATACATTAATTTATAGGCAATTCTAACAAACAACATTCTAACACATACAATACAATCATATATAGAAGAAGTTTAGGGCTGCAGTTCAACTAGAGAAACTCAACAAGATTTACACACTACTTGTAGCAGGTTCGTTTAGCCAAACCAAAGCGATATTTTGTGTAAAACTAGGATTTGAACCGTATTTCTATTGTGCAGTGCCTTCTTTGCCATCTTATTGGACCAAAGGCTTCTCAGAATTGACATTTTTAGTAACATCCATAATCTCTTAACCATATTCTAAATGCCTAACCATCTGGCGAGCAAGCATACCCATCAACAACTCAACATCAGCTTTCTTACAAAAATTTTAAATCAAAGGAATCTTACCTACATAGATTGTGGCATGCAATAGCACTGGGGTTTAAACTAAGCTTTGTTCGCCTGTCCACCACTAGTGCTACACTGTTTTACACGTGCACTGAGCAGTGTACGGCGGAAGTACTTCTTTTTAAAGGAAACAGTATGTCAGTGTAGCCCGAGTGTTGCCCACAAAAAAACACACGCAACACTTTTAGTGTTGTTTCCTCCTACACGACCAAAATAGCCAGTGTAATCTAGTGTAGCACTGGCAGCACTAGTGCTACACTGAAGGTACAGAAAAACGACCACATACTTACTACACTGACTTACACTGACACAAAAAAACAGCCATTCGTCTACACTGACTTACACTAGTGTAAAGTGTTGGACAGGCGAACAAAGCTCTAGTCTTAACTCAAATCAATTTAGTGGCTTTCTTCTGTACTCCTTTAAGTTAGCAGTTTGCACATATCTTGAATAGGGGGTAACTGTATTGTGGGTAGCCTATATGGTTCACGACCAAAATATTGTACAATGTTGAGCTGTTATGGTAATACGTAAAATGTTCAGTTAGTTAAGTTTTGATCAAAGATTGGCAATAGTGCACTCAGGCTCTCAGATAATAACAAATTAAATTGAACCACAGGAATATCTAACTTTCCCTACGTACTTACAGCTAAAACAGGAGTCAACGCTCAATTTGTGGTAGTACATACATAGTCATATGCCGAATCACTGCAGTTTGAGAGGGAAGGCCCTTTGGCTAATAATTACCTTTATCCTTGTTTTAAATTCATTTCAAACAAACATACACAAAAATAGAGAAATAATTAGAAGTTACATTAAAAGACAGTCACTTTTCTCATTGTCCTTAACTTACTTCTGCTAGATAACTCAATACAAGTACTCACTTGTGGAATCAAATTATCGAAGGGGGGTTGACCTCGATCTACGCCCACTTCAATAAAACCCTCGCTAGGCTGATCTTCCGTCAATTCATCCTCGTTTTTGTTTAGTAAAGGTACTTTGTGAGCAAAGTTAATTGCCGTCGAGAAGCTTGACTGTTAGTTCAAAAGTCTACAACAACCAGTGCGTAATTAGCAAAAATACAACACAGACACAGGTGCACATGCAAATTGAATATTTTACTAAGGAGGGGCAGCTCTCAACTATTTAGGCAACTTAATGCAATATGCAGTAGGCCTATTATGATGCCCCCTTCTTGTAAATTAAATGAAGAATATGAAGGCATTCAGTACTTGTTTAGCTCTTCTATAAACAATTCAAAGTTCATGTCATTGTTGTTTATTCTCCCAATTTGTTGTGTCTGAGCAGTGGTTCTCAACCCTTTTTATTCACCCCCCCCCTCCCCCTTGGATCAGTTTCTTGTCCGTACGCCCTATGTTGCTTTTCATTAGAATATTATGTTCATTTTATTTAGGAATATTAATGTGGTATATTACTTTAAAAAATATTAATAAAATTATTTGGAAAGAAAAATAGCAATGGGTCTTTTTGCACCATCGGGAAGGAGCGTAGGTAGGATTTGATTTCAGGGGCATGGTATGTAATAATGATACATTACTTGACATATAGTAATAATGTAATTCTCGATTGCAGTATGCGACTATAGTTTTATTAAGTTAATATACATCGTGAGTTACCCTTCGGAAGCAATTCAAGCAATGGCTTCTCGGCCCGAGCCCGTGTGAAACCGAAGCCCGAATATTTCCTAATGACAGTGCAGTAAGTGTTTCGTTAGTACAGTGACTATTGTATATATTGTATAAAGTGTGTTGTGGCCCACAAAAAAATTTGTTTCTTTTATATTTATTAGTTATTACAATTATTATTACAATTATTATTATTATTATTATTATTATTATTATTATATTATTATATAATATTATTGTTATTACAATATGTATTAGTAGAGTTTTTTAAAAAGTTCATTTAGTACCCGTTGGTTTCAAGAAAAATGTCAGATTATAAAAACTGGGTGGCCAACACCAGCTTTGCCCAATCTGATTACAAAAACTAAAAACTGTACACGGCATTTTAGCACAGGCGTTTATCATTCTGTTCCCTGGTTGATTGCATGCGCTCAGTCAAATAAACTGTTTTGCTGGCCCCGTGTTTTATTTTCAATGGATAATAGTACTTGGGAAAAGAGTGGTTTTCTTGATCTAAACAACATGACGAAATGCTATAAGAGACATGAACAAACTACATTTCATGTGAACGTTTTGAATCAACAACACCGACTGGCCGTTGATCAACATAATGTTAAGGTTGAAAAGAACAGACAAGTTTTAAAGATCCTTATTCATGTAACGTGTCTCCTTGGCATCCACGAAGAAGGTTTCTGTGGATATAGTGGATCAGAGATGTCGGAAAATAAAGGAATAACATCGATACCATAACCATGCTAAGCGAGTTTGATGAACCACTTGCTAAACATTTGGATGAAGCTACTGTGTTTTCAGGTCTATCGAACCACATACAAAATGATTTGATTAATGCGATATCGGGGAAAGTTAGATTGAACCAAATTAAAGAAGAAATCATAAACGTTTTGTTTGTTACTATCTCGTTGGACGAGACCACAGATGCTCGCAACGAGTCGCAGTTATCTACGGTATTTGGTTATGACAATACAAATGGGGACATTGAAAAGAGATTCGTCGACTTCACGGACGCCAGTGGCGATCGCGGAGCGTAGGCGCTAGCGAATAACGTTTTCTTATTCATCAAAGAATTTGATTGCCTTGGAAAACTAATTGCACAGACGTAAGACAGTCGTTTCATAGACAACATGTTCTTCGTCTGGCCCCACAGAGCTGACACGTTGGTAGTTGCACTCCAAACCCTCAACAGTAGCTACTAGGGATGTCATAGGGTAGTAAAATTAGGATCCGGTTCCTGACCTTCCAGGAATCGGGTTACCCGAATCCTGAAAGCCTAAATTACGTCATTTTATCGTCGTACCCCCCCCCCCCCCCGCGAGCGGTTGAAGGTCGTTCGGAAGCGTCTACAAGAAGATACCCGGCAGCGATAAGCTTATCTTCTACTGTTGTGAGACAAAATCTAGCGGTCGGCGGCCACCCATTCCGTCACGTCCTCTTCCGTGACGTCATCGCAACTTGGAAGTTGCTTGAACAATGACGCGTCTGGCTCGGCAGCCCAGCCTTTCACAATAGCGGCGGGTGGGTGGGAGGGGGAGGGGGGGGCGCCGGCCGGCCAGCCTCGCTCGACGGGCCGGGCAGCCGGCAGTCTGCACTCAGTCAGCTGCATGGTGGGTGGTCTGCGGCGTTCTAATCGCTCCTTACTACGCACGGCGCAGCGGTTAAAAACCTTTCATTTTCAGTAAAATAACTACCCGATAAAGGTTCGAATCCGAAAAACGGATTCGGGTAATTTCTGGATTCGGGTAACCCGGGTACCCTATGACATCCCTAGTAGCTACCCTGACAAATTCACCTGGGATGCCTCCGAGCACAAAGTCAACTTTCTCGACATCGAAATTTACCTAAAGAACGGAGCAATTAGGACGGGGGTTCATTTCAAACCAACGAACCAGCAGCTATACTTGCACAAGGAGAGCTGCCACCCCTCGCACACCAAACGTTTCCTCCCCTCCTCACTAGCTACTCGAGGTCGCAGAATCTGCTCCACTGAGCGGGATTTAGAGTGCTACCTACAGAAGATACTCCGTGCCTTCGTCGCCAGGGGATATCCAGAGGATCAGGTCCACCAACATCTGGTCAGACAGACAGGCACCCCGCCCTTAACCCAACCCAATACTACCAACACAGACATCGTTCCGCTTGTCACACGCTGGTACCCAGGGCTCCACCGTCTGAATGCTATCCTACAGAAGGGTCATATTTAAATTTAATTAATTAATTAATTTTTTTTTGTGATTGTTTACAAAAAACTGTATACACATGACCATAAGCTATATGTGCAAAGTCTGATAACGATATGATAAGAACTGGCTTCAGGAAGAGTTCTAGAAAAAAATCACTACTATTGCAGATTCTTAACAAAATTGAGAACATTGAAGAGATGTGTATGCAGTGGCACACAAAGCACTACTAAACCGAAGCCTGTCTGACTCACGGCGAGTGAGGAGGGAGTGAGAGAGAGGGAGAATGCGCCGTGCCGTTGCGTAACAGCAGGCAGCTAGAACATCAGGTGGGCAGCCAATGTTCAGGGGCCATAGATGGGAGAACGCGAGCAATGTATTTCAAATGCAATGTGCAGGTGCAACATCTAGAGTCTTTGGAAGGAGATTAAAAGTATTTATTTATTGTACTATCCTGAGGGCTTTCACATCATAGGCCTGTCAAATAAATAACCTTACCATGGTATTAAAATATTTTTAATTTTTCCCCTATAAATGCATGTAGGCCTATTTAGAATGTTCATTTTTCAATTATTTTAACATTATTTTTGATTTTACATTCACCTGTACGACGTATTTTTTTCCTAGGCCCTTCAGAAAAGTCCTATTGAAGTTTGAATGTATATACCGACTACATTTCAAAGCAAATAAGCCCGTGCAGATTCAGAAACACTGTTTTTAAAAAGGCAGGAAATTAAAATACCCCAAAACAAGTATGAACATAAATGAAATTACAACCTAAATAGTATCCGTTAGAGATGGACCGATACCAGGATTTGCCGATACCGATACCAATAGGCCTACCACTTTTTTCCGAACCGATTCCGATACCTATTTATTAAGAATTACCTAGAAATTAAGATGTAACAATATAAGATTAAAAACTTTGCAGGAATTGTAAAGGAGGAAAGGAATGTACCTACCTACTGGTAAACAACTTGAAATGAAATACAAATACAAACATATGTGAATTTGCTGAACTAAAGTTGAAGAGATGGTATCGGTATCGGCAAAATCTTCCGATACCAATTTTACCGATACCACTAGTATCGGCTGATTCTCAATATCGGTATCGGTCCACCTCTAGTATCCGTAGACAGTGCAGTAGTCTAGAGGCCATGAGGTGCATCTCGAACACAACACACATTAACTACAACCAACATTGCCCTACTACAACTTGAACTTACTTTTGATAGGCAGTGATCTGTGCCGAGTCAGCCACCACAAGGAACTGTTGTGGGAGTGAACCGGTATCAATATGGTTAACTTGCACAATCCGGTTTCCGTCTCGGACACCCAATACATTGGAACCCAATGCTTTCAGTCGTTTACCTCCTCCATCTAAAACAAGTTACAAGAACAATAAGCCCTGGACGGGGAGATTTGTTACATATGCCTCCGTTATTGAAATTATGCAATTCAAGACGAAGAATGATGGTTGGTCAGTGTGAAGGAAACTTAGGGTTGCCAGGTGTCCCGTATTACCCGGGAAATCCCGTATTTGATGGGTGTTTCCCGCGTCCCGTATGCTCTAACCCATTGATCAGTATATCACGTATTTAGAATAAAGCAGTCCGTGTGCGCTTTTTTAACAATACGCGCGGGCGTATAGTTACCAATCCCTTCCCCTCGGCCGGCCTTGGTGCCTGATCAGTCTGCCGCTGCTGCCTGCAGTTAGGTGGTGGGTGTTATTCGAGTGCATCATTAGCGCGGTGAGTCATTGTAGCGAGTGTCTCTAGCCGTAACGTGATATTCTTAACCTCAAGCGCGGCGTGCGTGTGACAAACGCATTCGAACTCAGTGACAACAACAACAACAACAACATGAAACATGAAACAACAACATGAAACAATTCGAAACTTCTTTAAAGTGCAAAATCAAGCAATAAATATCAATGATCTGATCATCAATGTAATGTGCCTATCAATAAAGTAATAATAATTTTAGTTCTATATAGCTAATTATTAAAAATTAAACTATTAAAAATTAAACTTCAATATATAGCTACTTACTTTTCTGTACATTCCTTATCTGATTATCTCCCTATTTCAATCACAATATTGCTTTAAAATTTTCACTGAATTACTCCCAAATGCGTTTTAGGCCCTTCCCAGAAAAACACAACACCAAAAAAATTTCGCCTCCGGCAGCAGACCCCAGTATCACTACGCAAAGTACTGTCCCGTATTTGAGTTTCACTAATCTGGCAACCCTAAGGAAACTAAAAATCCATGCCTTTTGCAAAAAAGTGGTAAAATTCAGGTAAGATGTCCAGAAATGTAGTCTTCACTTCAAATTGAAAACAATATATTGGTGTGAGATAGGTTCCAACAGCTTTCCTTTGAGAAGTGATGATGATGGCTGCTGAATTTCTTGATAAATAGAGACATAAATATGTACAAAACAGAGAAAAAAACATGAGACGTTTCGACAAGAGGTCTTGTTCACTCAAGAAGGTAAGCTGTTGGATCATACTGACTGCATGCACCAGCTGTCGATATAGGGATTATGTTATACTGAAAATAATAATACTACTGTCCAGTATAAATGAATATAAAACAAACATTCACTCAACATATCATATTACAGTGAAACATGATATAATGGAGTCAAATGCAGTTTTTGAGGTAACTGATTGAATTTATCAGCGAGTGGATGAAAGCCTCTGCCTACACAAGCCTGCATCAACATGACAGTCTTAGTGATGACATCGGGTCCAAAAAGTTCAAATCGGTTCCTCCACGACGGGTTTTTTAAGGTCAATTTTGGTTCAATGTATCAGCCTTACGTGCGGGTTTTTTGGAAGCGACTGTACGGCCGGGAGTGAGCTGGCTTCGGCGCCCGCGCTTTGTTACGTACGACTGCCGACAGCCAAGTGTCATTGTAGCAGCCTCGCGCATCAAGGCCATTCGAGTGCTTGATTATCAGCTAGTGAGGAAGGATAGATAGCTGGCTACGTCATCACGGGCTCCGTGGAAATAAACCGCACAAGAAACGGTGCATAGAATTACCATTTTGGAAGGAAAACGTGTCTGTGAAGTTCACTGTTGTACAGTAGAACTTGAAAAAATGGAACCGGTTTGAAAAGTCGGAACCGGGTTGCTATAAAACCGGTTTGGAAGCGGTTTCCGGGTACCCGATGTCATCACTACAGTCTATGTTGCATTTTGAAGGAATCACACTGGATCATCTTTGGATGGCACTTCCCCCTCCTATCTGTTGGTTTTCACATGGCTCAAAGTCATACCAAAACCACAGATTATTCTGTTTTAAGATCAAAAAGAGACACTTCCAATAGGGCTGTGAACGGGTACCCGCCCATTGATAATAAACCGGGCAAAGAAATAAGTCGTGGGTACTCGCTTGACTGTTCTTGGTCTCAAATTCCGCTAAATTAACGCCGCCGCCGGTCAGGCTTTCACTCGTCAGCGCGCAGCGGCGGCAGTAAGTGATTCGTCATTAATAAGAACTTGAAATTTGTCTGTGTCAAGCTCGAGTGAGTGACGTCACCAACAAGCGCGCACCACTGTTCATCGTAATTGACCGATAAGTGTTTGGCGGAGATATTTATGCATTCCGGCAATATCAGTTCCTTATACAAGTGCGTTTAGAACAGCTGGACATTAGAAACGAGCATCTGTGGCGCCCGGGACTATAGACATCTTCAAGTTCATGAGAACGAGTTTTAAAAGTGACGACCTGTCAATATTAAAATAAATTTTTGACTAACTTAACAAAAACATCTTTTTTGTAATCGTAAAAAAATCTTAAAATTTTGTAATTTCGGGTAACCCGACCATAAGATGACGGGTCCCGGGGAGGCGTTTTTACTAGTTTTCATTGCCCTAACTTCCAACAACAAAACCAAACCACAACTGTAAATAACAAAATTTGAGTTTTTTGTTGAGTTCTCCATAAGAACGATTTCTCCTCTCAAGAAGTTAATAGTCAGTCCCTTGTGAGTTATTAATCATTGGACCGAGGTTTCGTAGAGGGTAGTTGTCATGGTAAATTACACTGGATATTGTATAGTAGCTTCCTGCTAGTTGAAAAGTTACCACAGAATTTAGAATGTCTAAATAAATAATAAATAAATTTTATTTAGAGTCATTATAGTTATTACCCACTCAGTTATATAACTGATTCTCAGTGGGGGACTTTAAATCAAAGCGACCAAGCCAACCCTGCAGGCCCCGACGCAATCGACGAGTGAGCGATAACCAACCAAAGATCGATATTTTTAATAGGAAATATAGCAATCAGTGGTATGGACAGTGCGAACACCTGCGAATCAACGCCAGAATCAACAAGGCCGATTCAGAACAACTCTGAAATTTATTATGTGCTTCGTTGCTAGGACGGCTCCAAAGTCACCGTTTACAAACTCCTAAGACAAGAACTGATGGACTTTAGCGGGAATAGAACCCTGGACCTTCTGTATGGGAAGCAGATAGGCTAACCACAAGACCAACGAGCCAACGTAGGAACTATGTTTTTAGTGGGGGGGGGGGGGGGCCACACTTAATTTACTTAGGCCCGGTATTTCAATGTCCAGTTAAAGTGGCAAGTAAATTTAACTGACATATAACTTGTTTTCTCTATGGCAACCACCAATCAGAAGCCTTGTAAATATTTACTGAGAGGACTAACTGGCAGATAAATTTTAACTAGACATTGAAATTCTGGGCCTTAGAGGTTGGGTGGGCAAACCGGGGTCTGGGGCAAAGCCCCAGCTGCCGGAGGCCTTTTTCGCCGTAGGCGAGTTTTTTTTTAAAGGTGCCCTTGACAGGTGGCCTAAAACACGTTTTCAGGCGAATTTTAATTATAATGAATAAGGGTTACATTTTGAAGCTAATATTGCATTGAAGATTGATTACCTGACTGAAATCGGTCGACAGTCTGCTTGGGAGTGAAAACACTGCACACACAATATAATGAATATCTCGCTGATCACGTCTCTTACTGAAGCTTTCTAAAAAATGTTAACAAAAACCTTCCATTTTGTTTGCAAGCCCGACTGTAGTAAAAATCCTAAAAATCACCCAACAAGCTATAAGTTAGCAAATGACACCCATACCTGGCTTGACCCCCCCCCCCCCCCAGTGGGGGGGTCAAGCCAACAAGTGGGGGGGAGTTTCCCCCCATCCCCCCCCGTTCCTACGCCCCTGATGATCGATAATTGATTACCCCACACTGCACTAGAGGGGACTGACTTTGATAACTGCTTATTTATTTGGGAGTTTGTTAAGGCCTACAAACAAATATTTTAAGTTTGATTTTCTTACCTGTATCGGCAAGTGTAAACACCGTTTCTCCGAGGATGATCTCGGTACCATCATTGGTCTCCACAATGCTGTGCGCTGTTCGCTTGTGCATAGTTAGTGTGGAAGATTGACGGTAAGAGCGTTCACATACTGTACACTGATATGGCTTTTGTTGGGCGTGTACTAGTTTGTGCTTGTACAGCGACGAGTATTCAGTGAAACATTTCTCGCATCCCTGCAAAGGACCATATTCTATTAATTACCTTTATTTCATATTGGGGTGGTGGAGTCAGTTGCGTCCGCAAAGAGTATTTAGTGCTTATAAACTCTTTCACGTGCCCCCTGGCTTATGCGAAACGACTGACAACAAGGATGCCTGCGCTTGATAACCGGAGAGATAGGTCTAACAGGAAGACGGTTAAAACAAAATGCCCCTCTAGGGACAATAAATGTACAATCTTATTCTGGAACGCTGGTGGAGTCACCAAAGATAAGTATGTTGAATTTAAAAAAGTAATCGCTGATAGAAATGTGGACGCATTCGCAATAATGGAAGCAGGCGCTATTACTGAAGACTATAAAAATGACGAAGCTTATAGGCCTACACAAGGATTTACGATGTACTAACTAAAAAGACAAAGGAAAATCTCTTGAGGCATCCTAGTTGGTGTCAGAGTGGGGATCACTTGCCGTTTTCAAATGGAAATATGGGAAAATGGCACCAAGACAAAATTCATCATTGTATACAATCCACCCAGAAATGAAACAAAACTACTAGTTTTAGTCAATATAGACAGCAACGCAATTTTAATAGTAATAGGGGATTTAATGGGGGGCACCAAACATACTTTGGAATTATAAACTAACGACACGAGTAGGATCTATTCTAGAAGAATATGTAGACAGCAATCTGCTAATATTGGTAGATACAAATAAACCATTTACTTTTCTGTCAAACAAAGGAGACCTGTCAAGAGTCAGTTGTTAGGCCTCATTTAGATTATGCTAGCTCTATTTGGAACCCATATCAAATCACCAAAATTCATAATGTAGAAAGGGTCCAACAGTGTTTCATAAAACATCAATGTATAAAAAGTAACATTCTGTATCATAGAGTAGATTATGCACAACTTTGTAAAGATGCTAACCTAATGACATTAGAAAACCGAAGGAACTATTCCGACATGGTTTACCTTTACAAAATTGTAAATAATTTAACAAACACTAGTTTAATTCTTGACAAATTAAATTTTCATATACCTCCCAAACATACACGCCTTCACAAAACTTTTCAACCAGCCCTAAGTCATCTCGACCTCCATAAAAATTCATGCATCAACAGATTACAGCATTCTTTTAATATGTTAAAACCTCTTGAAGGAACAGACATTGATCTCTACTCTCAAAATATTTTTAAATTTAAATCTGTGATCACTCAAGCATTAGGATATTAACGTAATTTACTCACTAGCTTATTTCCATTAGTATCTTCTTTCATATAAAATTGTTCTTCTATTTTCTTTCAAGAATATCTCTAATTCATTTTTAATGTTAATAATTTTGATAGTTTCACATTTAAATTGATAATTTCACATGTTTAATGAGTTAAATGTATTATTTTGTGTTGTATATTTTAATGTCTATTAGTATGTTTTCTATCCATTAGGTAATGCTATGATTTGCACTTGTGGAGTATTTGTACTCTGTTGTAATATGCATCTGATAAATAAAGACCCGATCTAGTCTTTAGCCATGTCAAAAGAGGAGGTTAAACAAGAAAATCTGGAATCCCCTGGAGCAGGTCATATATAAAATTATATTAGTCACTAGAGAACAGGGAAACAAAGTGCACATGGAATTTCAAAAAGGCAAATTGGAAAGGGTTTAGACAAGACACAGAAAATGCATTTGAGGAGAGGGAGGCTGAAGAGAATGCTGAGAATGCAATGCAGGTGAAAAAAATATACCTAGAGGTAAAAAAAAAAAAACAGTATAAACCATTCTGGAACAATGAACTCTCAGTGTACAAAGATCAGAGAGATGAAGCAAGGAAGAAGGCTGAGAAAACACAAAACATGGAAGATATGATAGAGCTAAGGAAAAGACAAGCAAAACTAAGATGGGCCATACTGGAGAGCAAAATGAGAGGTGGCATTAGAAGATTTTGTAGAAAATATTGATTACCAAAAGGATGGGAAAAGGGGCACATACATTCTTCTTAAAATTAAATAACAAAGATTTTTTTTTTAGCTAAAATGAACTAGTATTGGTACACATGGGGAAGAAATACATCATGATACGAGGAAAGCAGAAGTGATAGGTGAATTTCAAGCTAAACAAGAAAAATCAAAGAAAAATAAGCACACTAAAGTAGGATTCCAAAAATTTGTGGATGACATAAATGACCCATATAACTCACCTTTTATAATGAGCAAATTGGAAGAAGCACTAAGAAGGCTTAAAATAAAAAAAATACCAGGAGTCGACCTGATATACCCAGAATTTCTGAAGAACCTTGGCAAGGAAGGTAAAATAAGTACAATACTAAATCTCTTTAACCCTTTAAGTGCCACGCCCGCGTATACGCGGGCTTAGGCGAGGTCGCTGCTAGGCCACTCCCGCGTATACGCGTTTTACTTCTCCCGCTTTTTTTTGTAATTAATATAAGACGATATATTGTAGATATCAACGTCTGGTAAATTGCAAACGCTTACGACATATTACGGCAAAGTGATGAAGCTTCAAGTGCAACATTTCGATTGTCGGTGTTTTTGAAACGAGCGTGAATGTTTGATGTCGTGTTACCAGTTTCATTGTCAAAGGCGCGCGCCTCGAGTGAGCATGGCTAAACGGAACTTGACTTCGCGCCAAAATAAAATCATTTCAACAGACGATATTGTGGAGATAATTTTGACAGCTGAATCCGATGAAAAACCGTGTGACAGTGATGTGAGCTCTATTTATGATCAAGGAAGTGATAACAGTGACCAAGAACTATCAAGTAATCAGGAAAGTAAGTCTTTACCGAGGCCTACAACAGAACATGTTGCCGTGTGTCGTCCACTCTTGCTTTGCCCTAAGACATGTAACATCTAGGCCTATTCGATCAAACAAGGTAAGAAGATTAATTTTTGATTATGATGAAGACGAGCACGATTTAGAGAACTTTACTTTCGGGGAATCGAGTGAACACAGGCCTATTCCGAAACCTACAATTTTTTAAAAAGAACTCGGCCCAGGGCGTGTGACCGATGCCAGAAAACCCGGCGCTTAAAGGGTTAATAATATCTGGAAATACAATATTCCTCATATATATGGAGGAAAGCAGAGATTATACCACTGCTGAAAAATGGGAAGGATAGCTCAAAAGTCGAAAGCTACAGGCCAATAGCCTTAACATCGATGATGGCTAAAACAATGGAGCATATGGTAAACTACAGGCCAAAAAACAGTTTAGAATCAAATGAAGTATTGGCAAAGGAGCAGGCAGGTTTTAGTCAGAACAGAGGGACACTAGACCAGGTGGCATACTTGCAGCAGGATAAGGAAGGGTTTAGTAATAAGTTGTCTATGCTGATAGTTTATGTTCATTTCAAGACTGCATTTGATATTATAGAGAAATACTCTTAAAATAGATGAAAGAGATGAGAGTACCACACAACTTATACAGATGGGAGTAAAAACTTGCAATCACATGCTATATAACAAACGATCACGGTATTAAAACCAAGGCAGGAGTACCACAAGGGGCAGTAACAAGCCCTACTTACTTCCTGATATTAGGGGTGTGCGAACCTTGAATTTTTTTTCAACCGAACCTCGAACCGAACCTTGAGAAAAATTTCGAACCTCGAACCGAACCTCTAGGAATATTTTTTAATTAAAACTAAATAAAAATAAAACCTAAACAATTAGTAAATTACTAGGCTTGGCCTAGGGGCCTAGCCTAGCGTACTCTTAATTTTTACACAAGCCCTAGGCCTAGGCCCTTCAAGTCTACAATCTAGGCCTAGCTAGGCCTAGGCCTTTGTGTAGGTCTAGGGCCTATTCATGCCTGGGCCTAGGCCCTACGCGTGTAAAATTAGGCCTAGGCCTAGGCTGCGTGCTAACGGCAAATTTTATTATCCAATTGACCAAAACTTCATAGCTTTTTAACTGATTCTTCTTTTGTGTTGATAAAGCTTTCAACATCATTTATTACGATAAACAATAACAGGATTTGGATGCGAGGACCGGGAGACGTGAATAGGCCTAGGCTAGCTAGGAAGCCTAGGCCTGGACACGGCGTCGAAAATAAACATCCTTTATTGGTTTGCTTGCGTCTATATCACTAATATTTCCGATCAACTATCCTGAAGAAAGAATGTGGAGAATATTCCATTTGATCACTTTTTTACATCTTTTAAACTCGTAGTTTGCGTGGTTTGACATTTTTTATGTTCCTTCCATCTTTACTTGCATTTCACTGACTTTGAAGGTCAAATTCACCATCGCCGAGCGTCGCGATTGGAGGAAACTAGTTTGCCATAGAGAGCGCTGGAGAGCATACGCGTGGTGCGCTCTATCGGCCATCGCTGGAACTTGTACTATAGGGCGCGCGATATTCAAACGTGCTGAAATAGCATTAACACTACTTTCACGGAGAGGTTCAAGTTCGGTTCGAAATTCGAACCAAATTTTGTCCAACTCGAACCTTCACTAAAGTTCGAGTTCGGTTCGAAATTCGAACCGGTTCGCACACCCCTACCTGATATATATATAAACGACTTGGCCCAATATATACAGGAAAGAAGCGATTGATTGGATATTGCTTAACATCTCATATTTATGCACTTTGGCATATCGAGACGATGAGTGGTGATAAATGAGGGAAGTATGAACAGAAGGGAGGAGAAGAAACCCGGTACCGGCACGTAGCCTACTCCTTTCAGGAAAGAAGCGAGGTAGAGATCAAATTATTTGCAGATGATGTAGTGCTATGATATAGTGACAGAAATGTACAGAAAATGGAGTTAGAAATGAACAAGGCATTGCAAGCATTAGAAGAATGCACCAGGGAAAATGGGATGGTAGTGAATGAAACAAAAACAGTACACAATTATTGTACAACAGGAAGAACAAAGCCCCAGTTTAACCTAAAATATAAAGGAGTTAACTTATAAAATGAAGATCTAATCTATCTTGGCATGATGGTGGATAAGAAAATGACGATGTCTAGCCATACAACAGAATGTGCCAATTAAGTAACAAAATACTAGGCTTATGGAAAAGAGTATGTGGCCGGACAGCCTGTCAGAGGCCTATCCTACCCATTTTTTTTTTTTCATATTTGCATACGCAAATATATTAATTAGCCGTTGTGCTAAACATCTCTAATATCTGAGATAATATGTGTCAAGTATTTAATAAATAGGCCTATGGTCTAAGGTGTGGCCTACGGAGAGGCAACCTGCAGGTGACAACGTGATTTGTCAACCTGGTCATCAGGGTTACGGGAAAGGTTAGGCGGTGGCGGTGGGAAGAGGACGATAAGGGGAATGTAGAGAGAGTATATGACAGTGTCACTGCAATGTTAGGAGAGTTGGGGGTGGGAGTCATTAGAGGGAAGAAGAAGGGAGGTTAGGTTGTGCAATATGTACAGGGCGGCTAGGGGAAGTAGGGGTGGGGGGACATCCGCAATAGGCTACAAGAGGGGCTTTACAGGGGAAGGGGGATCATTCATGGAAGTTCCAGCGTCAAGCAGTAAGAACGGATCTGGGTCGGTATGGTTTCATGGAAAGGACTGTTAGGGAATGGAATGACTTGCCGGGGGATATTGTAGGTAGTGGGTCTTTAAGGGAATTTAGATCATTTTTAGGGGGGGACAGTAATTAGGTCTGGGGGGAGTGAGTGGTTGCCACCGGGCGGAAGGGCCCATTTGCAACCGTTAAGAAATGTTATGTTATGTTATGTTATGTAATTTACCGATTTTCTTCGGGCGGGTTTTTGTGTGAGTTGTCGGAATATCGATTCTCCGAATCAGCAATCTGATAAAAACTGGCTACAGGAAAAGTTTCAGAAAAAAATCACTGCTATTGCAGACTCCTAAGTGCAAAAGAGTCAGTATTCTAGAGTACGGTAGGTATGCATTCTACTAACCGGAGCGGAGCACTGGTACGGTTTTTCACCAGAGTGAATACGCATGTGGTTCTTGTAGTTGGTAGCCGACGCGAATGCCCGATCACAGTCCTCAAAGGAGCAGGTGTAAGGTCGTTCACCTGTGTGGGTTCGGAAATGCACTTTCCTGACGTTCGAAGTAGAGAAGGAACGTCCACAATCTGGCATTAGGCATAAAAATGGGCGTTCTCCTGAAAATTAATTACACATATATTTATATTATACTAAATTAGAACCATCAGTTTATTGCCTAATGTTTGAATATCATATTGTCTCTAATTGTGTGTGTGTGTGTGATTGATTGAACATGTCGCACTGTAACAAACCAAAGTGAGTATGTTGGGAGAAACAATATTAACTCACAGGTGCGTAGGATGGGAGAATGGGGGAATTCCCCCCCCCCCTTCAGCATGTTAGAAATTCAGCCACACCATAAATCGGATTAAATCCCCACATTGACAACTACCAACTACCAACTTTTATATTTTGAATCTCCCGTTGTTAAATCTTTTTTTTTTTTTAAGTGAGTAAAAAGGATTATAATATTTTATTATTAGGGATGTAAATCGGAAATATTTCCGGATTTAAAAAAAAAAAATCACAAAATAAATTAAATATGTTAAGATGAACAGTGTACTCTATTTTTTTCTGAATGGGACAGTACTGACTGCTGCCTACAACTACATGCTATTTGCACATTCAAATTTTCCCACATTAAATTTCAAAGATGACCTACCAAAGCAGTATGAACAGTAGGCGAAGGCCTACTATTATTTGATCTTGATGAAGTAAGAATTCAAATGAAGCTTGGAATTGCCTACTACCTCGGTAACCTATTTGCAGATATTTTCTTTATTACAATTACCCCCGGAAAAAAAATTCCGAGAAATACTTTGGGAAATAGGCCTAGGTTCAAAAAATGGAAATGTTTCTGAAAAATAAAAAATAAACGGAAATTTTACATCACATTAATATCTGTGTGTATAATACTGTCGATTGCGTCGGGGCCTGTAGCCGCAGGGTTGGCTTGGTCGCTTTGATTTTAAGTCCCCCACTGAAAATCAGTTATATAACTGAGTAAAAGACTCTAAATAAAATGTATTTATTTATTTAATTGTTGTAACATGGTCTATCTTCTCACTACGGTATTCTAATTCTTTTTGTATAGTTTTTCAAGTTTTTACTGTAAAAAAATAGTTAAAATACATTAATTTGGTACCGGTATTGCATTCAGCCCACTTATTTTTTCTAGAACGCACCAAACATTTTAAAAAATTGATTTTAAAAACTTTTGCCCGTGGCGCTGTAGTTGGGGGGCAGCCCCCAAACCCCCGTGCTTTGTCCCCTTTCCCATAAACTCAGCAGAAGATTTGTTGTCCCCCCCCCCCTCCTCCCCCCACATGAAAAAGAGTTACTATGCGCCTGTTAACTCATCTTACTCCAGTGAGAAATAGTTCAAACTGCTGAATACTAGTTCAAGTGGTTCAAGAGAAAACACTTAAATAACTTGCTTGGGTTGATAGGGGCTGATAGAGGCTGGTTTAGTGTTGGGTGGGGAAAGATTGACAGGAGGCTAGGAGCCAACAGCTTACCTTGAAAGAGTTTGGCGGCTGTATAGAGTTGAAGGTCACATAAATATATACACAAATAACAGTACGACAAAACGTTTTGGCTTGAACAGCCTTGTTCACCCGTCGGAGTTGAGAGAGAAGTCTTAGCAACAAAGAAGAAAAAAAGTAACAAATGCACTGTACCTACTCTTCTGTCAATCAATTTCCAAATTACTGAGTGGGTAAACAAAGTGTAAACAATTTTATAAGCAAAGTATTCAATGTCGTCACGTTAGCTGGAATCACTTACTGTATTTATGAGAGTATAGGCCTCGGGTATATTTGAAATTGTGAAGTTCAAAAAGTGGGGTGCGGCCATTATGTGAAGCCATTTATCAATAGTATTTATATCCAAATCTTTAAAATCCGAGTGGTCAAAATAAGGGTGCGGCCTTTACTCGAGGGCGGCCTATAAGCGAGTAAATACGGGTAAGCTGAAATCGCAGGGAACTCGCTAAAAGCCTGAAGTGTTGAAATTGCGTAAATCAGTAACATGGGTAAGCGCGCACGTACATTTTGTAAAAGCTCAGCTTGGCTTGACTACCAAGCTCACCCCAAATGATAGTAAAAGTAATATTACACAAACATGTAAAATTAATATCAATACAATAGCCAAAAGCAATTACTCTATTATTTTCTATATGAATGAGCAGTCATAGGATACTTGTCTGCCCCAACTACAACGTTCATCAAATGCACTTGTCACACAAACATACCTCGGCATCATGCAACATGCACTGCTTACCAGAATGCACGCGGCTATGTTTCTGAAGGTCACTCGAAGTCTTGAAGCACTTATGACATGTAGAGTCGGGGCACTTATACGGTTTTTCTCCCGTGTGTGTGCGCACATGGGACTTACACCCGTAGCCTGTAGAAAATGCTTTGTCGCAACCCTCTTCTGGGCAACGGAATGGTCGTTCTCCAGTGTGTGCACGCTGGTGAACCTGAAGCAAGCAGAGAAAACTTGCGTGTGTAGTTTCTCGATTTGGTTGGTCGGGTAACACTCCCGTAGGTGTAATTGTTACCCCCACAAATACAAAAATTTGTAAAAAAAAAAAAACGGCAGCCAAGCTCTCCTTCGAAAGTCTTCGGCTGCGAATGCTGTGAGATATGGAAGTTAAGCCAAGCTTATCATTCTTTCTCCCTAATTTTGCATTGAAAAGAAGTAAGATCATTTCGCCTGATGACGAGCGCCAAGCCAACCATTTTCGTGGTAAAAAGTAAAAAATTTAAACTAAAAATCATAACAAGATTGCTTGGCCATTGACTTTTTAGAGTTCTCGTAATGAACCAAATTCAATAGCCAAGCAATTTTTTTATGATTTTGAGTTTAAAATTTTTATTTTTTACCACTAAAATGGTTGGCTTGGCGCTCATCATCAGGCGAAATGATCTTACTTCTTTTCAATGAGAAACTAGGGAGAAAGAATGAAAAGCTTGGCTTAACTTCTATATCTCACAGCATTCACAGCCGAAGACTTTCGAAGGAGAGCTTGGCTGCCGTTTGTTTACAAATTTTTGTATTTGTGGGGGATATTACATCTTTTTGCTGTTTGTTTCCTATCAAGGCGTGAATGATGGACTTTGAATGATTAAATTTGTTAAGTTAAGAGTTGTTTTTTTACTTTTTGGGCCGACGGTCCCCCCAAATTTGCCCCCTTGTGTTTTGGTCGCTAGATATTTATAATGGTTAAGAGCATGTTTAATTTCAAGTTTGTAAAAATTACTACGCCTGAGTAATCACGCGTTTTGATTTTGATTTTGATTTTCCCTGGTCCCTATTGCCCGGTTTTGATTTGAAAGTTAAAGTGATTGCACATGAGGGACATCTAAGTGTGCTCCAAGTTTTTAAGTTCTACGATGTACAGTTTTCTCTGTATTGCGTCTTATTATGTATTGTGTGGCTCGTTGGTCTTGTGGTTAGCGTTGCAGAAGGTCCAGGGTTCGATTCCCGCTAAAGTCAGAAGTTTTTTAACCCCTTAGCTGTTTATGCCATATATATACGTACATGCTAAACGGCATCCGTACTGTGCATGCCGTAAATATACGCGCCGCAACACTTCCCACTTCGTGTGTCTGTGTATGCCGTATATATACGCGTATTATCGCCAGCAGCAGAGGTCTTCATTCTAGTGATTTTCGTTCTGTTATGTTGGTGGTAGATGATCGATTTTTCGAGGCTATCCTAACGGGAATAGGAGCCAATTGCTTCATCTGTGCATAGTGGCGTCGCGTAAGGGTTGTTTATATATTCATTACATGTTGGTTATTTTAGATTCAGATATAGTTTGGAGGGTGAACTGAATGATTTAATTAATTACAGTGATGATACAAAACAAATAATTGAGATACTTGCAAAAATGGCAAAGTAATGATAGTTTCAACTCAAGTATAAATAAGGGCATTTAACCTTAAAATAAATACACAGGGGAGGAACAACTTCTGAAAATAAATTGCACAGTTAAGGGGTTAACTTCTGATTTGGACTTAAGTCCATCAGTTCTTGTCTTAGGAGTTTGTAAACGGTGACTTTGGAGCCGTCCTAGCAACGAAGCACATAATAAATTTCAGAGTTGTTCTGAATCGGCCTTGTTGATTCTGGCGTTGATTCGCGGGTGTTCGCACTGTCCATACCACTGATTGCTATATTTCCTATTAAAAATATTGATCTTTGGTTGGTTATCGCTCACTCGTCGATTGCGTCGGGGCCTGCAGGGTTGGCTTGGTCGCTTTGATTTAAAGTCCCCCACTGAAAATCAGTTATATAACTGAGTGGGTAGACTCAAAATATTTTTTTTTTTTTTATTAATTCATTAGAGTACGGAATTACCTAGCTTGATAATTTTGATTTTCTCCGGTACCCGTTACCCAATTTAGCTTTCCATATTCAAAAGTGATAAAGAATGAAAGAATGAGAGATCTAAGTGTATTCCACGTTTAAAACATCTCAGTTGTAGCGTTTTCTTTGAATGATTAATTTTTTAAAGTTTAGAGTTGTTTTTTGACATTTTTGGGCTCACGGTCTCTCCAAATTTAGTCCCTTGTGTTTTGGAGGCTAGGTATTTATAATGGGAAAGAGCATGTTTAACTACAAGTTTGTACAAATTACCACGCCTTAGTAATTAATTACGTGTTTTGATTATCATTGAAATTTTGATTTTCTCCGGTCCCTGTTACCTGATTTTGGTTTTGAAAGCAAAAGGCACTGCATCTGAGGTACATCTAAGTGTGGTCCAAGTTTCAAAGTTCTAAAATGCACCATTTGGTCTGTAGGCTAAATTAATCTCCGCGGAGAATTAGCCAGCCAGCTAGCCAGCAAGCCGGAAGGATTTCAACAATTTTCAGGCACATTTTAAACACAGAACGGGTTATACAGGATCGGGTTGATTTTTGTTTTGTAGGTCATGGACCACATATCAGGTCATATACCGAGTTTCAAGATTGTAAATCTTTCGGGCGGCGTATGCAGATAGCTGAAAACCCCCCTACTCGGGTAGCTGTATATAGGGCCACGAGTTCGTCGTCGCCTAAGCAGTCGCATGCGCTTGGCTGCGGGCGACGACCGTCGCCCTAGATTATTTACTACAATTTAGAAATTAAAAAAGTCCGCCCCGACCGGGATTTGAATGCAGGTGAATTAATTTTTAATATGACAATTTATCATCTACATCTTATTTTAGAATTCATTTTTTAAGACTATTCTAGACGACAAAATATGTATCAACAGTAGTTGAAACAACCCTACCTATTTGGTAAGACTTGGTCCCAGCTAAAGTCACAAATTAAGACGTGAACCACATCAGTCAAGAGCAAAGTGTAACAATACCTTACTTACTACTTGTCCTCCTTTGTAAACCAGTTTGTTTAACTGAATGTTAAAACACACATAACAAAAACTTGTAGAAATACAGCCAAACCTTACACACTCAAAAGGAATGAGATCTAAAAAAAGGGCCAAGCTCATCTACCCTTCCACATAAACGTACAGTGTCCCATAACAGCATCCTCGAAAAGCTTGGCAAAATAGAATTTGCGATTATTAATTTAACGTAATAGTTTATCCAAGTTCTTTTTTTCTAATTAATTTAAACGTAATAACATGCAAATTCTATTTTGCCAAGCTTTTCGAGGATGCTGTTATGGGACACTGTACGTTTATGTGGAAGGGTAGATGAGCTTGGCCCTTTTTTTAGATCTCATTCCTTTTGAGTGTGTAAGGTTTGGCTGTATTTCTACAAGTTTTTGTTATGTGTGTGATCTCATTACTTTTTCAAGTTCCATTACAAAATTATTTGCTAAAATATAATATTTTTATCAAAGTTGATTTAAATTCTATGGTATTAGCAGTAACAATATAGGATGTAAAATATCTAGACCCGGATTCATGTACATCCTGGGTATAGGTGGTATAACCATGGTATAACGACGGTATAAGGACTGGACCCCAATTCTTGAGTTCGTGGGAGATGACTGTTGAAAACGCAATTTGAAAACGAAGTCGTTTTCGTTTTCGAAGGAATTGGTATTCTTGAACGGTATCGTGGAAAACGTCATGGGTTGTGAGTTGAAAGCATTGATATTAAACCCCTATAGTAGGCTAGATTAGCAGTCTCCTATACCTCCGCACAGGCGCGAGCGTAGCAAATTGAAGACTCAACCGGCCCATTTCAAGATGGCGATTTGGTGTTTTAATTTATGCTTTTTTAATGCAATAAAGTATTTTACTGGATTGTTTGATATGGTTTTAGCTTGTGCAGCATGGTATTAAACAAAAGAAACAATACGAAGTGATTGCATAAGGGAATTTAGTAATCATTTGGTGTTAAAGACTAGTATGCTTACCTGTCAACCTGGCGGCAATCTTGAGAACTATTTGGCCACAAATCGCTCCCATTTGATTAACATGTAAACTGTCATTTTAAGATGGCTTCTAATTGTACCGGAAGTGGACCACCGACTGCTGGTCTAGCCAATTATATAGGATGTCTATGGTTGAAAGAGTATCACGAAATCCAAACACTTTAAAAAGATTTGCGTATAGCAAAGAGCTCGAAAAAGTTCTATATTTATTCTAGATGGCAGTGCCTTCATAAACGCGGGCCAATCGAAAGACAAGTTGTATGAAATGATTTGATTGTTGCAATTATGTAAACAAACAGATGAGCAAGTTCATATCAGAACAATGTTGTGCTGGCATAGGGTTGGCTAGGCTTGTCAAACATGTAATGTAAGTATGAATTTTACTAGTCCTATAGCCAAATGGAACTTTAGACCTACACTTTTGCATTATAAATAATTTTCCACATCTGGGCCTAGGCCAGGGACGGTTTCTGATTTGTTTTATGAGAGTATAATGACACCTTTTCTCGTTCCACACAAAGAAGAAAAATTTTAAATGTCCGCTATTTGTTTACGTATCGCACTTTCCCGCCTAACTCTGCTTATACCGTCAACAAGTGTCAAGTAACTATGGTTACTTGTTGATTGTATGCCAAGTGTTTAAGGCTTATTTTAAAACCTTTATTTGGAAGCCTTCCAACAAACTTTTTCAACTTTTTTTTTCAAAAGAGACTATATTTCTATAACCTTAATGTCCATGTAAAATATGAACATTGTAGTCCCACCCGTCTGGTCAGAATCGCGGGCCGACGTATTAGATGTTAGCAGTAGCAGTAGTAGGCAGTAGTAGGCAGTAGCTAACATCCTTAAAGTGATTTCGAGCATGTTTCAAGCCATTTTTTTCACCAAGAAGGAATAATCGTACCCCAATAAAATTTGGCATGTGTTGTCAGGTACCTAAATTCCCTCGATTGTGATAGTTTTCAAGTTCACATCACGTTACATGACGGCTGGGTAACACCTCGAAATCACCCCAACTCTGCTTGGTGTATAAGGTGCTTGAGTGTGTAGCGCACCGCGGCTTGGCTGCGGCGCCCTAACGGGCACCTAGATAAATCAAATCAAATAAATACCTTCAAATGATTAGTTGTACTGTAGAGTTTGCCACAATTTAGAAATGGGCATTGATGGCACTTGGCAGCTTTCTCTTTGGCAACAACTTCAGTAGGAATTGTCTGTGTTTCTTCGGACAAGACGGCCGTATCGTCGCACATTTGCCCGGCACTGATAGTGCGTGCGAGATCCGAAAGGCTAATGTAAGTCGTGGTTCCATCTTCCATGGTAACTGCCTGGTATTGTTCTGTAATTTATTTACATATCATATCACATTAATCCATTATTAATATTAATGAAACTTTTAGAGCAGGTGAGGTTAATAATGTGATGAATTAGTTGGACTATACACTGCTCTTTTAAATAAAGAAAAACTATGTAGGTAACGATATTTCGAAGACTATTCAGTCCTCTTCAACTGGTTTAATGACATTTGAGAGTTACAATAAGAAAAAACAAAATTCAAAATTGTTTTATACAAATACATAAACAAATACATACTGCCATCTCAATTTCACAAGAAAAAACTCACGCCTACCATCTTATAAAATTGAAAACATTTATGTTGCCAACTAGCAATTAAGATAAAAAACATAAAAACATCTTTATAAGCTATGACTGGCTCTGGCTTGGAACAAAACCTATGACTGGCTCTGGCTTGGAACAAAACCTTTCTAGATAGAAGGAAAGTCAATACTTGGAGTACACATATGATGTTGGTTGTCTGAAATATATTTGTTAACAAGCCAGTTTCACGCAGCTGCCTATCTCGTTTAAGGTAAGCTGTTGGTCTCCTTTCTTCTTTTCCCAATCACACACACTGATCCAAATATCAGGAGACCCTCATATAAGCTGATCCCTAAAGATTAAGGTACCAGATAGGTTTCTTGAAAACTAGTTTAAAAAAAAATAATCCTGTAGGCCTATCTACAGTGGTAACATTTACATTTTAGCTCATATAAATATGATTTATCTGCTGTTCTTTGCATTGTTTGAAATAAGGTAGACTTAGGCTTATTTGTATGCCAATTAAAGATAGTCATCTACTGCAGGCCTACATAGGCCAACCGTATTGTGCCAAATATAAGCCAACCCCTAAACTTTGGTCATCAAAATTTTAAAAGAGAAATATTTAACAAAGTATTTTCATTTTACGCGCCGTTATTCCCGCGGCTTATTTACTTATATATTTATTGGATGAGCGTAGCGAGCGAAGCGAAGATTCCATTTCACTACACTGGAGAAAAAAATCCGGAATGTTTTTTTTTTTTCTTTTTCTTTCTTTTGTATTTTTGTGTGTCTGTTAACACGATTCCGGCTAAACCGAAACTCCAATCGCGATGAAATTTTCTGGAGACCTTCGAAATCTCTGAACTTAGAACTGCCACGTCACGTTTTTGAGCGCATATCGGGAAATTTTTTCTCATAAAAAACGAAATTTTTACGATTTTTTTTCGATTTAAAAAAAAATTCTTTGTCTTATAACACCTACATTCTTTACCCGATTGTAATGATTTTTTCACAGAACCTTAATTTTTATGCATTTATATATTCGTGTGAAATTGAGCGCATCGATATAATTATTTCTTATAAAAAATCGTAATTTTCTGTTTTTTATTTTTTTTTAAATAACGATTAATAAAAAATAAAAAATTTAAGTTTATTTTTTATTTTAATTTAATTGAATCTAAAAAATCTTAAACTTAGTAATTAATTTTTCACAAAACACCAGAAAATCCGCATAACATATGGCAGCTCAATGCACCAATTACGCTCATCCAACAACGCGGCGGGCTTAAGCGTTTTCCTAGTATTTATTTCATAACTAGTTTTGAAAAATGTTTTATGAAAACATGCAATTTTAAAAAACTGAATTGAAATGGTATTGAATGTGCCCCTATTGATTATCAAGTGCATCTCAAGTACATACCACCATCATCTTTAGGCGACGTATGTAACATCGCAATTGAGACTTCATCAAGCAGAATTTGGTGACACCCATCGTTAACAAGTTCATCGCAGATTGGAGGGTCAATCCTCATCATATAAGGTTGGATTATCCTCATCGAGCAGTGTTGCATTATCCTCATCATGTAGGGTTAGATCATCATCCTCAGCTTCCAGGTGCACACACCTAGCCAGAACAAATCATGTATCATGTTTAGGATAGTGGGGTCTATAAGCCTAACAATCGTGCAAATCGTGAAGAAAGCATGAAAATTTGCGAATTTACTAATATGACCACAAGGAATCCAAAAATTGATGGCCCCAAGTTGAGTTCCTGTAACTTTCTTATTAATTGAATTAATAAAATTAATTGATTAATTAACCAACAAAAAATTTTTAAAGGAGACAACACAGTCGACATTGGTATCAAATGAAAGCTTATTTAACGGAGAATGAAATAAATGAAAAAATATTTAAAAATTTATAAATTAATCATCTAATTAATTGAATTTTAGTAATATTTTACCACTTTCGATTTATGTATAATTATGTACACCTAAAATTCTACCGATTGTCATACAATTTCACCCCTTTACTAACACAATGCCAATCAATCCAAATTTTGATGGCCCCAAACAAAATCCTTCAACTCTCAGATTAATGGATTAATGAAATTAATAATTAGATTAATACCAGTTAAATTTTTGACATTCACAAACCACAGTCAACTGATGTATCAAATAATAACAAAACAAGCATAATAAAAGAGAAAAGTGATGGCCCCAAGGTCGGGTTCTTATCACTTTCCAATTAATTCAATTAATTCAATTAACGGCAATTAATCACAAAAATTACAAAATAATGTACAAAATAAACACAGCATAGTCGACTTGCGTATCAAATGAAAGCTTATTTCACGAGTAAATAATGTGTGAAAAAATATTTTTCATTAATTAATTAATCATCCAATTAATTACATTTTAGTAAAATTATACCACTTTTGACTTTTTTATAGTTATGTATTCCAAAAACTTTACCGATTGTCATAAAATTTCACCACTTTAATAACATAATGCCAATTAATCAAAATTTTGATGGCCCCAAACGAAATTCCTGCAACACCCAGATTAATGGATTAATGAAATTGAGAATGAGCTAGATACCCTTAAAATTGTCTTAACATTCAATTATGCGCTACGATTGACAATTGTAGTATTGAAAACAATATGATCACAATAAACCTAAATAATGATGGGTCCAAACTGAATTCCACTTAATTATTATTAATTGAATTAATGGAATTAATTATATTTATTTCAATCAAATGTGTAAATGATCACAACATAGTCGACTTGGGTACCAAATGAAAGCTTTTTTTTTATGAATAATTGAAATGTGAAAAAATGTGAAAATGTGTGTGAATGCTATCCATTAATTACTTTACAATTGGCTATTATTTAAAACACCAGTTGACTGTGGCACGTGAACTAGCTAATTCTTAGTTTCATTTATTTAATAAAATGTTAGTTACAAGAATTTCGTTTGGTGCTATAATTATTTTATTTTATTTTATTGACATCGTGTAAGTAAAGTGGTAAGATTTTATGAGAATCGGTAGAATTTTTGATACCTATGCATAACCAAAGTGGTAAAATTTTACTAGATTGTAATTAATTAGATGAATAATTAATTAACTAAATAATTTTTTCACATTTTAATTATTCATAAAAAAACTTTGGTACCCAAGTCGACTATGTTGTGATCATTTACACATTTGATTAAAATAAATATAATTAATTCCATTAATTCGATTAATAATAATTAAGTGGAATTCAGTTTGGACCCATCATTATTTAGGTTTATTGTGATCATATTGTTTTAATACTACAATTGTCAATCGTTAGCGCATAATTGAATGTTAAGACAATTTTAAGGGTATCTATCTCATTCTCAATTTCATTAATCCATTAATCTGGAGTTGCAGGAATTTCGTTTGGGGCCATCAAAATTTGGATTAATTGGCATTATGTTATTAAAGTGGTGAAATTTTATGACAATCGGTAAAGCTTTTGGAATACATAACTATAAAAAAGTCAAAAGTGGTATAATTTTACTAAAATGTAATTAATTGGATGATTAATTAATAAATGAAAAATATTTTTTCACACACATTATTTACTCGTGAAATAAGCTTTCATTTGATACCCAAGTCGACTATGCTGTGTTTATTTTGTACATTAATTTTGTAATTTTTGTGATTAATTGCCGTTAATTGAATTAATTGAATTAATGGGAAAGTGATAAGAACCCGACCTTGGGGCCATCACTTTTCTCTTTTATTATGCTTGTTTTGTTATTATTTGATACATCAGTTGACTGTGGTTTGTGAATGTCAAAAATTTAACTGGTATTAATCTAATTATTAATTTCATTAATCCATTAATCTGAGAGTTGAAGGAATTTTGTTTGGGGCCATCAAAATTTGGATTTATTGGCATTATGTTAGTAAAGGGGTGAAATTGTATGACAATCAGTAGAATTTTAGGTGTACATAATTATACATAAATCGAAAGTGGTAAAATATTACTAAAATTCAATTAATTAGATGATTAATTTATAAATTTTTAAATATTTTTTCATTTATTCATTCTCCGTAAAATAAGCTTTCATTTGATACCAATGTCGACTGTGTTGTCTCCTTTAAAAATTTTTTGTTGGTTAATTAATCAATTAATTTTATTAATTCAATTAATAAGAAAGTTACAGGAACTTAACTTGGGGCCATCGATTTTGATTCTGTGGTCCTATTAGTAATTCACAAATTTCATGCTTTCTTCACGATTTGAACGATTGTTATATTATTGAGCTTATAGACCCACTAGGAGGCCTACCATAGAGTTGTTGTTTGATGGAAAAATTAATAAACAATAGAAGTTATATTGGGCTTATCAATTAATAAGCTAAAACATAAAATAGTGTTAATTAGAGGGAGTGGTTACTGGTAGCTCAGGCAAGGTTGGCGTGATATTACCCGACCCAATAAAACCCACCGGGCTTTTTCGAGAAAAACCTGCGGGTTTTTGACAAGTGTTTCTTTTCAAATATTCAATGAATTCGTACATTTACAATGTTATTTTGAGACACTAAAATATGTCAAATTACTTTTTTTCTCGATTTGGTTCATCGGGAAACACTCCCGTAGGTGGAATTGTTAATATTTAAAACAATTCAGAAGTTAAAAAATCCATCCCGATTGGGGCTAGAACCCGAGTCTCCCACATTCCAGGTAGGCGCCTTAACCAACTAGACCACCGAGACGGTAACTATTTAACTTATGAATTGTAGTTGCATTATAGATCTGAAGTGATGAAACAGTACTGCAACAAATCTGTTGCCTTTGAACTGACCAAACAAACATTATTTATAATGTCATTACCTTACGCATATATGAGCGAGGGTTTATTTCTCGATTTGGTTAGTCGGTTAGTTAGCGAATTATGGTACCTGTCATACTTGGTTCTAGGTCGTGAGCTCTGACATACGCCTGGCTACCATCTGGCAGCGTGATCAGGGTTAGTGTATTTGGACCCAAGTGGGGAGCAAAATCATCCATTTTGAAGTCATCGGTCTGTTTGCTATCCGATACTATCAGATCATCAGTGCTGTCATTGTACGCTTCATCAGCCTCTGTTTTAACACAAAACGGACACTCACAATTTATTGCAGGCCTATAGTGGTATACATTTTCACTGTGAAGATTTTCATGGTTGGTAAGTAAAGTAAAGTAAACTTGATTCATAAGCAATTAAAAAGTATAATTATTTTGACCCAACATTCCCATTGTAACACACATACCTATATTAACTAGGAAAACGCCAAAGTCGTTGTTGGTCGAGTGAGCGTGTACCCGGGTACATTTGCATTTTATGTTTATTTTAGCAAATAATTTGCGAACCGTCAAGAGTGGCCATTAGACCGCGTTACCACTGCAGCTGTGAGTCATCAAGTCAAGACTTGTCTAAGTGCACAACTCAAGTAAGTTTTCCAAAGGACCCATGTATCTAGCTTCTATAATCTACAACAATCTTCCCCTCCATATAATAAATACTTTAAATGACACCAGTTTTAGAATAAAACTTAGGGCATTCCCACAGGAAAACACTTTCTATAAGCTGGAGGATTACCTTAATCACTCCCACTAAGAGAATCCAAAACTCAACTTCATCCCCCTTGATAACTAATGAAACATTTACATTAATTCCAGCATTATTAATACTATTAAATTGACCTAAAATGTTATTAATATTATTGATTGTTAGATTTAGATTAGATAAGTTTCAGTTACTGTATTACTGTATTATTTATGAATACCTATTAACATAATATGATTTACCTAGCTATAGTTATTCAAACTCTCTCACTGAGAAGCATATCCCACCTACAGTGTAAGATCAAATGTGAATAAAGAAAAATATAAACTATAAACTAAGTGTTACTGCTGCGTTCCCTATATCGTTATGCACGTGGACGCGGGCGACACCAAAACATATCACATCGCCAACACCAAAGTATTAAAGCTACCAAGATTCCAAAATAAGTAAGAAATGTCCATTCATGCACCCCATTTCGGCTTCAGATGTTCTGCATCCATCTTTAATGCCCCTCGAATCAAATCCAATTTAGTAAAGCTCCCCAAAACGTGATTTTTTTCCAGTAATTTATTTTTTGTAAGTTGGCAGGGTACGATAACATTTTGAAATTTTTGTCAGTGTTCAGCATTCATGGTGCTAACATTAAGGAGAAAAAGTATTTTTTTCCAAAGCAAACTCTTAATTTAAAAAAAATATAGTAGTAATTTGTTGAATTTTAATTTTTTATAGGTTGGATTCCAGTAAATATTGCTGTCCATGTAAACAGCACTCTATCTATTGGTCATTGACGTTAGTGTGAAATTTCGTCAAAATCGGACGAGTAGTTTGGCCCCTGCGCATTGAAAACACATACATACATTACTTACACACATAAACACAACGAAGTGCCGAAAACTTGCCATAGAGACTTTGTTTGCTCCGCTCACTCGTCTAATTATATTGGTAGGCACTTGGCAGGCTACCAAGAGAAGACAGGAGTAAGTGTCAGCAATCAAAAGAACTGGAAAACACCAACCATTAAAATATGAACACTGCATATTATGCAGTATTGCCGTATTGGGAAGGAACGTATGCTTAATTTTATGCCAATTTTATTGTAAGGTGTTCTTTTAGAAGCATCAGGGCCTCAGGAACTTGAATAATTTTAACATTAATTTCTAAGGTTGCAACTTGTCAAATACTTTTTGCCCAATGACTGTCAAATCAAATTGGTTTCTTAACTAGTAATCAGCAATAATATGTCCAGCTGTGGAATGAGGAAGATACTGGCAGCATTTTTATTTTTTTATGGATGATCATTTATTTTCAGACAGTATTGCATTTCAGTGCCACAAATTCCAATAATTATTAATTATGCAATTGGATAGAAAATGGATCAAAAAAATTACTGCACAGATCAGGGGCTCAGTGAACATTTTCTGCATCAAATAACGGCGCGTAGAATCACTTGTTTGTATGTATCAAAGGGACTCAAAGCACCTCTGCCCAATGCAGAAGGTTCAGGTTCGAATAACTTCTGATTTGGACTTGAGTCTATCAGCTTTGTTAAAATTTTTCTGAATCGGCCTTGTTGATTAAGGCGTTAATAGCGGGTGTTCGCACTGTCTATACCACTGATTGCTATAATTCGTATTTTTTTAAAATCGATCTTTTTTTTGGGTTTTTCGCTCACTTATCGTTTGCGCCCGGGGCCAATATGGTTGGCTTAGTCGCTTTGGTTTACTGTCCCCCACTGGAAATTAGTTATATGACGGGTGGGTAGACTCAAAATTTACAATTTTTTATCATCATTATTTAAGAGCCAAATCTAAAAAAAAATGAATTTGCAATGCAAAATATATGAGTTAAACAAAGGAAAAATAACTTTGAGTGAAAATGTACTAGATACTAGAAGTGCTGTAAAGACAAGAGGTGGAATTACAGATGGTTTAACTTTGGGAGTGGGTTAAAACAAGGAAGTGTACTGTCACCACTATTTTTCATTATTGTCATGGACGAAAACACTAGGAAAGTTGTAGGGCCTAGAGAGAATCGGAGAAGAATGTGTGAAAAAAATTTTATTTGCAGACGATCTTTTTGGGGTGGGAGAGGATGAAGAGGAGGTCAATCTCAAGTTGATGTGTGGAGTGTGGGGGCAGGAGAATATGGCTGGTGGGTTTTTGGGAAATGGCAAGAGTGAAACAATGCTGATGGCATGAGATAAAGCAAAGAATGTCAGGATTCTACTAGGGGAGATTTTAAAGCAAGTGGAGAATTTTTAAATACGTGGGGAAATAAAGTAGCATGCAATGGAAGGGTTAACCAGAGTAGAAAGAAGGACGCAGCAAGCTGTTGAGTTATTCCAATCTATCCCGGTTTTCATATGGAACAGAGAAGTACCAAAGAAATGCAGGTTACCCTCTACCAAACCTTCTTTGTTCCAATACTGACATTGTAGTAGAGACTTGGAATATGACAACAGTGGATGAGAGCCTTGTGCAGGCTGTAGATATGAAGTTTTTGAGAAGCATTGCTAGATGGACCGAAAACGGAATGAGGGTATCCGAGATCAAGTAGTCGTGAAGAAATTAATGGAGTGAACTGAAGAGAGAAGACTAAAGTGGTTTGGATATGTCAAAAGGATGAAAAGAGCAAGATTTTCAGGAAGGATGATGGAATTAGAAATTCCAGGTAGGAGACCGGGCCAGACCACGACAACAATGACGGAATAGTGTGGGGAAAAGATGTGGAACAGCGAGGAGGAGACTGGAATGTGGTGGAAGGAGAGGAGTAGTGGCAGGACAGAAGAAGATGGAGAGGCCTATCTTCAATGCCGACCCAACGCAGAGTTGGACATGGCAACAGATATGATGATTAGGATTCAAGAAACCAGTGTAGGCCTACCCAATCGATGTCTTCCCTAAGTGCCTATTGCCAATTATAATAAGCCAGTCTTTCAAAAGCATTAAGTACATTAATGTAGCATGCCATATTCACATAGATAATAATATTTTAGCATGTAACTGGTAGTGCACAACTTAACTAGCCTACAATGAACAAATATGGAAATGCAACAGGCCTTTAATGTCTTTGTTGTTTGTTCATTATTGCTATGACACAGGTAATATATTAATTTTAATGCATTAGATTGTGAAAATAATGTGCTAGACAATGCAAGATTCAAATTTTATCAAATGCAGTTTTCAGGGATAGACAACAGTAGGGCCTATGGAATAGAGGCATAAACCTCATATGCAAAAGTGGCTAGGGGACTACGTGATAAGACAACAGTCAGCTAGCATGCTGACACCACTAAAAGTTGTAAAGAAGCGGAATATGAAATGCGCAAAACATCGGAAGATGAGATTTCACGAGGATCGGAAGGGAAAACCAACATGAAAATAAAAACTTGTGGAATGAGGATTGGCACTGAAAGAAGTCCCCAACAAAGCCAAACTACTAGATGCAGGATCTTGGGTGACAATCACAGTGGCAGGGATAGCAGGCAATAAGACAAACCATCAACCAATAGCAACCTTGAAGCAAAACATCTGTAAAATGTTACCATCTTCCACTGTGTAGTTGCTGTAATCGAGGACTTGAACTTCCACCATCGATTCAGTTTCCGAAAAAAGGCAGTCAGTAAAATCTTCTGTAGCCATTGGTTATCACTATCAGTTCTGTAAGAAAAATGAAATGAATAGGCCTACTAGGGTAATATATAACAATTGTTACAATAATTTTTGTGTGGCTCGTTGGTCTTGTTGTTAGCGTATCTGCTTCCAATGCAGAAGGTCCAGGGTTCAATTCCCGCCACAGTCAGAAGTTTTTTAATTTTCTGATTTGGACTTAAATCTATCATTTTGTGGTCTCAGGAGTTTGTAAACGGTGACTTTGGAGCGTCCTAGCAAAAAAGCACATAATAAATTCAGAGTTGTTCTGAATTGGCCTTGTTGATTCTGGCTTTTGATCCGCGGGTTTTTCGCACTGTCCATACCACTGTTGCTATATTTCCTATTAAAAATATCGATCTTTGGTTGGTTATCGCTTACTCTTTGGGATTGCGTGGGAGCCTACAGGGTAGGCTTTAGTTGTTTTGTTTTACTGTCCCCCACTGAAAATCAGTTATATAACTGAGTGGGTGGACTCTAAATACAATTTATTTATTTATTTAATGAACTCAATGACTTAACCAAGTAAACCACATATCTGTTTCAGGCAACTCAGCCCAGTGGTAATAGTCCTCAAAGCGTGGCGTGCCGACAATGTAGAAGTGGAGCAGTTTGCTCCACCTAAACATGGGGTGGGTGGTTGTGGTGTAACAAATAAAAACATTCGTCAATTGCGTCGGGGCCTACAGGGTTGGCTTGGCGCTTTGATTTACTGTCCCCCACTAAAAATCAGTTATATAACTGAGTGGGTAGACTCTAAATACAATCTATTTATTTAATTTATTTATATATCATCACATAGTACTGAGTAAACTAGACAGAAGATTTTCTGTTACACTGATTGTTGAGAGTATATTACATACCATAGAAACACTTGTAACATAATTATCAACTGTTGTTGATTGTTGTAAAAACCCAAGACCAAGAAAGAAGGGAATTTTCGCCTTTTATCTAGGGGGGCCGTGGTCGTCAACTACGGACTCTGGTCACACAAACAATGGCATAGGCAGGCGTTTTAAAATAAATGTGAGGGATAATTAAAATATCAAACTTTGAGCCTCAATCAGTAGATATCTAGGTAGGCCTACTTAGTACTTATTCACTTTAAAATCCTTAATTCTCAATAGGCTAATTAAATTTTTTATGAAGATACTTTCACCATTAATGTCGAAATCTGATGAACATTCCCTATTGCTTGCCTGCTGGAAATGGGGTAATGTTAAGTTGCTAATCTAAGAAAACCCAAAGGAAATACCTTTTCATATTTCTAGAAGCCACCTTCACTTAGTCTTAAGAGTCTAACATGTAGAATTTGACTGCTAGTTTTATTATGCCAAGGTAAGTTTTTAGAAGATCCGTGAAAGATTTTTGGTAATACAAACAGTTGAGTCAGTGAGGCTATTGTAACATTGGATTAAAAACATAGGCCTAAAAATGGTTATATAAAATAAGTATTGAAGTACAAGAATATAATGTTCTCATTATTTTATTTTGAAACATTTTTTTTTTTTTGGGGGGGGGGGGTTCTGTACTAAAAATACAGCCTGTCTCACTTTTACAAAGTTTTTGAGTGTCTCACCTTTACCCACACCCACCCTATGAATTTATTTATCATAACACAACCCTAGTAATTACTAAGGCGTGGTAATTTGTAAAACTTGAAATTAAACATGCTCTTAACCATTATAAATATCTAGCGTCCAAAACACAAGGGGCCCAAAAACGTCAAAAAACAACTCTGAACTTAAAAAATTTAATCATTTAAAGAAAACACTAAAACTGAGAAGTTACAAACGTGGAATACACTTTGCGTGTCAGTACTCGGTATACATACATCAAAGCAGCGAGACAGAGGGAGAGAGAGAACAGAAGTCAGAAATCTAACACTATGAGCGGCGTCCTACAACTTCAAACAAACCGACAATATCTGACACAGCAACCCACTTTTGAAGGAATCCAGTCCTTGAAATTGTTTTAATCATTCAAAGCCCATCATTCACACCTTGATAGGAAACAAACAGCAAAAAGGTGTGATATCCCCCACGAATATAAAAATTTGTAAAAAAAAAAAAAACGGCAGCCAAGCTAAAGTCTTCGGCTGTGAATGCTGTGAGATAGGCCTATAGAAGATAAGCCAAGTTTTTCATTCTTTCTCCCTAGTTTTGCATTGAAAAGAAGTAAGATCATTTTGCATGTTGACGAGCGCCAATTTTCTTGGTAAAATAGTAAAAATTTTTAACTCAAAAACATAAAAAAAATTGCTTGACCATTGACTTTTTAGAGTTCTCGTAATCTCTCTCTTCTTCTCTTATGCCCACATCGACATATTTATGTCATCATGTGTCTTGACAACCAGTAAAGATAGGACTCCTGTTCCCTCCTGTCCATCCCCTGGCATTTCCCCATAGTGCCCTTTTCAATGTAGCGCATCTAAAATAGATGTTGTCTGTCCTGATTCCTTCACCACAGAGCTTACACATGCTGCTCTCCATCACACCTATTCTGTGTAAGTGCTTTGCTAGCAAGTCAGGGCCAGTATCTAGTCTAAACTGTGCTGTTGTAGTTCTTTTATAATGGTTTGTCCTTCATTTCCTCCTTTCCTTGTTTAACTAGCTCACTCTACATTTTTATTCTTGCCTTTCTCCTTCCATGCTTTCTTTACCTCCGAGTTGCTGGCTGATTTCAGATGGGATTTAGCGATCTGTATAAAATGTTGTTTATGAATTGCTTGGGTTTTACTTCCCATTTTAGCGAGGAAATCAGCCTTCTCGTTTCCGTTTATGCCGCAGTGTGCCGGTATCCATTGTAGCATAACTGTGTTACCTGCATTCATCAACCTCAGGATTCTATCTTGCAGTTTCTTATTTCTGCTTTCTGTTTCTTCTCTACTCACAAATAGCCTGGATAATGCTCTTGAGTCTGTTAGAAATCACCATTTTCCTTTCTCTAAAGTATTCAATCTTCTCCACGCTTTGCTTTTTGCTCTCATCTCCCATCAAAGTTACTCCCATTTGACCCTGCTGGAATGATTCCTAAAAACACTCTACTGTGTATTCCTGCCCCTGCACTCCCTTCTCCAGGTGTTGCTGATCCATCAGGTATATATGCGGGCCATTTCCTTCTCTGGGTATTCTTTGTGAATAAATCTTAGTGCCAGACTTCTCATATGCCCCTTTTGTAGTTCCTTCTTTTTCTCTTGAATTCCTTCCCAATGTTTAGTTGATGGTTTATTCCAATGATGACATATGAATGTTTGGTTTCCTATTTCTTGTCTGTTTTCAGTTATCACTTCCCCCATTAACTTTCCCACTACATTCCTTGCTTTAGTTATGAATGTTTTTTTGTGTTTTAAGGCCTTCTTGGGGATCTCGTCCCAATAATCTACATCTAAGCGAACCATTTTTTCGTACAGGCTTCCAGCTGCTACATTTCTCCTTGCTTCCAGTGGTGGGACTTCAGCTACTGTTTCCATTGGGTGATAGGTGTGGTTTTCACTCCTCCTGTTATGATCCTCAGGGCTTTATTTTGGATAATGTTGAGCTTGTCCAAGTGTTTTTTTGAAGTGTTAATCAACATGGCATTTCCAATTCCAACACGGGACGTATGTTGTTTTTGTATGTCGTAGATAGGTATTGACTTTGGGCTCCCCACGTTACCCCTGATACTCTTTTCAGTGGCCTAGCTTTTATTCTTAATTGGCACATTCTGTCGATAGGCTAGACATCGTCATTTTCCTATCCATCATTCACCAAGATAGATTGGGTCTTCTTCGTATTTTAAGCTTACTCCTGTATATTTTGGTTAAACTGGGGCATTGTCTTCCTGTTGTACAATAACTGTATACTGTTTTGTTTCATTCCCACTACCATCTCATTTTCCCTGGTCCATTCTTCTAATGCTTGCAATGCCTTGTTAATTTCTAACTCCATTTCTGTACGTCTCTGTCACTATACCACAGCCCACATCGTCGCAAATAACTTGATCTCTACCTCGCTTTTTTCCTGTATATATTGCGCCAAGTCGTTTATATTATCAGGAAGTAAGTAGGGCTTGTTACTGCCCCTTTGGTACTCCTGCCTTGGTTTTTCTAACCGTGATCGTTTGTTTTTGGGCATCTTACTCTTATATATCTCTGATTTAGAAAGTTTTTACTCCATCTGTAAATGTTGTGTGGTACTCCCATCTCTCTCATCTTTTTTAAAAGTATTTCTCTATCTACTATATCAAATGCAGTCTTAAATCAACATAAACTACCAATGTAGATAACTTCTTATTGAACCCTTCCTTAATATCCTGCTGCAAGTATGCCACCTGGTCTAGTGTCCCTCTGTTTTGACTAAACCTGCTGCTCCTTGCCAACATTTCCCATTCGACTCTAAAATGTTTTTAGCTATAGTTGACCATATGCTCAATTGTTTTAGCCATCATCGATGTTAAGGCTATTGGCCTGTAGCTTTCGACTTTTGAGCTATCCTTCCCATTTTTCAGCAGTGGTTATCCTGCTTTCCTCCATATATCGGGAATATTGTTTTTTCAGATGTTTTAAGAGATTTAGTTTTGGGCACTTTTACCTTCCTTCCCAAAGGGGTTCTTAGAAATTCCGGGTATATCAGGTCGACCCCCGGGTGTTTTTTTTAATTTTTAAGCCTTCTTAGTGCTTCTTCCAATTCGCTCATTATGAAAGGTGAGTTATATGGGTCTTTTATGTCATCCACAAATTTTTGGAATTTACTTTAGTGTGTTATTTTTTTTTGGGTTTTTGGGCTTGTTAGATTGAAATTCACATATCACTTCTGCCTTCCTCTTATCATCGTGTATTTCTCTCCATTGTGTACTAATAACATCTTTTTTGTTTGATTTTTTTTTCTTGGTTATTTAATTTAGAGAAGATGTAGGTGCCCTTTCCAGTCCTTTTGGTAATCAATATTTACAAACAAATTCTTCTAATGCCCTCTTTTTGCTCTCGGTATGGCCCTTCTTAGTTTTGCTTGTCTTTTCCTTAGCTCTATCATATCTTCCATGTTTTGTGTTTTTTTCAGCCTTCTTCCTTGCTTCATCTCTCTGATCTTTGAGCACTGAGAGTTCATTATTCAAAATGGTTTAAACCGTTTGTTTTGCCTCTAGGTATATGTTTTTCAGCTGCATCTTGTATTATTTTTATTATTTGTGCATTCTCCTGTCTATGTCTTCTAGGCCTCCCTCTCATCAAATGCCTTTTCTGTGTCTTGTCAAAAACCCTTCTCCAATTTCCCTTTTTTGAAATTCCATGTGCACTTTGATCCTCTTCCTCTTTTGCTTCCTTTTTTTTCTCTAGTGACTAAAATCATTTTATGGCCTGTTCCAGTAGGGGATTTCCAGATTTTCTTGTTTACCTCTTCTTGTAATTGGCATGGGTAAAAACTAGATTCAGGTTTTTGACAGGTCTCCTTTGTATGACAGAAAAGTGAATGGGTCCTCTGGATTTAACCAATATTAGCGGATTGCTGTCTACATATTCTTTTTAAAATCGATCCTACTCGTGTCGTTTGTTTATAATTCCAAAGTGTGTTTGGTGCTTTAAAAATCCCCAATTAAAATTGCTTTGCTGTCTATATCGACTAAGTCTAGTAGTTTTGTTTCATTTCTGGGTGGGTTATAAAAACAATGATGATTTTGTCTTGGTGCCATTTTCCAATATTTCCATTTGAACAATCTCGATTTTGTCGTTTTCCTCCATTGCGTGTATTTCTTTGAAACGGCAAGTGATCCCCACCCTTTACACCAACTAGGATGCCTGAAGAGATTCTCCTTTGTCTTTTTAGTTGTAAAATCGTAAATCCTTGTGTATAAGCTTCGTCATTTTTATAGTCTTCAGAAATAGCACCTGCTTCCGTTATTGCGAATGCGTCCACATTTCTATCAGCGATTACTTTTTTTAAATTCAACATACTTATCTTTGGTGATTCCACCAGCGTTCCAGAATAAGAATGTACATTTATTGCCCCTAGAGGGGCATTTTGTTCTATCCATCTTCCTATTAGACTTATCTCTCCGGTTATCAAGCGCTGGCATCCTTGTTGTCAGTCGTTTCGTATAAGCCAGGGGGCACGTGAAAGAGTTTTTAAACACTAAATACTCTTTGCGGACGCGACTGACTTCACCCCCCTTAGTTCTCGTAATGAACCAAATTCAATAAAGCACATAATAAATTCAGAGTTGTTCTGAATTGGCCTTGTTGATTCTGGCGTTGATCCGCGGGTGTTCGCACTGTCCATACCACTGATTGCTATATTTCCTATTACAAATATCGATCTTTGGTTGGTTATCGCTCACTCGTCGATTGCGTCGGGGCCTACAGGGTTGGCTTGGTCACTTTGATTTAAAGTCCTCCACTGAAAATCAGTTATATAACTGAGTGGATAGACTCTAAATACAATTTATTTATTTATATGGCCAAGCAATTTTTTTTTTCAAGCAACATGGTGATGAATCCAATGATCAATTTGTAGACTAGTCTACACCCACTGCAATTTGTTTTCAAAATAAATGTTAACAATCAATGATGATGAATGTAGTGAAAGCAAGATCAAGGGCCTACCTTAACATTAGGCCCTAGTCCACACTAGGTAGTGTTGTAAAATTTCAGGAAATTAATTTTTGTGAAATATTTCGTGAAATATTTCAATTTAAATTTCACTGCCTTTAAATTATACCTCCTGATGGTAATGCCACCATATTTCACATCTCTTAAGCTTCACATGCAACATTGATGAGATGAGAATTTTATTGCTATGGCAAGTATTCTTTTCTCCAACTACGGTATGCAAAGGTATGATGACGTGGCGTGGAGTCATTCTGAAGTACAGCAGTAGGCCTACAGTAGGGTAGTTGAAGAATTAAAATATGGAAATACTAAACAAGGACAATAAACTCTTTGTAAATTTCCTTTAAAAATGTAAAATTGTGCCTTTATTTTTTGTTTAGCCCTACGTGTTGGCATTGTTTCTTTTAAAAACACAAAAATCATAATTTTTCCAATACCTAAACAAATATTGTTAAGGCCTAGGCCTACCTATTTTTATATTTATTTATATTTCATCAGGTTGAAACATTTCACATGAAATATTTCACTGGTTCACTGAAATATTTCAAGGCTTACACCACTAGTCCACACAGTGATTAGACCTAGGACCAGGACCCGTATTCTCGAGTTTTCTCACTGGCTTTTCACGGCGTGAAATGGGCGTGTGATGTGAGTTCACTCACTGACGGCAGGTTGCTATTCTCCGCTCTCGATTTTGCGTATTTTGTGAGTGAACTCACTCACTCACTCGAAGTCACTGTCACGTTTGAAAACCCTTGTGAGACCGGCCTCGGTTGCAATCTCACAAAGCTATTGGGCCGTAATATACATTATAAAATAGCATGCTTATGTAACCCTACACTTCTTTTGGTTCGAATATCCCAAATTTTAAATGGAATGTATCACATAACGCATGGTCATAATTCAATGTTTAATGTAGATGTCAAAATAATTTTTTTTTCGCAAGCCTAGGCCAGGCTCCTACCGTCAGGATGTAAACAAGCCGCATCACCACCCAAAATGCAACACATTTATGTAACATTTTGTTATGTAGGCTACTACTTAATATTAAAACTAGGTAGACTTACCCCATAACGTAGAGTCAAAAACAGTAGGGTATTTTAACTAAATATTTTGCATCACAGGGTGTAGGCCTACACAGCTTAGTGTTTAGCCTACAGTAGTTCACTTTATTCATGTTATTTTGCCTACAAGGAAGCAACTCAGCTCCTAGCATCAGCAAGTGCATACATTCTCCTACCCCCACACCTCGGTGTGTCCCGTTACACGAGCCAAGGAGGTTGCTATTGGCCGGGTGAAACAGAGCTGTCTTCAACTATTTGAATCCTATTGGTAGTGGTTCGTGGGGTAATATTGGCTAGCCTCGTCGTTGAAGGGTCCCAGTGAGAGCCTTGTGAGTGGGAGAATTTGTTACCATTTGGGGAGGCCCACTTCTTTGGTTGTGTTGGCCAACTTTTCAAGACTGTATTTTCAATTAAAACAATGAAAAACCACTGTAGCCCAAATATGAAATAAATATAGAAATAGTAGGCCTAATTATGGAACAATTAGGCCTAATTGATATTTACTGATCTGAAAATGTACAATGAAATAGCTTTATGTAATTGCACAGGTTATACGGGGGAATGTGGGTAATTGGAAACACTTTTAGTGTTTTTAAACTTTCACCTTATTTGTAGGCTAGGGTATTGATAGGAGAGAAAAAATGTAGGCCTAAGGAGCAAAATTTGTGCTTTGGGGTGTAGGCCTAAACTAATCAGACACCAACAAGAATTTTATGGAAGAATATTGTATGGGATTTTTATTGACTTTTTTTTAAAACTCGAATTTGTTTCCAATTACCCCGGATATTGGGGTAAATGGAAACAGCCATGGTACGACTCGTAGACCCATAAGGAAACTAAAGTAGGGGAATTGGAAACTAAAGCATTTTAAGCTGTGGTTCTAACACAAAAAAATTAATACATTATGATACAAACTGAAGATTCAGTGTACATTTAAAGAAACCTTCCGTCGCAACGCAGAATTGTACGGAAATCCAAAAACCATCACAAGCATGAAAATAAGGCAGCTGTATAAAAAAAGTTGTATTTTGTATTTAAATATCAATACAATCATCATTTAAAATTAAATTTACAAAAACAACATCAACAGATTTGGGAAATTACCTAGGCCTACCCAAAAAAAAACATGCATCGATTGGGCAAATGGAACGTTAGCTGCGGTTTTTTGGATTTCCTGTGATTTTGGAAAAAAAAAAATTTAAAATGCACATATTTTCAATGGCATATTGTGTGGGTCCAAGACAAAGTCCAACAAGTGCCAAGTTATCTTTATTGGACCGCAAATATATTATTTATCACTAGGGAAAAAGCTTAAGTCCCGCCGCGTTGTGATGAGCGTAATTGGTGCACTAAGATGCCCCTGTGTTTCGCGGATTTTTACTGTTGTTCTGTGAAAAATCATTAATTAGTCGAAGATTTTTTTAAATAAATGAAATTAAATAAAAAATTAACCCTTTTTTTTTTTAAATTAATCGTAATTTTTAAAAAGAAAAAAATCGTAAAAATGAAATTTCATAAGAAATAGTTATTCGATTGTGCTCAAATTTTACACAAAATTAATTCATAAATTAAGGTTCTGTGAAAAAAAACATTACATCGGATAAAGCATGTAGGAGTTAGGCTTAAGTCGAAGAAATGTTTTAAAATTCGAAAAAAATCGTAAAATTGTGTTTTTTATGAGGGAAAAAATTTCCCGATTGCGCTCAAAAACGTGGGCAGTTCTAAATTCAGAGATTTCGAAGGCCTCCATAAAATTTCATCACAATCGGAGTATCGGTTTAGCCGGAATCGTGTTAACAGACACACAAAAATACAAAAAGAAAGAAAGAAAGGAAAAAAAAAAAAAAACATTCCGGATTTTTTTTTCCAGTGTAGTGAAATGGAATCTTCGCTTCGCTCATCCAAATACCGAATCGTGATCATCTCTTCGAGGGTATCTTTCCTTCCAAAACATGATAATCTGAAGCCTAAGTAAGAAGGCTGTGTAATCAGACACTGTTGCCAACTTACCTTACTTTTAAACCAAACATTTAAATGTGTTTCCATTTACCCCTGAAATTTGACCATAGCTTAACATGGATCTTATTCTTTTGGCTTTGTTTCCAATTTCCCTGTAGTTTCCAATTACACCTAATTCATGTTTCCAATTACCCCCCAAATATGAGATAATAGGGGAATTGGAAACATTTCTTATCAGGAGAAACTATGATAATTATCAAATTTCACCTGCACCATTTGTTGACTAATGTGGGCTTTATTAATTTCCATCCAAGAAACAAATTTTTAAAAACAAAATAAGGACCATAGGCCTAACAGGGGAAATTTTGAGAAGTGTTTCAAATTGAAACAAGTTTTTTGTGTAGAGGTTGGTTGCAATGTGTATGACATGACATGCATAGGCCCTATCATATAACAGAAGAAGCTGTAACTACTTGCACATTTTCCATAAAGGTCTGGACCATGCTATCTAACAATTTTTTAAAATTTGAACTTCACATACGGAAGTTATAAAGGGCGTTTCCAATTACGCTCTGGGTTTCCCAAATTTCCCACATTCCCCCTACATAAAGACCGCACATTAGGCTATGGCCCTATTGGATATTTACATTTAGGCGATGCCTCCTTCCGAACTATGCCTATACCAACCTTTTCGACTTAAAAAACTCCTACAAAACCTTTACCGGTAACGTCACTATTTTAATACCCAGGCCTAGAAAGGACTTTGGGGACAAAAGGATTTTCGTCGTTGTTTTCGAAAAACAAAAACATCTTCAAAACTTTAGGCCAAACGTGGGTAGGGCCTAGATTTTAACAAAAAAAACCCTTTAAAACCTTTAAACTTCTCTTTTTTAAACGAAAGTCCTTTGCGTAAAAGGTTTTGAAGGTGTTTTTGTTTTTATGATTTTTTTATTGTTTTGTAAGGTTACTTGCAGTGAGAAGGCGTACAAACCCCCGGCTCGGTGGCGGTGCTCAGTTCTCAGCATGATCGGTCGGCCTAAAGGCGCGTCACTCATCGTAAGGCTACTTATAACTTACTTTTGTTTATAAAAAAACATGAAATGAAACTTGCGAGCGCATTTTTTTATTATAGGCCTACCGGGTAGGCTACCGTACAACTGCAAGAATAAAATGAATCATATCAAGTGGTTTTTCGTTGTTTTTAATGAAAAAAACAGCGTGTTGAAAAGTTGGCCAACACCAACCGAAGAAGTAGGTACCAAAATATGTAGCTTGTAGGCCTATAGACCTACATGAAAGTTTGTATTTGTGTCTCATATTTACCACACTTGACCCGGTTTAGTTAGTAGGCCTAGCCTAGGCCTAGTTGCATGGGCAAGACAAGTCTTCACGAGCTGTAGGGGAGAAGGTGGAGGGTTGGGACAGGAGGAGACATGGGACAAAGGCTGTATCTGTGGTAGGGAATTTCAATTTCTGGTGTCTGACACATCAGTTGGTGCGTTTTGCAACTACTAGAACAAATATGAAGTTTCAAAGAAATCCACCAGGTGCAACAAGTGTTATTCCAATATGGCTGAATTGGCATGTCCAAGTAAATGTCAATAGCCTATTTATGAACAGGATATTTTATTAATAACAAGTTATAACATGGTAAGAACTTAACTAAACTGAAAACAATGATGTAATGCTATCAGTAGAAATAAGAGACATCTCCCTGGAACATAATATAAATGGTATTAAACCACTTATAATGAGATAGTGTTGTGGGTGACACATGGACAGCATTAAACAGGGGAGACATGGGCACTTTTTAGGTTAGGTCAGCCTACAATGTGCTTGTTAAAAACTAATAGAACTCAAGTAAGCACTGATATTTGGTGCATGCCACTAACTCCATCATGGGCTTACCTACAGACAAGTGAGGGTTCTTACAACTATGCAAAAGCCAACTTTGCTAAAATCCCGCATCATGGAATGATAATAAAACTGCTGGGTTGAATGGCTCAAAGGGTTCATGCATCGTTACCCTAACTTATCTCTCAGAAAACCATTTCATTTCATTTTTATTTATACTAATTTTTACATATTTGACATGTCATTTCAATAAAGTTCTAGATTATAATAATATGTTGTAACCTATTATTGTATCAGTGTCCCAAGTCTCCCTATACAGTGTCCCAAGTCTCCCTACCTATGGGAGACTTGGGACAGTTTGCAGACCTCTGGTATTTTACTTCTGCACTTATCGTCAACCATAGTACACCTTGTATACATTTACCATAAGTAGGTGAAAGATAAGGGAAGATAATGCAAAAGAGTTTACTTCAATTGATTAATTTTTATGTAAGTTATAAATTGTTTTCTGAAAAGTGTCCCAACCCTCCACCCTCTCCCCTACATCGGATTTGTGTAGGGCCTAGGCCTACGTTTACTCTCAATAGGCCCTAACAGTTAGGGCCTCCGCCTACCTAGGGTAGGTAGAACTAGGGCCTAGACCTAGGCCTAGGCGAGTGGAAAGCCCTCGTAGGCTAAGTATACGCTAGGCTGGACCAAGTGTTTAGACCAGGGAAAACTGTGAGGCGAGCGTAGGACCTAGACCTAATAAATTACTTCCATGAATAGCACTTGGAGTGTCTAGAGGCCTTTGTGTAGGGCCTAGGCCTACGGACGGCCCGAGTCCAGGAGGTTAGGTTGCCCTAGCTAGGGCCTAGGCTTAGGGATGTCTAGAAGCTAGGGTGGTTAGCTAGGCTTACCTGATTAGAAGCTTATGCCCAACCACGTTCGAACGCGCTGACTTTACTTTAATGCGAAGTAAGCTTGTTATAATATATCAATATTTAAACTATTCAAAGCGAGCCGTAGCTAGAATCTTTGGACAAAAACCACCTGATGCTCACATACAAAGCGCAGTTTGAACATCTTCCAGGGAAGCTTTGGAAGCCACAGCCAGTGGGATACCCTACGATCTCTGACCACAGCCATCTAAATCGTTTAGGAATATTAACGCGGTACATACAAACTTTATAATATATAATATTTGAGTTGATCATGTGTATTTTATTGTATTTACTTCAAGGTTCATGTTGACCTTGAAAAATGTCAAGAATCAAGAAATAGGTTTATAATAATATAATATCTTTTATCTTTTGGTTCAAAAACAAAAAAATCAGCAAAATCAACATTAATATATTTTTCATTTCTTTTCCCTTTATATAGGTGACAGTTCAGTTCAGTGTTCAGTTCAGTTCAGTTCTTTATTGTACATAGGTATTATGTGTGATAACACTTATACATGGTACATGGGCAGCAAATTATTGGTTCCAGTAAACATTTACAGTAAAGCATTAGCTTACACGGTAATACAATTAAAATTACATTCGAATTCGCTTTTGAGCTATCACATATGGCTGTCACAAATACAGATGAACATGCTTAAAATAAAATAAAATGGTGATGATTATTATTATTACTATTATTATGGTGACAAATGCTCTTAATTAATACCAAACATGACTTATTTATTGACACTTTGAAATTCTTGTCACATAATTAGCTTATTAATTTTAATTAATTAATTAATAGTTAAATAATAAGACTCCATCGTGGAGCCAGTTATTTTCGTATTTCTCATTACAAAATATAAATAACGGTAAATTTTTATGCTGGTATCACATTTTGCACTAAAGTTAGAAATCTTTACTCCACTACTAACAAGTATAGCAACTAGTAATTAAAGGCGTCTCTGTCCTTCACTCTCATTGTCAATTACTACGTTTACATGCAGGTTTGAAAACGATTTCAAAACGTTTTGAGTTTTCAAAACTGCATGTAAACGCTTCGAATCTAGGTTTGGATCGGTTCAAGTCAATCCTGTTTGCTAGTAGAGGTGACTTGAAAACTAGTTTTGAAAACTGTCATGTATACACCTGGCTGCAACCAAAACGCTTGTTGTGTTGCAATTTGAGGTTATGTTTTCTAAAAGCAAGTTAGGAAAATGATTTTTATATTCTAAATTATGTTCTAAATGTTACGGCAAATGTTTTTGGTCATGTAACGAAGTTATACTTATGTTTTACGCAATAAAACTATAAATTTTCTTCTTTAGAAAACATTGTACTTTATTGTGCTGTCTACCGGGAAATAAGTGAACTAAATAATAGTTTGAGAACGTTTTCAGATCTTTATCATGTAAACGCATCATCGTTTTGACTTGACTCAAGTCAAAACTTTTTCAAAACCGCATGTAAACGTAGTAACTGTCTTTAATTAATTATTTACTAGGGAAACGCCAAAGTCGTTGTTAGACGAGTGAGTGAGCCATGTGTTGAGTGCGCCGGAACATTTGCATTTAAGTTTGATTATAATATTCGTATAAATAATAGGGTATTTAAGTTTAGGTCATAGCTTAGGCCATAATGCTCCACTGTAGCCTATGATAGGCTAGGGAGGCCAAAGGTAGGGGGAAGAAAAGGAATGTTACCGGGTACTCAACACATGGCTCACTCACTCGTCTAACAACGACTTTGGCGTTTCCCTAGTTTTATAAACAAACAGAAAGCACGCCAATTAATGGCGGCGTAGAATGTGTTTTTGTTTGCAAAAATAACAAATTAAACACGGCCCATACTATGTTTTAATTATTCCTGTTTGATCTTTAATTGTTTGTACCAAGGCAGTGATCAAGATCCATGAATCTCAATGGAGTTTCTACAAACCATGGATGTTACTATTTTAAGTCCATGCACAAACCAATCGTATCTTCTGTCGCTAAACGCAAATTTGTATAGTATGAAAAATTACAAAAGACATAAAAATTGTATGGGATTATTCATGTACATCGTACTTTATTTCGCATGCCAACCATCTAGGTTAATAATATCAGGGTGCGAATTAACGACTTTGCAGAAGGGGGGATGGCTTAGAACAGTATTTTCGTTGGCAAACCGGGGTCTGGGGCAAAGCCCCAGCCGCCGGAGGCGAATTTTTTGTGTGGGTATTATTGAGCTTCAGATGGCCTTAGAAGCGATCTGAGGAAAATATTTGGGGGATTATTCTCAAGATGGCCTTAGAAGCGATATGATAAAAAAATTTGGGTCATTATTGCCCTCGAGATGGCCTTAGAAGTGATCTGAGGAAAAATTTGGGGGGATTATTGCCCTCAAGATGGTATTAGAAGCGATCTGAGGTATTATTTTGAAAGGAATATGTGTAAATTGACGCATTATTTATTAACATTACGAGATAAAGTCACTTGATATGTTATGAGATGAGATGGGAATCCAGAGGTGGGGATTTAGCCATCCCCGGCAGGGATACCTTTCAGTAAAACAGAGCCAGGGATGAAATTTCCAGAGGGGGGGAAATCCCCCCCATCCCCCCCGTCAATTCGCACCCTGAATAATATTAATTACAAATAAATAAAAAAATAATTTCTGTAGTGTTTTAACATTGCAGAATAGTATAAGAAACATAGCCAGTACGAGAACGAGCTAAGATTGCAAGGTTTACTCAATCTCCGTGCGGAGTTTTGGGTAATCTTGAGCGTGCAAGTTTCGATGCATCTTGGCCAGTGCCGCGCACCTCTTGACATTCCAAAAATTATAATTCTTCCCGAAAAAACATTGTTGTTAAAATAGAACCTACACATTTAAGCCCATCTATCAATTTATTATTTACCTACCTAAGGTCTCCCTAGCCTATCATAGACTAAAGTGGTGCATTATTACCTTACAGTTGACGTGCCCTTATACCAACTCAACTTAAAACCCTATTATCTATACCGATATAATTATCAAACTTAAATGCAAATGTTGCCGTGTACTCAACACATGACTCGCTCACTCGTCTAACAACGACTTTGGCGTTTCCCTAGTCGAGTTGGCTAAAGCGCACTTATAGCCGAAATGTGGGAGACGTGGGTTAAATGGTCGGGAAAGATTTTGTAATTTCTGGATTGTATTTTTTAAATTATTTAACATGTTTTGAAATGCATATAACGCAGTGTAGTCCATTATCTGTGACAATACTACGGAAAACATGGCCAGTAGGATATACGTGAAAATATTGCAAGGTTTACTCAATCTACGAGCGGAATTTAGGGGTACCTTGACGTCCAACATTCGATTAACCTTGGACACGGCATTTCACAGCCAGGTAAATAACAAACAAAATATATTATCTCAAAATGAAAACCATTGTCGTTAAAATAATTCCCATACATTTCAACGAATTTTTCAGTTTTTTATTTCTTGCAGGTTTAAATCGTAACAGATTGTGCTCATTTTGTTAGCAGTTCTCAGTTACCTGGTCACTGATGTCTGTTTAAAATTTCAGCTCGGTCTATTTGGCCGTTCGGCCGTATGAGCCTGGACAGACAGACATTTAACATTTAACAGAATTAATCACGACCAAGGACCGATCGAGTAGCGTTGTAGACTACGTTCGCTGCGCTCACTCGTCTAACTAGGGAAACGCCAAAGTCGTTGTTAGACGAGTGAGTGAGCCATGTATTGAGTACCCGGAAACATCCCCTTTTCCTCCCCAAAACCTAAGGCTGAATCTAGCCAGCATGGGCATATTTCTCCTCCACAGTTTATTAGGCTAGAGTGGTGCATTAGGCCTTACAGTGTTGACGCGCCCTTACTACAACTAATCTCAAACCCCTCTCATTTATACTCATGATATATTAATATTACCGAGTATTCAACACGTGGCTTGCTCACTCGTCTAACAATGACTTTGGCGTTTTCCTAGTATATTATGAGTATAAATAAGAGGGGTTTGAGATTAGTTGTTGTAAGGGCGCGTCAACACTGTAAGGCCTAATGCGCCACTCTAGCCTAATAAACTGTGGAGGAGAAATATGCCCATGCTAGCTAGATTCAGCCTTAAGTTTTGGGGAGGAAAGGGGATGTTCCCGGGTACTCAACACATGGCTTGCTCACTCGTCTAACAACGACTTTGGCGTTTCCCTAGTGTTACCGAGTACCCAACACATAGCTTGCTCACTCGTCTAACAACGACTTTGGCGTTTTCATAGTATGGTTTCAGAGGGCGTCAACCAATCGTGTAGTCGTTGTCGCCGTCTTCGTACTGAATGGAGGCTTTGACATAGTTGAGGTTAAGTTGATTTGGATTAAAGGCGCGTCAACTGTTAGGTTATAATACGCAACTCTAATCTAGGGGATATAGGAAGGATAACCTTATGCAGAACAGAATCAGCTACAAGTAGGTGAAAGGAAAAGAGGGGTTCTCACGTCGTGGTCGTCATAGTCTTTGTCATCGTTCGTGTCGTTATGGTCGTCGTCGTTGCGGAGGAGGAGAGGTCCCCAACGACAACTACCAGAGCTCGCCTCTAGTTTCGAGGAGTAATATTCTACTTACCAGCTAACGTTTGTGAAATGGAGTTCGTTTAGGCGCGAGCCATCTCTTGGCCAAATGTCCGCCTATATCTATAATAAAGACTTTCTATCGCATGACATTGACACTTAGGAAAACAAAAATCAAAACACGTGGTGATAACCACCGACTGTGTGATTTTTTATCCGTCACTGAAATCAATGTGTTTAATTTATTTTTATATAAGCATGGCTGTGGCCTTCTATACGTATTTGCAAATGAAACATGTGCAATCTAAGCTCAAATTTTTAAGATTTTAATTTCTTGCGAGCTTAAATCGCAACAGATATTGCTCATTTTGTTAGCAGTTCTCAGTTACCTGGTCACGGACGTCTATTTAAAATTTCAGCTCAATCTATTTGGCCGTTCGGCCGTATGACCCTGGACAGACAGACATTTAACATACATACATACATACATACATACATACATACATACATACATACATACATACATTGGACAATGCTCACGGCCAAGGCCCGATCGAGTAGAGCGTAACAGAATCCTCATTCGCTTCGCTCACTCGTCTAATTATTATTATTATTTTATTGTAGCGACCGGACGCAGTCTGTAACGACCAGTGAGGGCGTCTCATCTCCTTTTTGCGTCACACCCGGTGTACCCCAGGGCTCGATCCTAGGACCCCTCATGTTTAGTGATTGATCATTGGATCTCTCATGTTTACCCAATATTATTGTTCTGTTTAACTTTGCAAATTTGCAATCAGTCATGTATATTACATTTTTTATGGGTTGGATAGTGTGTGAATAAAAACTATATTTGCAATTAATTAAACAATCGCCTTTATTAAAAAATTGAACATAAAATTATTCTGGATAAATGTAAGCATTATGTTTATATACAGGTCAAAATCAGTGAGTCATGACATTTGTATGTTAATATTAAAACAAACCACCTCGATTATTGGAACAAGTTCAATGTGTTTACCACCCTTATATAAAATTACATCAATAAGGATGTTTACTTTGCTTTGTGAGGACATACAACCAGTGGCGTAACTAGCCATTGATTTCTTTGAGGGGCTAGGGGGGGGGGGCAGAACTGTCCGTGAAACAATTGTTACGGAAACAACTTTGGATCCTGGTACAATGCGGGCTCTGACTGATGGGGATTGTGAAGGGTGATACTTTAAGAGGATTTAGCGTAGTTACGTCGAAAATTATAAAACTGGTCAAACTTAAGCTCAGTTTACATAATCTTGCCACACATCTCTTTGCCCCGGGCCCTCTGACAAATTTTAGGGGGCGGTTGCCCCCCCCCCTCCTAGACCCCGTTGTTACGCCACTGCATACACCCCATGTATACGTGACATTAACTTAAATACATGTTGAGTACATTGATATCAAATAAAATCACAAAACATAGTATGGAAGTTAAACGCGCTCCGTTTCACAGTTGATAAGCATGTTTTATAATTTCAAAACTGACACAATTTTAACAATTTCATTTCATTATCATACAATTATTTACAAATTAAACATTTGCTACAGAAGTAAAGGTTTGTAACATTTATAAATTATTATTATTTTTTGTAAATAACATTTTAAAGGTTACATAGTAAATATTTACATGATCTTTGGTCTGATAGTTTACAGAATGTTAAAATAATACATGAATTGAATAAAATAGAAACTTATTTTTTACCATTATTCATAACATCATCAACAGGAATAAAATCACGAAATCAGTTACGCTAATCAATTAAATCAATTAAAAGTAAATTTATTCTGATTGTTGTTTGTGAAAATTTAGAAGTTTTAAAAATATGTATAATGCAAACATATAGAAGCAATATTTAAAAAAAATACTTTAAATTTTTTTAAAAAATATATAATATTTTCTTGCAGTTAAAAACGTTAAAATGTCTAAAATAACCATATTGGTGAACATAAAATATTAATTTTCTATGACTGTATGGCTGTCCAAGTATGCTTTATTGACAACTATGTAAAGTCTCATAAAATACATCGGATTCTTACCACCCGAGCTAATATCTATAAGCCAACTGCCAGTACGTGTCCTATTACCTCAAAAGCAGCCTCATGCGCGGTCTTATTCAAGTAAATGAATCCAATAATACGCTTCCAATAACAATGTCGCAACTAAAAAGCACGACAAGGCAAACTCAATTACAGCAGAGAGAAACTGGGCTGGTAAATCAACTGCCATCGTGATAGGTATTGGTATATATTGGAATAAGTATAATGATATTGGTATTGTCATTGTTTTAAAAGTATACAATCATCATCTCCTCCAGCCAGAGAGCCACCTCCTCGTGTCCCTTGTCTAGGGCGAGTCCCACAGCAGTGTGCCCGTCAGAGTCACAGCTGTTGATGAACTCCTTGTTGTCAGCAACACTCCCGACCAGTAGACGCACCACACATAGATTGCCCAACTCGGCGGCGAATTGGAGGGGAGTCTTTAAGTCATTGTTTACGGAAGTGACATCACATCCGGTGGAAATTAGAAGTTTCACGACCTCCTCATGACCTTCAATCACGGCGTAGAACAAAGCACTCTGGCCCAGCTGGTCTCGGGCATCAAGCAAAGCTATCAGCTGATTGGAGTTGTCTTTAAAGCTGTCTATAATAACCTTTACAACAGAATGGTGACCCGCTGCTGCAGCTTCGTGAAGAGAAGATCTTCCTTTGTTGTTAGACGAGGTGACATCAGCACCTTTAGTTAAGAGTAGCCTGACAGTATCAAAATGTCCCTGCCGAGAAGCGTTGATAACAGCAGAATCTCCGTCTTTTTCACGGGTATTGATAAAATCAACATAATCATTGCCTTTAGCTTCAAGCGTCTCAAGGATTAGTTCTACGATCGAACAATGACTATGCTCGGCAGCTATTGAGAGGGTGGATGAATTATGATAGGAACAGGTCTGGATGTCAGCACCTGCACTGATTAGATGTTGAATAGCTTGCACTTGGTTGTTTTCTACAGAGCGATGCAAAGGTGTGTAGCCGTAAGAACAACGTGCCTCTAAGTCACCGCCCACACTGACAAGCAGGCGCATGATATCCACATGGCCTGCTAGCGCGGCTAAATGCATGGCTGTGTCTTCATTTGAGTCACGTGCATTCAGAAGTTGAGTAAAAGCCTCCTTGTTGTCTGAGATATTCTCTACAGCACATATTAGCTAAGCAATGGCCACTGATGCTGCGGCGATGTAAAGGTAGTAGTGCCTTGAAACCACGTGTCTCCAAGTCACCGCCCACACTGACAAGCAGACGCATGATATCCACATGTCCTCCTAGAGCGGCTTTATGCATGGCTGTGTCTTCATTTGAGTCACGTGCATTCAGAAGTTGAGTAAAAGCCTCCTTGTTGTCTGAGATATTCTCCAACAAGTATTGAGCTACAGGCAAGTGGCCGTGGAATGCTGCGCGATGTAAGAGAGTTAGTGCCTTGAAACCACGTGTCTCCAAGTCACCGCCCACACTGACAAGCAGCCGCATGATATCCACATGGCCTTGTTGAGCGGCTGTATGCATGGCTGTGTTTTCATCTGAGTCACGTGCATTCAGAAGTTGAGTAACAGCCTCCTTGTTGTCCGAGATGTTATCAAACAAGTATTGAGCGACAGGCAAGTGGCCTTGGAATGCTGCGTGATGTAAGAGAGTTTGTCCATTGAAACCACGTGTCTCCAAGTCACCGCCCACACTGACAAGCAGGCGCATTATTTCCACATGGCCTCGTAGAGCGGCTGTATGCATGGCTGTGTTTTCATCTGAGTCACGTGCATTCAGAAGTTGAGTAACAGCCTCCTTGTTGTCCGAGATGTTATCAAACAAGTATTGAGCGACAGGCAAGTGGCCTTGGAATGCTGCGTGATGTAAGAGAGTTTGTCCATTGAAACCACGTGTCTCCAAGTCACCGCCCACACTGACAAGCAGGCGCATGATATTCGCATGGCCTCCTAGAGCGGCTGAATGCATGGCTGTGTCTTCATATGAGTCACGTACATTCAGAAGTTGAGTAACAGCCTCAATGTTGTCCGATATGTTATCCAACAAGTATTGAGCGACAGACAAGCGGCCATTGTATGCGGCGCGATGTAAAGGCGTTTGCCCATTTAATCCACGTGTCTCCAAGTCACCGCCCACACTGACAAGCAGGCGCATGATATCCACATGGCTTCCTAGAGCGGCTGCATGCATGGCTGTGTCTTCATCTGAGTCACGTGCTTTCAGAAGTTTAGTAACAGCTTCCTTGTCGTCTGAGATGTTATCCAACAAGTATTGAGCGACAGGCAAGTGGCCTTGGAATGCTGCGCGATGTAAGAGAGTTTGTCTTTTGAAACCACGTGTCTCCAAGTCACCGCCCACACTGACAAGAAGGCGCATGATATCCACATGGCCTCGAAGAGCGGCTGAATGCATGGCTGTGTCTTCACCTGTGTCACGTGCGTTCAGAAGTTGAGTAACAGCCTCCTTATTGTCTGAGATGTTATCCAACAAGTATTTAGCGACAGGCAAGTGGCCATGGAATGCTGCGCGATGTAAAAGAGTTTGTCCGTTTAAACCACGTGTCTCCAAGTCACCGCCCACACTGACAAGCAGGCGCATGATATCCACATGGCCTCCTAGAGCGGCTGAATGCATGGCTGTGTCTTCATATGAGTCACGTTCAATCAAAAGTTGAATTACAGCCTCCTTGTTATCTGATATGTTATCCAACAAGTATTGTGCGACAGACAAGTGGCCTTGGTATGCTGCGCGATGTAATAGAGTGCGTCCTCTGAAACCACGTGTCTCCAAGTCACCGCCCACACTGACAAGCAGGCGCATGATATTCACATGGCCTCGAAGAGCGGCTGAATGCATGGCTGTGTCTTCACCTGTGTCACGTGCGTTCAAAAGTTGAGTAACAGCCTCCTTGGTGTCAGAGATGTTCTCCAACAAGTATTGAGCGACATTCAAGTGGCCATTGTATGCTGCGCTATGTAAGAGAGTTTGTCCATTGAAACCACGTGTCTCCAAGTCACCGCCCACACTAACAAGCAGGCGCATGATATCCACATGGCTTCCTAGAGCGGCTGCATGCATGGCTGTGTCTTCATCTGAGTCACATGCTTTCAGAAGTTGAGTAACAGCTTCCTTGTCGTCTGAGATGTTATCCAACAAGTATTGAGCGACAGGCAAGTGGCCTTGGAATGCTGCGCGATGTAAGAGAGTGTGTCCCATGGAACCACGTGTCTCCAAATCACCACCCACACTGACAAGCAGGCGCATGATATCCACATGGCCTCGAAAAGCGGCTGAATGCATGGCTGTGTCTTCACCTAAGTTACGTGCGTTCAGAAGTTGAGTAACTGCCTCCTTGTTGTCCGAGATGTTATCCAACAAGTATTTAGCGACAGGCAAGTGGCCTTGGAATGCTGCGTGATGTAAGAGAGTTTGTCCTTTGAAACCACGTGTCTCCAAATCACCGCCCACACTGACAAGCAGGCGCATGATATCCACATGGCCTGCTAGAGCGGCTCTATGCATGGCTGTCTCTTCATATGAGTCACGTGCGTTCAGAAGATGAGTAACATCCTCCTTGTTGTCCGAGATGTTATCCAACAAATATTGAGCGACAGACAAGTGGTCATTATTAGCTGCGTGATGTAAGAGAGTTTGTCCTTTGAAACCACGTGTCTCCAAGTCACCGCCCACACTGACAAGCAGGCGCATAATATCCACATGGCCTCGAAGGGCGGCTTTATGCATGGCTGTTTCTTCATCTGAGTCACGTGCATTCAAATATTGAGTTACTTTTTCAGCCGACAAGTTCTTAAGTAACATGAGTACTAAATCGACATGGCCGCAAAATGCAGCAACGTGTAAAGGGGTATATTGTTTCTCACTTAGAGACTTGATATCTGCGTCTCGTTCTAATAATAGTGCCAACAAATGTTTTTGACCCCATTGTACGGTGCCGTGAATGATAGAAAAACCTCTGTCGTTGTCAAGCTTTGCATTTACATTCAGCCCGTTATCCAGCAGAAATTCAATTATTTGTAGAAATCCTCGTTTTGTTATTTGAGATAACTTTGAATGGTCTTGTATTATTTGTTGTGTACATGTCAACTCAGTGCATATATCGGTGATGTTATTTTCTTTGGCTTTTCTATGTGAAAGAATAACGTCGATAACATCATACGCAGCAGTCTCATCAGCATAACGAAGTGGAGTCCATTTCAGAACACCTGTGTCTTTCAGGGTAGTATCTGCGCCCTTATTTAACAATATTCTAACAATGTTCAAGTTATCCTCGTCTTGTGTCGGGTTATGGGACCCAAGAGTTGCGGCGAGATGAAGGGCAGTTCTCCCGCCCATGTCTGTTGAGTTGACGTCGGTTGATGACTCCAAGAGTTGCTCTACTTGTGACACGTCTCCATTTAGCACCGCGGTGTGAAGTGCATTTTCACGAGAGAGTTTACGGTCGAAAATGTTTCGAACCACTCGAAACTCCCCACGACAAAAATGTGATTTTAATAACGCTTCGTTGTTTTTAAAATTATCAGCCAACCATACTCCACCATAGTACTCAGCAAAAGTTTTGTGGACAAATTGTAGCCGTCCATTAACGACTTGGACAACAATTCCAGTTTTCTCATCGCCATTTACAAAATCAGAAACGAATTCATCATGCACACTTTGAATAGTTTTGTCATGCAAACTAAGCAGAGTTTGAACATCCAACAACGATACCAAGGCTGCTGCCTTGTGTTCTTTGTCTGAATCTTTACAATAATTCCTATATCCCTTTATATTATGAACCGAGGATGATTTGCATTTCTCTTCAAAAGCAATCAAGTATTTTTTGTTTACAAACATCTCATACAAGCTAAGAAGATTCAGTTGTTTTGGAAGATTCGTTGTATTTGGACTGGCGAAGTTTTCTTGAAATATTTCGCCAATCATTTTCGTCTGAAGAGGTATACCCAAAAGTTGTTGTTCATTGTGGCTAATAGAAGAATTCACAAGCGTCAATATTTTTTCTATAAAATCTGTTTGTAATTCCTTGGACATGGTTGTTTTAACATCTGACCAGAAACCCTCAAAGAAACGTTTTTGGTCATCGGGTGTGAACATTTGTAACGAAATGGCAACAGTTGACAAAAAGCTCTGTAGCATTTGTCCTCGCGAATGCCGAGAAGTGACCCAAACCGTTTTCGCTTTTGATTGTAGCAAATATTCAACCAACGATTTGAAATTTTCAAGACAGTTTTCGGAAATCTCATCTACACCATCTAAACAAATACTTACATTACCCTTCTTTGTGAGACAGCGTTGAAACAGTAACTTCTCTAAAAGTGATGCTTGGTCAATATCAACGACAGAAGACAAGAATTCACTGGCTTTAAAACTTTGCAAAAACTGTCATCTAACAAATGAGCGCAATCGTTAAGACTTATGTGAATGACCCATTCTGATGGATTATCTTCCTTGGTCTGCTTTGCCAGGTGAGTGAGAAGAGTTGTCTTTCCCATTCCAGGGTCTGATATCAGCAGGACTAGTCTGTCAGCAATGTCTAGGAGAGTGCTTGGGATGTACTCAGAGCACTGATCTTCGTCTATGTACTGGAGGATTTCATCGATGCTTCCATGGGTCCTCTTCCATATTAACTTTCCGTCCTCCATGTGAAGCCAATGAACGGATTCGTTGGTTTTACAAAGCTGGCTAAAGTGGTTCTCTGCATCGACCGAGCTTAGAACCAGAAATTGTCCCTCCTTCTCTGAAACAAGTGCACTGTTTGGTTTACCATCACGACTATGGAGTGACTGGTCATATTCAAGAGTTTTAGGAAGAAATGGTGTTTTAAATTCACCACCAAGGCCAACATTACCATATGATTTCATTTCAGAAGGTGAAAGTCTTTGCAACTCATCTTTAGTAATGCCACTGATTGCGTATTTACCACGTAAACCAAGTGATTTAAATATGGTGCTTTTTACGTGTGGTCTTTTCAATGTACGCTGAATGAAGAGATGTTTTAGTTTTTCGGGTTGTTTGCCAATTGATACAGGAGTTTGTTTCAAAACAAATTGAGTTATTTCTGATGAAAGGCCATCACAATCAATATCTCCCACTAGATCTCTCTTTTGAACTGTTTGACCCTGGAACGTGACTGTTGTGTTCAGAGCTGCCTCTAACGACTCTCTTGTTAGTTGGGATAGTTTGAAGTTATCTTGAAACCGTTGTAACTGGTCGTTATGTTCTGAATCACAAATTGCAACCAACTCTTTGCCTAAAGGAGAGACGAACACAACCCGCTTCTTCGCGTCTTCCTTCAGGACCCGATAAACATCGACCATGAAGTCAAGTCTAGCTCCCGAGATTTGTCCAGTGTTGCTCTGTGTCGTGTCGTCTACAATCACCAACAAGTGGTCGAGAGTTTCCTTCCAAACAGACAGGAACGCATCTTTCTCCTGAATAAACTTTTCTAGGCCAGTAAACAGGAAGGACTCCTTCACATCAAGTACTTTCAGTAGCTTGCTGCAACTCGCCTCGATGCATGGGTCTGCAGGGATAACATGCAGTAGCACAGGTTGTGCACAAACAGCATTCTTCAAGCCTGTGGTTGATGATTCAAGAAAAGACAAACCCAAAGTTAACTTCTTAATCTGTTCTTGTTGTATTATCTCCAACTTCTGTTTACTGATGGCCAAGTTCAATATATTACTGTTTTCATCTAGAATAACATTACTTTGAGTGCACCAGTCAAGAAATGCTGCAACAAAAATGGTCGCGATTCTCTTTGCTTCACTTGGAAGACAATTGTGAACTTTGAGAATTTCATTTGCGATTAATTCATCAATATCTTCTACTCTCGGCTCTCCACTAAATATATTAAGTTTAGCTAGAAACTCATCAGCGAACTCTCTCCCCTCCAAGCAAGAAGCAACATCAGGACACTCGTTGACACCAAATATGAACTCTCTATCGGTGTTGGTCTTAACAACATCGTCTACACTGGCAGACTTGTTGGTTATCTGGCCTTGAATGTCTTCGCTTAGGCCTTTGTCTGCATTCGTATATAACACAAAGTGGCAATGTTCAAATTTTCCACTCAGAATTTCCCCACCATCACCAGAAAGCATTGCATCGCGAACTTTTACAAAAGACTCAAGATACTTCATTAAGGAGAAATCACCTGCTTTGGCTGTGAGAGCTTGCAGGGATACCTTAGCTCTAACCTTATGTTTAAGCTGCAAGAAGTAAGTGACCCAGTGGCTCTCATTGCCAACTTCACTGAGCAGCCTGAGCAACACGTCATCGAAGGCTCCAACCCCGTCCACGTTTGAAGCCAGCTGGAAGCGACGTCCACTATTGATGGCTTTCAGGAAGAGAAGAGCAGCTACTTTCACTTCAAACATCTGACCTTCAGTGGTGGCGAAACCCTTGAACTTGTTGTAGGTCCCTGCGGCTCTAGAAGGGCAGAACATTGACATCTCATTCATATGTACATCAACCTGTGACTCAAGGTGTGTCTGAAGTAGATTCCAAGTCTAGGTCTAGGTCTAGGTCTAGTTCTAGGTCCCTGCGGCTCTAGAAGGGCAGAACATTGACATCTCATTCATATGTAACATCAACCTGTGACTCAAGGTGTGTCTGAAGTAGATTCCAAGTCTAGGTCTAGGTCTAGGTCTAGGTCTAGGTCCCTGCGGCTCTAGAAGGGCAGAACATTGACATCTCATTCATATGTAACGACATCAAAGAATGACTAATCTTTGACGACATCAACTTGTGACTCAGATTGTGTCTAAAGTAGATTCCAAGTCTAGGTCTATGTCTAAAGAGCATAACATTGACATCTCATTCATATGTAACATCAACCTGTGACTCAGGGTGTGCCTGAAGTAGATTCCAAGTCTAGGTCTATGTCTAGGTCCAAATCAAAATAATTCAAATCCGTCAATGTAGAATGTACTAACTCTCGGTCAATGCCCTGTGAAGGATGAAGTACATTCTGAAAACTCTAGGTTCAGATCCATCCTAGGTCTAAGTCGGCGACAGGACCCAGCAATTGAAAGTGATGTACACTCGTTTTAGGTCCGGGTTCAAATTGTTGACACGACATGGCGAAACATCAAATAAATGCACATTACAATGTAGTTAGACATTTAAGTTTAGTTTTGTTCTTACTTCTTAACCACGTAATTTATTGATTTTTCAGACATGCACAGATTGTTATTATCATGCCAAGTACTTACCAAAGGAACCTCGAGTACACTCTTACCCAACTGTTATAGTAGTACAGTCTTTAACCCGGAAGGTGTGCTCTACTGTATGGTTAGTCTAGTCAGTCACGTCTAATCACTGAGTCCCGACCTAGACCAAGACCTGAAATCATTCAGACACATACAATTGCTAAAATTGGCAGTTATTCTGTTTGTTGTCGAATGGAGTCTTGCATTATATTGTGAACAGAAATGTAAAGTGTAACGGAATCAATTTACATACGGTGGTTCATGTTTTAATTAATACAGAACTAATATTTTCTTATCTCTACAATTTTACTGAATGATAAACCTCATTTTATGTAATTGATTTCTTGAAATGAATCCAGATATTTAAAAAATCGCATCCATGGTATCGAACTTCTTCATTCGGTCGAGTGCTTTACCCTAAGCTTATCCGATTATAAATTTCAGAACATCTGGATTTTGTTTTTTTGTGAAATTGTGATCTAATAAACCTCCTCATACAGATTGCATAGTACGACATTTTATATCTGTTTAAATGTTCATTAAAGCACAGAATAGTTGCATTTTTACTGTTAATTTATTCAATGTTATGAAAGTTAACCGTTCTCGGACTTTGTAAAGCAACTACAGCAAATCGGGAAACACAGGGTCGATACCATCGCTGATATTTAAATTCTGGATTGCTTTCTATATAATAAATAAAAATATATTGAATGGAATAAAATCTGGTGCTGTTACAACACCAAACCAATGTGTTTTACTGTTGATCAAACACACAGCAACTATTGCATCTCTCGAGACAGCTGAACGGCCGCTCACTCGTGCTCATTACGTGCGGTTAAAGTCAAGTCAGGGTGAACGCGTAGTCATAACCTGGTTTTTATTGACTATATACCGTCAGTAAGTTTCAGTAGGTCGTAGTCAGTCACCTGTTACACGTGGGCGGTCGTGGTGCAGGCAGGTCGTTTGTACAAGTCAGTGGTCAGGTTCAGGCAGTAGTCAGTCAGTGTAGTTCAGTAGGTAGGTCGCGTTTCGTCTCGTCGGGAATGGTCGTCAGGTTCAGGTTACGTTAGTCAAGTGCAAGCAGACGTCAGGCTAGGTCAGGTCAAGTCATAGTTTCGATAAAGTTCGAGGTTAGGACAGTCAGCAGGGTCGGTCGTCAGTAAAGCAGGCTAGTTACACTGATCAGGTCGTAGCAAGAGTAGCGGTCGAGTACGGTCGGGTTCGGACGGTCGGGTTGTAGATGCATTCGTGGTCGGTCAGTCGGTCAGTCAGGTCAGTTGGGTCAGAATCGTCTGTGCGTCTAGTACAGGATTTGGTCTAGGTCAGGTCGGGTCGGGTTAGAACATGTGCTGATGCAATCCTTCCCGACCCGACCTGACCTGACCTGACCAGACCTGTTATTAACAGAATAATTATTGGGCTCGCCATTACCCCCAAAAAATTGTCAAACTTTATACATTTGATCTAGGTCCCATCAGCAAAAATCTCCACTAAGAAATAACATAGGAATGATATTTATGCCCCGTGACCTTGGAGGATTTTGATCCAAAAAAATATTGGCCATGGCAAAAATATTGGACGTCCATAATCCTGCTTCATAACGACGAAAACTTAAAAGTTAAAACTGCGACGTCTTTTAAGCTACCAGCAGTTTTTTTTCTTCAAATTCGTCAACTTTCCAATATTAATCAAACAAATTCTGCTAGGATAACGAACGTGTCTGTTTATTCAGCACACTATTGTTGAAATGCTACCTACGTAAGTTGAGAACTATTGGATGAATATCTATGATGCATTTATCTGTGTGTATTTTTAAACTAAATCATGATTCATGAGAATCTTTTACAACCGTTTAGTATTATTCTAAGTAAGTCAGAGCTGTAGCCGTAGGTGTGATTGTATCGGTTTCGGTGCCTAGGCTCCAAGTTTGTGTGTTCGCCACGCTATGGTCATACTACTTACGGTGGTCCGGGGCCAGCAGCTTGTTGAGCCTGACGCGCCCTCTGGACGCTCGGGGAGGCGGTGAGTTGAGACATGTTGTTGTTGTTGTTGTTGTTGTTGTTTGATTATCTGAAGCTCGTGTGGTTACTAATATCCGGTTTATGAACACTGCTTTCTAGTTGTCAATCCAGATTCCAATACTACCTTCTTACTAGTCACATTCGTACACTACATAAACCGCCTTCTAAATTTAAAAGGCAGTTAACGTTCTCGGAACCCTACGTCACCATCGTGATTTTGTTAGGCCTACTTCTACCACACCTGTTCTGATGATATAGAAATAGTTTTACTCTTATCGTATGCTGAAATAGTTTGGTTTGGCAGTTGAGTTTATAGTCTGAAGATAACGGCGTCATCTCTCAAGAGATTGTGGCCTCGCCGTAGACAAGATGGCCGCTATGAACGTTCTCGGCATCACGCGATTTAATCTTATCTTAACAAACATTGTCATTACAATATCTAAACCGAAAACTTATCCGTCATTTTTTAACCGATTGAAAATCATGTTTTATATCTTCAATGTTCTACGACTAGCCCTACGCACATGGGCGCTTTGGTATAAGGAATATGCTGTTTATTTGTGTTCCTGTGTTCGTAAAGTGACAAAAATATCAAGATTAAAGAACATTCCGTTGTTCTTCTTTCCATCACTTTGTTCTTAACAGTAACGTAAAAAAACGAAACGAATTAATAACACAAAAATAACGTTAAATCAAATTTTTCTACAGCCTTCTAGTTTCTCACGTTCTTATTATTAAGAAAGTGAGCGGACATTGAAACATGAAGAGAACATTCCTTGTTGTCGGCTTCTTATGAACAGTTTAGTATGGTACACAATCACTTAGTAGGCCTACATTTCAGCAGAAAATACACTTAATAGAATATTAATGAACGATAATGATCATTTAAAAATATGGTTTCACAAAGTCTTCAGATCAAATCTTCTTCACTTCAATCACACGAGGGATAAACCACGCGACCGAACACTGCTCTTAGCTCCGGTCTCTTGACCCGGTCACTGAACCACGTAGCCCACCCCTGACGAACCCTCACGGTTATTAACACAGAACTTTGCGTGTGCGAATATCACAAGGACAGGATGGACTGAATGATAAGACGGCCTAGTCTTCAATCTTGCGCCGACTAAGAAGATAAGGCTTATCAGCCACGAGGCAACACCTCGACACCTGGTGTGGACTTGGGCTATCATAGAAATATTATCATCGGTTTGATTGATAACGAGGTTTTCACGCCTTGGCATGTTTTATATAAATATTGTCAAGATTATAATTATAATGAACTGAGAAAGAGCTATTTTTACAACATTACTATCAAAATATGTTATTTTGATGTGAGTAGGCCTAATATTATTATAAGTTAGGCTATAATGTTGTTGTTTGAATGTTTGTATTGTGAGTTCAATTGTTTAGTTTTTCAATAGTTTTTGATTATCTACTTTTGTTTTAACTTATGCCAAGCATATTATTATAAATTATGATGGTCCTATAAGACAGAAATGAAATTAGTGCCTTCCCCGGAGGAACCATCATAACGGCGTCATACACTGCGTTTACCACAGACATTTAGCTCGAACTAAGCTGATACGGTTCACGTAATACGATGCGTTTATCACAGCAATTTAAACCGAACTAAATATGGCGGGCGTTAAAACGGTTTAAGAACTTCATTCGTCTAGCACCAGATGGCGTTGAGCTTCATTCCCCGCCTGACCTAAACACAACCAGATGATTAGCTTCACAAACTATACTAACAATAGAATGCGCGAAGAAAACCTACCAAGGTTGTGTTCCGCAAAGGCGACCAGAACGACCAGTCTTCGACCAATGGAATTTAAGTAACACAATTCGCACCAATGCAGATCAGATTTGCAAGAAACGTATGCGATGCGTTGATGTTTTGACTGTTGTGGTCGAGACCAAGAAGCCCACAGTTTTATTTCGGTCGTGGACTGGTCTTGAAGAAAGCGCGGTTATTTCAAATTCTTTCAGTGAAAATCATGGAATAATGTCACTTCCGACAATGTTTCTGTAACTACACATGGGTAGAAAATAATTCATTCATTCTTTCATTCAAATCATCATTTATTTAGTAAATGATATGATTTATGTAACATTTTAACGAGATATCACAATTTTTCATTAAAACACGGCCTTGTACATGCAAGCACCATTTCGGAGCCAAGGCAGTACCCCAACAATCAGACTTTGAGTGAAACAATGAATATAACAATACCCAGTCGAGCCCAGAATGGTTGACTGGTCGCCTTTACGGAACACAACCTAATAGTAAGAGCCTACCACTAAGAGTCTAGTGCGTTGCCTTTTTACATGAAATTCAAATTAGACAGTTAAAAACCCGTAAATTTCACCCCAAATCTGACTTGACAACGTGTTAGTATGCACCTTTTGAAACATCCCCAGGTAGTATGTCACTTCGAATTGTGGTATACGTTTTATTTTAGAGGCAATTTTGTTTTTGAATTTGCGATTTTTGAAATGCTTGCTCACTACTGTTTTTAAATGTACATAACTAGGAACTCTGTTTACGGATTTTATTTTTTTAAATACCGATTTGTAGGTAACAGTATGCTTTCCCTATTGTATACAATCAAGTTTTAATAAACATATGATTTTATTGCTAAAAAAAATGCAGACACGGCAAAAATAGTGTAAATAGTTTCACTAAAGTATGATTCAAGCATAGATTTAATTTTTTTTTGCTAGCGAGATGTTTTTATAGATGATTATGATCTAAAAACATATTCATATTAAATCTAGGCTATATATTTTTGTTTTTGAAACGAGGGAGCGGAGCGACTGAGTGTCTCCATTCATCTCAAACAGCGCTTATTCTGTGATTCTGTGTGTCTGTCTGCAGTGTCTATACGTCGAAAATCAGCCTTATCGCTGAACGGATTGCGCTGAAATTTTAAACAGACATCCGGTGCGAGTTTACTGAGAACTGTCAACAAAATCAGCTAGATCCATTGCGATTTTAACCTACAATAAATAAAATTGTGATTTAAAAAAAAAACATCGATGGCATTTGTTTACATTTTTCATATGTAAAAAAGGCCACAGCCTGCAATATACTAGGGAAACACCAAAGTCGTTAAACGAGTGAGTGAGCCATTTGTTGAGTACCCGGTATCATTCCCCATACTGGGCTAGATCCAGTCTTAGGTATAGGGGTGCAGTGCAATGAGCGCTATTAAACTATGTTTTTAATTCAACTTCATTTCGTCAATTGTTAGCATGGAATTATAATGTTCGCTCACTACCCGTCAAACGGCATATGCGGTCATAACGAAAATTGGAGGGTACCTTTGTTGGATGAGCGAAGCGAAAACTTCAATTTAACTGACCCCTCAAAAAATTTAGATCCAATGTTTTTGTTTTTTTTCTGTCTGTTTGTTCGCACGATTCCGGGCAAACGGCATATGCGATCTTGATGAAATTTTGACAGGACCTTCGAAATCTCTGAACTTCTGAACTTAGACGTGCCACGTTTTTGGGTACAATCGAAGAAATATTTGTCCTGAATATCGTACTTTTACGATTTTTCTTGATTTTTAATGCGATATTTACGTGATATTTGGACCGATTCTGACCAAACGGGTAGGCCTACAACGTTCATATTTTACATGAACATTAAGATAATGGTGATGTACCTTTTGAAAGAATAAGTTGAAAAAGTTAGCCAGAATCCATAGAAATAATAATTAATAATATAAGTCTTTTGAGGTGTATAATTTAATAGTAACTAAAACTTTGCAACAATCACCTACAATGCGTACAAAAACATGACTTTGGGCCTCGACATAATATTACATTATATTAATTGATATTACTATAGCAATTAACTTTATAAAAATTATCCTAATTTAACAAAAATGATTTTGCAATATGACTTAAAAATGTAAAGAGATCCCACCCATACTAAAATCTTACAAAAAAGCTCATCCATCAACGCTACTATAACAAGCGTTCATGAAGCGGCCTAGTCTAGATAACTTTGAGAAAATATCTTACTAGTTCAGTGCCTGAGATGACTGTTCACGGAGAAATTAAAACTACACCTCTAGGGCTGCATCTTGTTAGGGGTGTTGCGCTCGGGTGATGCGTCCCCTTGAAGCAACAGTGCCTAGGTCAGAGTGCTAATGATCTGATACAAGTTTGATATTTTGTGGGTGATAATTAAGATGTGGATACTAGTGGCACAAACAAAAATCATGAATTGGCAGATCGAAGATTTTGACGTACTTATCACAGAATTGTTTAATTCAATTCAATTCAATTCAATTCAATTCAATTCAATTCAAATGCGTTTTATTTCATTAGCAATTGCAAAAGCATTGCTCACTTAAAAATACATAGTTCATGTACAAGTCTTGAAACACGCTTTAACTAATTCTAAATCTACTTACAAAATACCTGATATTTTACATATTTAATTCTACATGCAAAATACAAAAAAAACATGTTATTCATTTTACATTCAAAATAAAATTTACATATTTCATTATATATAATTATTATAACAATAATACTTCCTCATCGTCCTCAATTTTTAGTTGTTTATCGTCAAAATTAAATTTGTAATAAAATATTCACAAGATAATTTCTTATCATTTAATTATTCATAGGCCCTATTTAAATACAATACAATAATTACAAAAATTTCTTCTCAGCGTTATATTTCTCCCTCTTATCTTTTACCTCAAATTTACAATATTCACAAGAGCAGTCTTTCCCATCTTGAAATTCTTTTATACTATAAAATCCATGAAAAATTAGATATTGTTTAATGTTTATAAACGATTAGAAGGATAATGTTAAGTGTACAGACTGTGGATGGGTGATCGTTTGATTGTGCATCAACACAGAGATGAAAGGTCGATATCAAGCATTGGAGTCGTTATTGGTCGGAAGTTGTGGACGCGACCCGCGCTACAACATCTTCGTCCCTGCCCCTGGTCTAGTAGGCAACCAGCCATACAGAACCGCATTGCTGGCTTGGCGCTCTGTCTGTAAGACACAGGCGCTACTCATTGTACGACGATATTAATTCACTGGGCCGCTTCGCGAACGCTTTTTCCAGTCGCGTTGATGGATGAGCTTTTTTAATATTTATGCCCAATGATTACGTCAGAATCGTCCCAAATATCACGAAAATATCGTATTAAAAATCGGGGAAAAATTGTAAAAGTACGATTTCTATGAGAAATATTTCTTAAAATGCCTGTTAAATCATAACATTTATATGATGTCAGTGATTTTAATCGTTCCCATAAAGTTTCATCAAAATCGGATTAGCCGTTTGCTTGGTTGCTGGCCAAATATCACGAAAATATCTTATCAAAAATCGAAAGAAATCCTAAAAGTTCGATAATCATCAGAAATATTTGATCGATTGTACCCTAAAAACGTGACAAGTTTAAGTTCAGAGATTTCGAAGGTCCCCTCCAATTTTCATCAAGATAGAATAATATGCCGTTTACCCGGTAGAGCGCGAACAAACAAACAGACAAAAAAAAAACAAAAAAAAAATAGACGATGTACATTTTTTGAGGGGTCTGTGATATTGAAGTCTTCGCTTCGCTCATCTAATTATTGTTGTAACAACCAAGTAATCAGACAAAAAAAACTTCAAGCAGATTATTAGTACTCTGTATTTGGCACTAGTACTTCCAAGAGGATGCACTCACTGCATGCTACGCCCACCAAGATGATGCTGCAACAACATTATCAGATTATATTGTAACAATCATGTACACATATTTCATATTACACAGTGATCTATCATACGATGATTACCACGGACTTTTTTGAATAAATAACGAAATAAAAAATATTACATTATTTTATTAAGTTATTCATTATAATGTCAGCCGAAATATATAAATATAGCGTAGTAGGCAAATCTTAAGATTTTAGAAATGGGTGCTACACTCGCTGAAGAGACTTGATGTTCTGTTGTAACGTTCTTTTATTCACCCTTTGACTCTGTTAAATATTAATGAATTTACTAAAATAGATCAATATTCCTTGTTTTCTTTCAAGCAGTTCTCACTCACTCTCTTCTCAAACCCCCGCCCCTCTCTCTGTAGATAAGTCGACACATGCCTTAAACGTCTGCTCGGCAGTCCGGGTTAGTGGAGGAACCTATATGACTGTCAAGGTTACACCGTCCCGTTGGTTCTTTAAGAAAAAAGGAGGCTACCCGTTGGTTCTTTAGAAAAAAGGAGGCTACGTGCCGGTACCGGGTTTCCACTCCTGCCTTCTATTCATACTTCATCCTCATCTTTCACCACTCATCGTCTAGAATAGCCTTAGTGCAATTCTATGAGACGCTAAGCAATACAAAACAAAACAAATCAAATGAGATAGAAAATAGACCGACTAAAACTCATGCCAATTTTGGTTGGAGTCTGTGGCGTATCCAAGAATTCATAAGGGTGGGGGGCTGGGTCAAACAATTACTTTATAGATGAACTGAAGGCTAAGTGGGTGGTCCGGGGGGAAATTTCTTCTTCAAGGTCATTTTGGTAAAAATCTGTGCGTTTTAAAGCATCACCAACTTTTTACATACTAAAATTCTGTTTTTAATGTAAACGTTTTCTCTTTCAAGGTAATTTTGGTGAAAATCTGTGCGTTTTAGAGCATCATCACCAACTTATTATCTACTACTAGGAAGCTTCGCAAACGCTTTTTTTAGTCGCGTTGATGGATGAGCTTTTTTGTTAGTTTTTAGTTTGAGTGGGATCTCTTTACTTATCAAGTGCTTTTTGAACGCATTGTAGGTGATTGTTGAAAAGTTTCTAGTGTTACTTCTTAATTGTTTCTCGATTTGGATAGTCGGGAAACACTCCCGTAGGTGGAATTGTAAATATTTAATACAATCCAGAAATTAAAAAATCCATCCCGATCGGGGTTCGAACCCGAGTCTCCAAAACCTCAAAAAACTTAATTTTTAAATCTTTATTTATATATTTTCTGGAAAATATTTTCCACCTTTTCTTTCAAAAAGTAATACATCACCATTACCTTAATGACCATGTGAAATATGAACGTTGTAGCCCCACCCGTTTGGTCAGAATCGGCCCAAATGTCACGAAAATATCGCACTAAAAATCGAAAAAAATCTTAAAAGTACGATATTCATGAGAAATATTTCTTCGATTGTACCAAAAAACGTGGCAAGTCTTAGTTCAGAGAAAACGAAGGTCCCCTCCAATTTTCATCAAGATCGCATATGCCGTTTGCCCGGTAGCGTGCGAACAAACAGACAGAAAAACTAACAAAAAACAAAACTTTCGAGCTATTTTTCTTGGGGTAACGTAAGTGAAAAAAAAAACAAAAAAACAGAGAGTCAAATTGAAGTCTTCGCTTCGCTCATCCAAACATACTGTTTTTTATGTAAACGTTTTCTCTTTCAAGGTAATTTTGGTGAAAATCTGTGCGTTTTAGAGCATCATCACTAAATTTGTATCTACTAAAATCCTGTTGTTAATCTAAAATTATTCTCTTTCAAGGTCATTTTGGTTAAGTTCTTTTGCGTTTTAACGCATAACAAAAACCAACGTTGTATCTACTAAAATCCTCTTTTGGTCAGATGGTAATTTTCATTTAGTATTTATTTCTTATTATCTACTACTAGGAAGCTTCGCAAACGCTTTTTTTAGTCGCGTTGATGGATGAGCTTTTTTGTTAGTTTTTAGTTTGAGTGGGATCTCTTTACTTATCAAGTGCTTTTTGAACGCATTGTAGGTGATTGTTGAAAAGTTTCTAGTGTTACTTCTTAATTGTTTCTCGATTTGGATAGTCGGGAAACACTCCCGTAGGTGGAATTGTAAATATTTAATACAATCCAGAAATTAAAAAATCCATCCCGATCGGGGTTCGAACCCGAGTCTCCAAAACCTCAAAAAACTTAATTTTTAAATCTTTATTTATATATTTTCTGGAAAATATTTTCCACCTTTTCTTTCAAAAAGTAATACATCACCATTACCTTAATGACCATGTGAAATATGAACGTTGTAGCCCCACCCGTTTGGTCAGAATCGGCCCAAATGTCACGAAAATATCGCACTAAAAATCGAAAAAAATCTTAAAAGTACGATATTCATGAGAAATATTTCTTCGATTGTACCAAAAAACGTGGCAAGTCTTAGTTCAGAGAAAACGAAGGTCCCCTCCAATTTTCATCAAGATCGCATATGCCGTTTGCCCGGTAGCGTGCGAACAAACAGACAGAAAAACTAACAAAAAACAAAACTTTCGAGCTATTTTTCTTGGGGTAACGTAAGTGAAAAAAAAAACAAAAAAACAGAGAGTCAAATTGAAGTCTTCGCTTCGCTCATCCAAAAATACTGTTTTTAATGTAAACGTTTTCTCTTTCAAGGTAATTTTGGTGAAAATCTGTACGTTTTAGAGCATCATCACCAACTTTGTACTAAAATCCTGTTGTTAATCTAAAATTATTCTCTTTCAAGCTCATTTTTGTTAAGTTCTTTTGCGTTTTAAAGCATAACGAACACCAACGTTGTATCTATTAAAATCCTCTTTTGGTCAGATGGTAATTTTCCTTTAGTATTTTTTTCTATACTCTCCATTGAAACGTTATAGTGCACTTTTACACTTTTTTTGCAAAAGGGTGGTGGTTGGGGTTGTCCCCCCTCCTTCCTTGGATATGCCACACGTTGGAGTAAGAACATTCCTTTTGAGTGAAAAAGTAATATTAAACAGTAAATGACTTTAATTTTTCAATAATTCTAGCAAATTAATAAATCGTCACACATCGATTATCGAAGCATCGAACGGTACCGTACAACAAGTTAATGTCCTTCACCACATCTATTCCAAGTTAACCTTCATCTTCTCATCAATGCTATATATTATCACCAACTATGCGTCGCCCTTGCGCATATAACGAAGCGTTTACGATCGTTTTTACACTTTATAACAGACAGTTAATTATGTTCAATGAAGTTCTTACGCGTCATTACAATAGCTGAGCGGTGCGAGGAGGCATGCCCAACCTTAGCACAGTTTTACAGCGAGGTGAACACTGTCGGGTGAAGCTAAACAGTAACTAGACTTGTATAAAGAAATGTATAAAAAATATAATAAATACATATCAAAAAGTATTAAGTGTGGCTCGTTGGTCTTGTGGTTAGCGTATCTGCTTCCAATGCAGAAGGTCCAGGGTTCGATTCCCGCTAAAGTCAGTAGTTTTTAACTTCTGATTTGGACTTAAGTCCATCAGTTCTTGTCTTAGGAGTTTGAAAATGGTGACTTTGGAGCCGACCAAGCAACAAAGCACATAGTAAATTCAGAGTTGTTCTGAATCTGCCTTGTTGATTCTGGCGTTGATCCGCGGGTGTTCGCACTGTCCATACCACTGATTGCTATAAAAAAATATTGGTCTTTGATTGGTTATCGCTCATTTGTTAATTGCGTCAGGGCCCTACAGGGTTAGCTTGGTCACTTTGGTTTAATGTCCTACCACTGAAAATCAGTTATACAACTTAGTGGATGGACTCTAAATACAATTTATTTTATTTATTTATTTAAATGTCATTCTATGCATAGAAGAAGCTTGTTAAAAACAATGCGTTACACACTCAAATGCATTCAGATCACGAATAAGAGCTGCAAACGTACCATCTTTACAATGTCGGTTTAAGATTACTCCGTTCCATGACAGCATCATTGTTAAGCTTATAAGAATTAAGGTTACAGATTTACATAGATTTTCTAATATAATAATAATTGAAAACCCGGATTTTATGCATTATATTTTTTAAATTCAAATTTTTACTAGGACGTTTGTACATTTTCAATCACAATAACACAATAGTGAATTGACCTTTTTAGCTTATACAAACTAAAGTTTACTAATACTAAGATAAGATAATGTCATTATTTAGAAACACATAATATGTAATAAATTGTAAATAGTCATTAAAGAAAAGTGATAAGGTTCATTAATAGACAATCAATAATATTAAGTAAAATAGTTTATTTCTCTGAGCGTATCTGTAAGGTAATCATTACAGGGGCTAAAAACCCCCAAAAAATATTTTTTAACCACGTGATCTATAGCACAATACTACACTTAAATGACCGTTTAATAAATTATATCTAGTCACTGTGATTTAACACGAATTTTTTAAATTTTTGGATCCAGAAATTGGCGAAAATTGGTGTTTTGGAAAATTTCCTAAATCGGCTTTAACCTGCTTCTTTTTTGGTCCACATAGATACCAGAGCATAGTACCAATCTAAAATGCCCCTTTATAACATCGTGTCTTGAAACTGTGCCCAAATATACCCTCAAACACGCAAAAATATGCATTTCAAAATCACACCCCATCTTGGTAATCAGCATATTTTGACCGATCTACTTGCCCAAATTACAAAACAAAATAGAGAGAATTTACAGAAAAGGCTGTCGAGTACGTCAATAATGGCCAAAAATTTTTTGGATCAAAATCCTCCAAGGTTACGGGGCATAAAGATCGTCCCCATGTTATTTCTTATGGGAGATTTTTGCCGATGGGACCTAGCTCGAAAAATGTCATGTTTGACAATTTTTTGGGAGGTTATGGTGGCCCCAATAATTTATCTGTTAATTCCTAAATTTATTACTAGTTAGCCAAAATGAAATATATTTTTTGAGTTAAGCGGTTAAATACCCCTTTAAGACAATAATAGGCTTTAAGAATTAATATATTTTGTTTTAATTTTTGTTTGAAACGGTCATAGCATTAAATGTTTTTCAATTTAATTAATTAATTAATTAATTAATTAATAAATGAACTATTTTATTGTTAAAACGTTAATCCTTTTCCGTTACAAAAGCTGATTTACAAAGGTGTACAACTAAATGAAACTAATAACATATATGCAGACACAATAATAACTATAGTCAAGTTAATTTAGAAACAATGTATAATAAATAATAATACAATCATTTTGGTAACAAATTCAAATTAGATATTCATGAAATTAATTAATGAATGTTACAAATTGTCGAAAAAATGTAATACCAATATATAAAAATAAATAAAACTAAGGCGATATTTAAAAAAAACATCGCATGCCACATTTGAGTTATTTTGACTTGGCCATCACGTCCTTACATTGAACGTGATCCTAGTGGGACATATACAAACAATGAAGGTCGTAACTCGTAATTATCTTTTAATTACATTTTTGTGCGTAATAACCTTGAGGAAGGTCGCACGTCTGTGATTGAGCGCCGAGCATGTTATAACTGCTCCATGTTGCCCAGTATCAGACTTGATGGTGGGGTTGGAGGTTATATTTTTATTTATTTATATAAGAGTAAGTACAGCATAAGTGCCATTTTACATAGACAATAAAATATAATACTTAAATAAAATAGAAATTAAAATTTCATTTTTATACCTACAAATCAACAAATAATTATATGGTGATGAACAATAAACAAATAATATGAACATTATAAGTGCAATAAAACATGAGAGTTAATAACGTTTATGTAAAAATATTATTATGAATGTGTTTATAAAAGAATTGAGGGGAAAATGATAGTGAATAATGACCTACAACTGCAGTGAAATTACGGATTGATTTTTTAATAGAATTAAAATCATAGAATATGACGAACTTTGGTAAATAAGGTAAATTATTATAAAATGAAGGTAAACGAAAGGTGATAGATCTACGGGTAATAGAAAGTCTAGGTCTAGCTACATGGAAAGGTGCGTAAGCTAGTAAAGCGGGATGGAACATGGAGTGGAAATATGAAGGCAAGACTGGTGGACGATGCGGTGCAGGGAAGACATGTCAGCGTTTTCTTCGAGTGGCTATGGGTTGAATGTCACCTTGCGAGAAGATATCTTTATTAAAGCTGTTCTCTGTAGGATGCGCGAAGTGAAGTAGCCTCCTTGATTCTGGTGCTGTCCGCGGGTGGAACCGTGTTCATCTCGTTTGTTCCGTGTTTCCTTTTTAAAATACTTGTCTCTAGTTGGTCATTGTTCGCTCGTCGACGGCGTCGGCGCCAACAGGTTTGGTTTGGTCTGATTTAAATGTCTACCACAGAAAATCAGTCATATCATATTATGGGGTAAAAAAAATAAAAAAAGTAAATGCTTGCTCGTTGTAATTTTTTCTTACCTCTCCTGGCCAAACTTTCAGAGATATAAGAAAAATATTTAAATGCGTGGTGTACTAAAAATTTGACCAAGAGGGGTACAAAAACATGAAACAACATGTTTTTTTCTTCTCCAGGAATCATATTCGTCTTAACTTCGCTCGCTACGATAGTCAAATAAAAAAATCGAAAATTCGTAAAATGTAAACAAAAGTGTATTTTATTTTGAAATTGTCATTAATGTTTAGGTTGGTGCGGCTCAGAATCCCGTATCAGGCATCGGATTTATTTAGTAATTGTGTTTCTCCTTCATTGTCTCGACTAGCAATATTGCAATGAGAAACACGTCGTATAAAATAAATACATTTGTATTTACAGGTTGGCTTGGTCACTGTAGTGTCCCCCACTGAAAATCAGTTATATGACTGAGTGGGTAGAATATAAATACGAATTTATTTATTGATTAAGTTCAATATTTTCTCAATGGTTTCTCGCTCTCCACCTCAAACGGCTACTCGGCTCAAGACCTGAAACAAAAGGCAATACATTATTGTGCTGCATTCTCTGTCCCGTCTTGTGTCTCATACGGTTGAAGTGACGATCCCAGCCGTATGGAACAACAGGTCACGGGTTCGAATCCCGGGTCTCATCTCATCGTCTAGATTACCCTAACACAATGAACAGAGAGAGATGTTTTCCTCAGTAATAATAATAAATAATTATTTATAAATATTCAATATTCTTGAACAGAACATTGCATGACAACCTTCACGGGCTTCACATTATTATCTTACATGTCAATTATGTGTCTTCTTCTTCTTATATTATATACAGCAATTAAATTGTTGGCAAGCATTACTCGTCATATTAACATTTTTTAAAAAATATTATATAATTACTTTTTTATAATTGTCTTAATCATGAACCTTTTACAGTTAATGACTATTCGAAGAGGCATTATTATTATTTTACTTTTTTTTTTATTTTTTTTTAATTTTTTTTTAGTTCTTATGATAGATCTACCTTCTATTGAGAAAGGACACATCGAAGAAACATGTTTTAAAACCGTTTATTTATATTCATATTTTCCGCTGTTTAAGCTAAAGGGTACGTTCCAAAAGCTGTTGAATACGATATGTCTGTCGTACCGTTACAAGATTTGTGAGCATATTCAGCATGCTCAATATACTCGAGGTTTTCATTTGAGCATTTTTAACAAGTGGGAGAATTGGTGGTATTTCAAAAAACAAAATGGCGGACCATTTCATGAAATTGTTTATGTACCGTTCTTTGACGTGACAATCAAAGAAACTTACGGAATAGCTGTTTCACCGGAGTCAGCTGCTCGAATTAACAACGGTAAGTCACTTTGTTGAGCGAGCGTAGCGAGCGTCTCCACTTGACTCTTATGGTGCGAATGTCATTTTTTCTGTTACTGCTTCGGTACAGGTCGCACCGTTTCTCTGATCGACCTGAAATTTTGCACACATGTACATACCACCTATGCGGGTTGCTGTATAGTTTTTGAACAAAATCCGATCGTTGGTTAGAAAAAAACTAAAAAAAATATTCTGATCGTTATGAAATTTTGCAGGGTGAATAAGTTAAACATTCTCTCCTATTTAACAAATTTTCAGCTAAATCGGTCAAGACCTTAAAGACTTATTGGTATGTAACATTATGGGAATGTTGTACTCGGGTCGTGTTGCACGTACCGGTGCTCGCTCAACAACGCGACGGGACTTAAGCGTTTTCCTAGTTATTTCACTTATAACTGAAACGCTCTTTATGACGGACTTAACTTAAGTTGCGCGCCTAATCAGCACGAAACAGCCATGCCAATGCTCGAGGCGTTATAGATGAAAGTACTGGAGAATGACAGCGCCAACAAGATCAGTAAAACATCCGCTTATATATTTTACTGATCTTGAATGCCATATGCATAATATTCAACAGCATTCGGAAAGTACCATAGTTGCGTCCCAGAGTTCATCCGATTAGTAATCCTACTCAGTCAAGCGTTCCAATATGCCTTAGGTACTACAACACTAGGCAAAAGACTCAGTGCAGAGAATTGTTCATTCAACACAATATTTTGGACCTTGTACAGTATCTATCTTGAAGCTGCAACTCTTGTAAAAAATCAATGTAGCTAAAAAATACCAACTCTAAAAAGTCAAATTCATAGTCACATAGTTCATACGCAACAGTACAAGAAAAAACTTACTCAGAATAATTCTATATGCACATTAGTTATAAAATATAATGAACGTCCATCAGATTTGACTGTCATTAAGAAGTCGGATATTTTCCGCATTAAATTTAAACAAATGTTGGTAAAACAGGCATTTTGATGACAAGTTTGATTAAATTTGATTTTGAATTGGTCCATATTAAAAAAATGCAGGCCCTCTACCTAGCACACAGTGGCTTATTTTGATTTTGTTCATAAACTTATTTTGGAATTTGATTTTTTATTATTTTCCCCCCTTTTGCCCCTTCACTACAGTGGAGAGGGGTTTCTTCAACCATTCTTCATCCTTGTATGAAACGGCTTCTTTTGTGACCTGCTCATAACATCGGCCAGGGAATCGATGCAATTCTGGAGTGTGTGTATGAATACAGTTATGCTTGTTTAATTTAAGATAGTGTTTTGTATTATTATTAAGTCGTATTTAAATATTTCCAAATACCAATGCATGACAAGGGTCAATTGCGATTGACTATGTATTTAATCTTTGGAAATAAAACTATATTGTATTGTGTTGTATTAAAATAGCTATGTTTTTTTTCATAAATTAGGGTGTCAGGCAAACGGCATTATGCGACCGTGATGAAAATTGGAGGGAACCTTCGAAATCTCTGAACTTAAAGCTGCCACTTTTTTGGGGTAAAATCGAAGAAATATTTCTCATGAATATCGTACTTCTACGATTTTTTTTCTATTTTGAATGCGATATTTACTTGATATTTGTGCCGATTATGACCAAATGGGTGGGGCTACAACGTTCATATTTTACATGAACATTAATATTATGGTGATGTATTGCCATTTGAAAGAATAAGTTGAAACAAATAGCAAGAATTCATAGAAATAAAGGTTTTAATAGCATTTTACAGATGTATTAACAATTATTGTAACTAAAGAAACTGGAGAACAATCACCTACAATGCGTACAAAAGATAATATGTCTTTGTTCCTCGAGATATTTTACATTCTATTGTTAATTGGTATAACCAATAACCATAGCAGTAAAATATTACTTTAAACTAGGAAAACGCTTAAGTCCCGCCGCGTTGTTGGATGAGCGTAATTGGTGCAAATTGAGCTGCCATGTGTTACGCGGATTTTCTGTTGTTCTGTGCAAAAATCATTACTTAGTCGAAGATTTTTTTTTTAAATTAAATAAAATTAAATAAAAATTTCGATTGCGCTCAAATTTAACACGAGTACATTAATTCATGAAATTAAGGTTCTGTGAAAAAATCATTACAATAGGATAAAGCATGTAGGTGTTATAAGTCAAAGAATTGTTTTAAAAAAGAAAAAACCCGTAAAATTTCGATTTTCATGAGAATAAATTTTTCGATTACGCTCAAATTTCACACGAATATCTTAATTCATAAAATTAAGGTTCTGTGAAAAAATCATTACAATCGAATAAAGCATGTAGGTGTTAGAGGTCGAAGAAATTTTTTAAAAATCGAAAAAATCGTAAAATTGCGTTTTTATAAGAAAAAATTTCCCGATTGCGCTCAAAACGTGTCAGTTCTAAGTTCAGAGATTTCGAAGACCTCCATAAAATTTCATCGCAATCGGAGTATCGGTTTAGCCGGAATCGTGTTAACAGACACACAAAAATACTAAAAGAAAGAAAGAAAAAAAAAAAAAACATTCCGGATTTTTTTCTCCAGTGTAGTGAAATGGAATCTTCGCTTCGCTCGCTTCGCTCGCTACGCTCGCTACGCTCATCCAATAAATTAAACAAATTGAAAAAGAACAATTTCAATGGAACTTAAAAAAATAATGAGAACTTACGCATACAAAAAACTTTGTAATCATTGGACAGAAAAAGTCAACCAAAAAAGCTCATCCATCAACGCGACTGGAAAAAGCGTTCGCGAATCGGCTTAGTTCTATCGGTATTTCAAAGGTCGCACAACATATTATCACGTCTTCTCGTTCAATGCAAACTACAACAATTCATGTTTTATAGTTAATTATCGTAATGTGACTACAAAGTAGTTTCACCTCGACCTAAACCTTCAGTTGGTTAGTTAGTTCCCAGCGTTGAATCACGTGATGCGCCTGTGATCACACGTGTCTATCATACGTCTGGTGCTCGGTCCAGAATAACGAACCAGAACAATGTTACTGCAGGGCGAAACACCCAAATTAATTGACTCGGTAATTATATAAAGCAGGCCTTACAAAAATATTTAATCTGCAACATGCAATTCAAAGATCTGTTCTTGTTGGTATACGAGAATAATATATTGTCAACTGTGCATTGAGTGACTTCTCTCACAAAGTGTTGATCTATCGTCGCAACAAATTATTTTAAAATTTAGTTTAAACAAAACAATGGACATAGTTTATCAATAATGATCATCTGACATTATACAAAACAATTTTTTATTTATTTTTGGGTTGTGTGGTACGCCGAATATAGACGACTATAGTGAAAATTATGATGTACATTAGATTGGAGGACTCATTTTTTGTTTCTATTTGTAACACGCACTCTTGTCTACAAACTAAAATACAGTACTTGAATTTTTGCCCACGTTAATATCTTGCACGGTGCCGATTTTTTTTTCTGCCGGTACAAAAAAATAATAATAAAAAAAAATTGGTACCGGAGGGAATAAAAATCGTACCGTGCAAGATACTTACGATAACCCAAAATAAATAAAAATAGTTTTGTCAATGTCAGATGGTCATTATTGAAAGATTATGTCCGTTGTTTCGCAAACGCTTTTTCAGGCGCGTTGTTGGATAAGCGTAATTGGTGCATTGAGCTGCCATGTGTTATGCGGATTTTCTGTTAATCTGTGAAAAAAATCATTACAAATTTGAAGATTTTTTTAAATAAAATTTAATTCCATGCAAAATTAACTTTATTTTTAATTTTTTAAATCGTAATTTAAAAAAAAGAAAAAATCGTAAAATTGCGATTTTCATAAGAAATATTTATTCGATTGCGCTCAAATTTCACACGAATATATTAATTTATAAAATTAAGGTTCTGTGAAAAAATCATTACAATAGGATAAAGCATGTAGGTGTTATAAGTCAATGAATTGTTTAAAAAAAAAAAAAACACGTAAAATTTCGATTTTCATGAGAAATAATTTTTCGATTGCGCTCAAATTTCACACGAACATCTTAATTGATAGACATTAAGGTTCTGTGCAAAATCTATAAAAATCGGATAAAACATGTGGGTATTATAAGTCGAAGAATTTTTTTAAAAATCGGAAAAAATAGTAAAATTGCGATTTTCATGAGAAATAATTTTCTGATTGCGCTCAAAAACGTGGAAGTTCTAAGTTTAGAGATTTCGAAGGCCTCCATAAAATTTCATCGTAATTGGAGTATCTGTTTAGCCGGAATCGTGTTAACAAACAGACAAAAATACAAAAAAGAAAAAAAAGAAAGAAAAAGAAAAAACATTCCGGATTTTTTTCTCCGTTGTAGTGAAATTGAATCTTCGCTTCGCTCGCTCGCTACGCTCATCCAAAAAGGCCGATAGATCAACCTTAGAACAAAACTAACAATCATAATAGTATTATATCACATGATTATAAAGTAAACCAATAGACAGGTAATTGATTTTTCAATTACAAAAGTTATTAAAACTGAAAGTGATATTTTGACTTTGTCAGACTTCGACTGAGCTTTGAAATCATATTTCACCATATTGATTTAAGTTTGGTGATATTCTAACCGGTTTCGGCAGCGTTTTCTGAGTTATTCTGCTACTCATATTGATCGCTTTGAAAAGGTAGTAAATAATTCTAAACTATTTAACGTTTACATACTCTACGTAACTACACGTTGATGACAGCACTCACCACACTTGCTAAATTCAGTACAGTGGATATGAAGGAGACTATTGCATATTTAATAATATAATACACGTGTGCTCGTAGCGTGCATGTGTTGGACACACTAGTTAAGCCTTCACTACGACGTGCACTGTACAGTGTACACTGATAAATACTAAATACGAATTACACCATCCAAATGGGGGAAAAGTAAGTCTAGCTAGCCGTCTACTGGGTACATACAAGTATGAGTTCATTATTTTCTTAGACGTCAACTTTGTTTTTAGATAGACGATTGAGCGAAGCGAATGAACGGAATGAGGATTTTATAGCACTATACTCGATCGGGCCTTGTCGTGATTAATTCTGTTCGTCTGTTTGTCCGGGCTCATACGGCCAAACGGCCAAATAGATTGAACTGAAATTTTAAACAGACATCCGTGACCAGGTAACTGAGAACTGCTAACAAAATGAGCAATTTTCGTTGCGATTTAAGCTCACAATAAATAAAAATTTGAAAAATTTGAACCTAGATTGCAAATGTTTAAAATACCCATTAGTAAAATAGAACACAGCCTGTGAAAGTTTGCGATCAGTTGAACCAAGTGAATGTTTTTTTTTTTGGTTTTGTCATGCATGGCTTCTGTCATTCTGTAAATAATGTTGGCTATCAAGGATTCTATTATACACTTCGTTTGGGCTGGTGATGATCTACAAGAAACAGTGCAATAATGTCAATCTTAAAGTAATATGACGTATATTTAATTCATAAACTAGCCTACTTTATTCTAAACTATGCTATAGGAAGTCTAGTATTACGCTTCCGTTTGCCTAAGCTGTGCATATTAGAACCTTTAGCCAAGAACATGGCTCTGTATACTTATCGTTAAAGGCGAGGCAAGAGACGTATTTTATCTCGCAAACATCAGCTGGTAAGTAGGGAAGTATATTAGTTCCCGAAACAAGAATGCGAGCTCTAGCAGTCGTCGTCGGGGACCCCCCATATTCTCTGACGACCTTCCCAACGACGACGACCAGGACAAAACGAACGATGACAAAGACGATGATGACCACGACGCGAGAACCTTCCCCTTTCTTTTACCTTTACCCGTGGCTATTTCTGACCAGCACCAGCATGGGATTTTCCTCCCTATATCCTCGAGTCAAGAGTGGCGATTTTTGACCTAGCGGTTGTCGCACCCTTAATCCAAACTAAAACTAAATTGGGACGCATGGGACTAGCCTTTTTTCATAACAAAGACGGCGACAACGACGACAAATGGGTGACGCACCCTGAAACCAAAAATCTATAAACCACTTTCTCTGTTTGCCTATAGGCCTAATTTTGTAATTTTTTAATTTGGATTAAGGACGCGTCAACCGTTAGTTCATAATGCACCACTCTAGCCTAGGGGGGGAGGAGAGGAGGGGCCCATGCTGGTCAGAACCAGCCATGGGTAAGGGGAGGAAGGGGGATTTCTCACGTCGTGGTCGTCATTGTCTTTGTCATCGTTCGTTGTGTCACTGTCACTGTCGTCGGGAAGGTCGTCAAGGGAAGGGGGAGGTGTCCACGACGACGATTGCCAGAGCTCGCCTCTAGTTTTGGGGAGTATAATATACTTCCCTCTTATTAGCTGATGTTCGCGAGGTGGACTTTTTCTCTTGAAACGCCTTTTACGGTTAGTAAAGCCATGCTCTGGGCCAACTCTTCCCCGAGCCCAGACGGAATCGTCTTTAATTTTTCATACATTGTCGCTGGAGGAAGAACCTGTTCTAAGGGTCATACATCGGCCGTTCCATTTAGCCTGGGGTGGGGTGTAGCCTATCTGTTCAACAAGGGTCTGTGACCACAAATGTTTGTATAAAGATACTAGAGAAACGCCAAAGTCGTTGTTAGACGATTGAGTGAGCCATGTGTTGAGTACCGGCTAACATTAATTTTCTTCCCCCTACCTTAGACCTTCCTAGCCTATCATTGGCTAAAGTGGCGCATTATGGCCTTACAGTTGACGTGCCCTTATACCAACTAAACTTAAAAACCCAATTATGTATACCACAATATAATTATCTAACTTATAAATGCAAATGTTCCCGGGTACTCAACACATGGCTCTCTCACTCGTCTAACAACGACTTTGGCGTTTCCCTAGTATAAATGAAAATCCTGTTACATTGGATAATACGCCATACAAAAAAAGTATTTTCAACCATCCGCTAAATAGCATAACCTCAGTCATAAGGATAGATAATATAGTCCATGAGCAATCTAACGCCCCCCCCCCCCCCCCCCCCCCCCCGGGGCGAAAGGATTGAATGTGCTTTTGAGAAGCTATTTATAGTACATTTTGATTTTCACGTGCAAGCCATCATGAATTTGCGGCTTGTGCACCCTTTTGGGGCGACTTAACATTTTTGTCCAAAATCTAAGAATATTAATTTAGAGCCAACTATACGCAATTGGCCTGGTTTTCTTCATAATAATATTATAATTTAAATTAAATTTTGCGTATTTAAGTAACAAATTTTATGGAGATATCATCATTATCTTCGTAGAGAGCACCCTAAGGTGTTTTGGATAACACGATTTTGTTGTTGTTCTAATATGGGCATGTGACTATTCAAATGAAAGATCTTGATGAGTAGATTAAAAATATGTTATTTTGTGTAAATATTAATCATATATTTAAATCACAAAAAACACTTAAACCCCTCGCTGTTGTAAGCCGCATGGCGTTTGAATGTTAAAGGTTTAAAAGTATAAAGGCAATAATTCATACTCTTCAAATTGGCCTACTAGGAAAACTATAATACCAAAACATATAGCACTCACGAAAATATTTAACAACACGCGATTTTATCGATCTGTTTGCATCCAAGTGTTGTGAAATGAGCCAGTGATAGTAGGAACAATGTTAGATAGAGGACGTTCGCGTTCTTGTGTCTTTTAGATGCGAAGGAAATATAGGGGAATTCACCAGAACCAGGCTTAAGGAGCTGTTGAAGATCCAGACATAATGGCAGAAGAAAGTAGATGCGAGGCCTTGGATGTTTGCAGGAAGTGGCTTTACTGGCAGGGTAAGTGCGCTTAGGAGGACATATATTCAACGTCTAGCCTACTCAGTTATACAAACTGATTCACAAAGAAGGATATTTTTATAAAACTTATTTCATAAATACAGATAGTCTATTTGCAATTGTTTAGTAAAGTTTGAAATAGTAAATTACAACATTCATGTTTAATAAATACATAAATTTGGAACAAAATAATGAAGCAACTACAAAATCGTAATAAAAAAGAAGAGAAAGAAAGAAAAGAAAAAATTGAAAAACGAAAGAAAATTCTGATACATAAGACGATCCCACTGAAACGAATCAGGAATAGCATATCAGGGAATAATAAAACTTTTCCGAAAGAAACCACCGAACTCAAATATTGATTCTTTATTGATACAACTTCATCATTTACGTATACCCTATGTTTCATCTGCTTCGCTTCTTATGACTAGGACTAGGACTACGACTTCGACTACGACTTTATGTGAACTGGGTATTAGCTAGGATAAGGCCTATGCCCAGCTCACATAAATTCATAGTCGTAGTCACAAGCAATGGTTTTAACAAAGAACTTCGCGTAAAGATGCGTCATTTATTTATTTATTTATTATTATTATTATAATTATTATTATTATTATTTTATTTATTTATTTTTTATTTTTTGCGTCTTTGGCATTTGGATGTGACGTCATCTACATAAAACCTTGATAGAAACGGGAACCGGAAATAGTCTCTCAATTGACTCTCAACATAGTATTGCAACGGACTCGAGTAGGTATCATCTCATTGGTCGGTTGTAAGTGACGTTTCAAGCTCTGATGCGCCCGTCGTAAGAATTTGTGGTTTAGCCGTAAGAAAGATGAAAATTTTCATCTTTCTTACGAAACCATACGACGTGTTCCCTATACTTTACCATTGCTTGTGACTATGACTGCGGCTACGACGTGTGCGCGACTCCGAGCCAAGTTCATTATCTGTTTTGCACGTATAGGCTCTCACCGTAACTGGACTTTCTGACGAAGAATTGAGGAATGCGCGGAATTGTTTCTGCGCGCTTTGTCAACAGAACTCCATCCCTTGGCAGTCTCTTTTACCCAAAACCTGATTGTTGGTGTTCAAATAAATGTTGTGTACAAGCCTTGGTTTTGGTTGGTATTAAACATTTCTAAGCAGCAGCCTTCTACAAACGACTTAGTTCTGGAATTACAAGCAGGCATTTAGAACTCGTCTGGGACCTACTTGAGTTCTGTTCGCAAAAAGGGTACATAAACCGAGCTTACATTCCTAAACTTCACGTCAGCATATCCATAGTCACTGGAACACTACTGTACTTGGAGACTCGATGAGTACGCGAGTTTCTATTCGTCGGGGATCGCACGTGAACTGAGCAGAGCAGACCGGCTGTAGTCGTCAGGGCCCCGATTCATGTACATTTATCCCGGGTATAAGTGGTATAAGGACGGTATAATGCAGGACATGGCAGGATAAGGCCTGGTTAAGTCTGAGCAACTCTCATCCAATCAGAAATTTTCAATCCAACAACAAGTACAACAAATGTTTTTTCCACTGCATTCCACAGCCATGCAAATCAGCAGATTTGCAAAAGAACACTAAAAATTTGCACCATCTTTTGTTTCACATTTTTATTTATTGACAGAAGATTGTGTGAGATCATTAAAAGAAAAGAAAAGGCGTATTATAGCCGTAAATTTTGGAATAGCCTAGGACTATCATACTATTGTTCATCTGCATAAGGCTTTTAGTAATCAAAACTAGTTATTTGTGCGGGATTTGTGTCAAAACAAGTCGTGCAGGCCTAGGGTTGCCTAGGAGAGGCCAAGGGCTTGTCAAACGTGTTATGTTAGTATAAATTTTATCTAGTCCTATAGCCTAATCGAACTTTAGGCCTACACTGTTGTATTATGAATAATTTTCTACATCTGGGCCTAGGCCCGAGACGGTTTCTGATTTGTTTTATGAGGGTAATGACAACTTTTCTCGTTTTACACATAGACGCAAAATTTAAAATGTCCGCCATCTGTTTACATATTTTCTTATCCCCGTGCGAGGCGGGATAAGTCTTCATGAATTGGATTCGGAGTTATACCGCACTTATACCACCTAACTCTGCTTATACCGGGATTAAAATGTACATGAATCGGGGCCCAGAGAAATAATCTCGTTCACCGGTTCAAAACTCTTATTTGCAACATGTGACAAAAAATTCGCACATTGAACATTATTTCTGAAAATTATTTTCCCTGGAACTCGTAGTGGGGACAAAGATGTGTTCAAACAATAAAAAAGTTTTTGCTCAAAATTAAGTATTGGATCAAGAACTTTACCTTTCATACTGGCCTAATTTTTGCATATTATAATGGTCAAAATAGAGCTATTGTCCCATCCATTTTTTCTCTCTTTATTATTCAAGTTCCTATTTCATTGAACCAACTTTTAGCAATTTTCCTTCGACTTTCAAAACATCGGAAAGAGTGCTCTGGAATAGCTTTGAGACTAATAAAACGGGCGCGTAAGTATCGTTAATATTGGTCAGGGGTTTTGTGGTGTTGGTAGATCTAAACCAGTCACATCTTGTACCTGCCCTGCCCTGAATGTTTGCACTAGTCAATTCTGTGACTTCATGACGCTTCCAGAATCAGAACGTCTCGGGTTCAATTCTCGGCATTAGGTATTTAAGATTCGGTACTTTTTCTAGTCTAGCCAATCAATAATCAATCAAAGAATTATATTTCAAATCAATATTTGATTGAATATTTTCGTCCTTCACAGTAAAAAATGAATTGATTGGATTTAACGCAAAAAACGAATTTTAACAGAGTGTCAAATGATAAAAATATGTAAACCAATAGTGTGATGTAAAAAATTATGCATAAAAGCATTTTCTTATGACAGTTTTATTAAAATAGATTTTATGTGGATTAATAATTTTGTAATGAACCAGAGATTAACAATTATTTTGATGGTGCTTATCTTGATCTATTGGCTGAGCACAAACATGACGGCCACCGTCATTCAAACTTGTACTTCGTACCCTAAATTTGGACACAAGATTCTATGTATTTAACCGATTGACATTCGAAAGGAAATAGGGCCTAAGAAGAGATATTGTGCACTTACAAATTGTACGAAAATCCAATATGTTTTAGTTATGTGACAAAAACTTCAAAAAGCATGTCCTATATTTTTCTTATCATCGTTCATCCCTTGGTTGGTTCGCCTGCTCATATGAAGCTTATCTTCTTGCAGGTCTGTGGGACGATGACGCCGAGCCCGACCTTAAGTTCTACCTCAAGTACTACAGCCCTTGGATTGCAAATCTGCTCTTCAAGTATCCATCTGTTCGTTTTGCTCTACAACTATTTCGCAAAGTGTATCCTTACCTTCTGATAATACATCTCATGGTTCAAGTATTCTTCCTGTTCCCAGCAGGAGTTTACATGTACTGGGGCTCTACCCTAGATGTCGTGTCAAATCTCTTCTTGCTTTTGATGCATTTAGTGGTCTTGTCTGGTATCCTCACCATTTTCTTACAAAAGAATGATTTTCGTCAACTGTTAGATGAAGTAACAGATATTATATTATTAAAACGTGGACAACTAGACAATGAAGAACAAACGGCGACATTTTACAATACGCGGGTGATTTGCCTTAAACTCGCAAAGTACAGCCACATTTCTTGGGTCTATACGTCGGCCGTATGTCTCACAATCCTTTTTCTTTTCCGCTTACTGCCAGAACGAAAAACAGCTCCACTCAGGTAACATATTTAACTTTATAGGTTAAGTGTAACTCACGGTTATCTCGTTTGTCTAGGGTAGACTCTACTTCTTCAGTTCTAAGCACTGCTATTTTCTTCCAGGGAGTGGCATCCGTGGGACACGGTCTCCTCCCCGTGGTTTGAGATGACGCTCTCCTTGAGGTGGATTCAAACTATTTGTCACGCATTTGGTATCAACACATTCGTTTTAGTATTAGCGATTTCAGTAATCTTGCCTATGTATTACTTTACTATTCTACATAACAAACTTGAAAACGTTAAATCAATATCATTAACCAGGATAAGAGAAAGATATTCGTCAGAACTAGCTACGGTTGCAACCGACTCCGTTATGATCATTGACGAAGACACCGGTCAACGTACTGAAGTGTCCAGCATGCATTGCAAGGTCAAGCAGGAACAGTATGCTCAGATGTTGAACCAATAGCGAGCCCACTCCACGAGGAAGATAACCTCATGCCTGGGGCTGTAAGGGATGAGGTGTCCTCAGATGGTGCATTGCAAGGTAGCTGGCTCAAAGCTAAGCGAGCTGTTCTTAGGGCAGATATTCAGCCAGTGCAGAGCCCACTCTATGAGATAGGTGGTGGTTTTGGCATTGGAAGTAATGATCTACCTTCATTGGAGAACATTCAAACGTCTCTTTCCATTAACCTTGAAACGGAAGAAACAGAGCAAAATGACCAAGAGAACGATGTGATTAACGAAACATTAAGTTACATTCAAGGAATTACTAACAAAAAACTGGAAAAGGAAATGCAAGGCGTTCTTGCTGAAAATATTCTCCTACACGTTAATTTGCTAAGGTAGGCTTACCCTTGACAAAATTACACTGATACTGTGACTTAAGGCGCATTTGAATACTTGACATGTTTGGACTTGTTTCAGCTATGTTAACAGGTGGCAGTCGTTATTTAACGTGTTCAATGTGACGTTGTTTCTTGCATGTTCAATTGCATTGGGTGTTACCGCTTCACTTTTTATACAGGTAGGTCGAATAAAAATGAAATAGATATGCAAAATAATTATTGACAATGGGAGTGAAAATCATCCTCATCTCCTTCTCCTTCTCCTTCTCCTTCTCCTTCTCCTTCTCCTTCTCCTTCTCCTTCTCCTTCTCCTTCTCCTTCTCCTTCTCCTTCTCCTTCTCCTTCTCCTTCTCCTTCTCCTTCTCCTTCTCCTTCTCCTTCTCCTTCTCCTTCTCCTTCTCCTTCTCCTTCTCCTTCTCCTTCTCCTTCTCCTTCTCCTTCCCTTGTCCTGTCCTTGTCCTTGTCTTGTCCTTGTCCTTGCCCTTGTCCTTGTCCTTCTTGCCCTTTTGTCCTTTTTCCCTTGTCCTTGTCCTTGCCCCTTGTCCTTGTCCTTGTCCTTGCCTTGTCTTGTCCTGGTCCTTGTCCTTGTCCTTGTCCTTGTCCTTGTCCTTTTCCTTTTCCTTCTCCTTTTCCTTTTCCTTATCCTTCTCCTTCTCCTTCTTACACTTTCAGGTTATTTTTTTACGAAGCACACTTTCCTAACTAACAGATAAGAAGTACGTATTCGTAGGTATGTTTTATATGTTTACTTATGCAGTGTGGTCTTCTTCAACAGGGACATACCAAAGATTCGTCGAAAGTTCAAGTTTGTTTTAACACGTTTACTCTGTTGCTCGTTTTCCTGGTGATGAACGAACTTAGCAACCGACTTTGTGATCAAGTAAGTTGATGCCACTTCCAGATAATCTAGCAAGATTATTGTTGTTATTAACTAGGAAACGCTCAGTTGGACGCGTTGATAAGCAAGCACGTGCTATAGCTAGACCCACATTGCACATTTTTTTTTAAAATTTTAAAATTTGCGACGTTCGCTGTCCACGGGGCCATGTTTCAAATATAATTTATTATTGCCAAGGTATTTGGGTGAACCCGAGGATAAACCTTTACTTTGTGGATAAAATCCACCGCCACCTAGAGGACCTTGACATCATTTCCTTAGGAAAACTATTTTAACTCTTTGGTAACAAATAAAACACTGCTTCCTCGAGAGTATTTTGATTACTTCTAGGTGGCAGTGCATCTCGTGTGACTTTTTGTTTCCATGCTTACGTTACTTTTGTTAAAATGTAATTTCCATCTACACTACTTATCGGTTCAAAACAAAATTAATATATTCGTGACCGGACGGACATTCTAAATGATTTGGCTACCTCAGATTTTGTTGCCGTTTAGTTTAAAAAAAAACTTTCGATCAACTTTAATGTAACTTTGTAACTTTTTGAACGATTTGGCACAAAACTAATGGCTCTCAATCCACATCGAAGCTTGCGGATGGTGCAAATTTCAACTCGATCCGAACCTCCGTTCAAAAGTTATGGCGAGACATCATAAAAAAAAAGAACAAAACAAAAAAAACTGATTATTTTTTCCGGCAGGGTCAAATGGAAACGCTCGCTTCGCTCGCTTAATGATTAGTCTCACTAGTTCGTGTAAAATTGTGTACTTAGTACTAGGAAAACGCTCATTTGGACGCGTTGATAAGCGAGCACGTGCTATATAATTTGTTGATGGTCCAAATTTCAACCTGATCTGTGTTTTCGTGCAACCGCTATGATGAGCCAAAAAAGCTCCAGCTTCGTGCGACTTTTCGTTGCCATGGTTACGTTACTTTTGTTTAAAATGTAATTTCCATCTACACTACTTATAGGATCAAAATAAAATTAACATGTTCTTGACCGGAAGGACATTCTAAATGATATGGCCACTTCAGATTTTGTCGCCGTTTAGTTTAAAAAAAAAAAACTTTCGATTAACTTTAATGTAACTTTAGGCCTACAACTTTTTGAACGATTTTGCCACAAAACTAATGGCATTCAATCGAGATCGAAGCTTGCGGATGGTCAAAATTTCAACTCGATCCGAGCCTCCGTTCGACCGTTATCATGAGCCAAAAAAGCTGCGCGACTTTCCGTTGCCATGGTAACGGTACTTTGTTATAATGTAATTTTCTTCTACACTACTTATCGGATCAAAATAAAATTAACATATTCGTGACCGGACGGACATTCTAAATGATTTGGCCACCTCAGATTTTGTCGCCGTTTAGTTTAAAAAAAAAACTTTCGATTAACTTTAATGTAACTTTTTAACTTTTCGAAC